>CM064866.1:10815741-11361449 GCA_032719365.1 Prinsepia uniflora
CATCAGGAGAAATAATGATCCGACTGATTGGAATTTCGAGGAAGAAATTTTTTAAGGGGAGTAGATTGTAACGACCAGGAAATTCAAAAAAAGAAAATTTGGAAAATTTGGAAAATTTGAAGGAAATGATAATTTTGCCGCTGGTTATAAGAGCCGAAAGTTAAATTTTTTATCGAAACACTTTTTGGAATTTCCGAAGAGACTGTTGAGTAGGTCTCGGGACGCAGAATTCGTAGATTGGCAGCATGCGTCAATCGAAGATCGGATGTGAAAGTTGCGGGTCTGCGAAGACAAGGGACATTTTGGAAATTTTGAAGGTAAGGGCAAAATGTTGACTTTTGACTCGGATGGTCAAACGGACTTTGGCCAATGACTGTGACGCAGTTCGGGGCGTCACGAGTCTGTAAACAGGCGGCACGTCGAAATCGAAACGGGAAAGTTATGGTCACGGGATTGTAATCGGTTAAACTTACGTCTCGGGATTTCGATTAAAATATTAATAAAATATTAAACAGTGATCGATGATTATGGACACTTGGATGAGTGACAAGTGTTTTGAGGACCCTAAATTGGGGATCATGTTTCCCGTTAATCCATTTTATTAATCAGCCCTCATTATCATCCTTAATCATCATTTCTTCCTTCATTATCGATCATCTTCTCTAGTTTTTCTTTGAACCTTGAAAACAGAGCATGGGTTTGTGATCAATCAAAGGGAGGGAAGGTAGGAACAATCAAATTACCAACTGAGGAAGCTAGAGAGTGTAGCATTAAGAAAGAATTGAGAGGAAATCAGGAAGAACACCCTCTAAACCTGAATGCCCAAAACCCGTAACAATTCAAATTCTTCCAAAAAATCGAATTTGAATTTGTAGGCTGTGAAACTTCAAATTGAGCTTGATTTGAGCTTTCTGGGATTGCCCCGATCAGGATCACCTCAAGATTGAAAGGAATTGGTGTCCATTTGGCTCTGAACGGACCTAATGACAGAGAAGAAATTTGAAGGTCGGGTCGTGATCTTGGAGGGATTAAACGATGAAATTGAGTTGGGAGACGAGTTTATCATGGTCCAATTAAGCTTTTGGATGAATCAATTGAAAGAAATCAGGTGGGATTGATGAACTTCGAAGGTTGAACAGTGCCCAAATGTTCTTCGAAAGTTCATCTTCAAATTGAAGGATTAAGGTAAGAAATCGTATAATTGAGTTTACAGAACTTTAATTGGACCTAAACAATGCTATGGGCTTGATCAATTGTGAAAATCAACTAAAAATTGACAGAGAACGAGTGGGGTCGTCTTGCGGGTTGTAGAACCCAAATTGCAGATAGAAGGGTTGGGACGACGACACTGTAGCAAGCGCGTGGTGGTCACGTACAGCCACTCACGGCCGTTCGTGAGGGCGCGTGGAGCCTTGTTTCAAGGTGAGGTCAACATGACTTTGAATCTTCTCAGTGTAACGAACATTTTAACACTGATTTCGAGGAAATCGGATATCGTTTAGATAAATTTCTGTGTATCCGAAGTTTTTATTTACGTGTTAAATACGTATTTAAATTCCAGAAAAATTGGGGAAAATATTATGAGATATATTGAAATGTTAGTGACCCTCGATAATGATTTTGGACAGGAATTATGATTTCTAGAATTTACGGAAAAACGTGCAGCTCGGAAGCGGACCGTTTGGACGGTGTGTGTGAGTGGACTTTTGTTTTCTACCCAAAATGCATGTATATATGATTTAAATGCTTTATTATATGATTTGGCATGCTTGATGATTCAATCCGGTGATTTCTTGATTTTATGGATTATTATATTATTTCTAGCATAATTTTCGAGAAATTGTGAAATTGATGTTTTGGGCGTAGGCTCTGGATTGAAAATGATGTTTTGACTCGGATTATGAGTCAGGGTTGAAAATGATGTTTTGACTCGGATTATGAGTTAGGGATTGATTTCATGGATTTACGTGAAAGTGGCAACTCAGGTTTACGGTTGCACTGAATTACGTGAAATTGAGATTTTGGGCTTGAGACCCAATGGAATTATGATTCTGATTGGATTTGTATTGTAACGACCCGTCCCGAATTCTAGGATTAGATTAGTGACTAATCACAATTAGTGATGTTAATCGGTGATTAGTTGGGCGAAATCGGATGAACGATGCAAAATGACCGTTTTGCCCCTAGAATGGGTAAAACGTTGACTTTTCATTCTGGTGGTAAAATGGACTTTGACAGATGACCGTGACGTAGTTACCCAGTTATGTGTTACGATGGTGATTTCGGGTTATGGACCCTAGAAAGGTTTTATGGGTCATTACGGTTTAAGGGAACCGGCATGAACCCTTGAAAGCATTATATGGTTCATGACGGCTTATGGGGCCGGGCATGAGCCATTGCATAGTATCCAATGTCCAGTCCTCGACCTCGACTGATCCAATGGTATCGGAACCAATCCGACTACCAACACGCTCTCCGACATACCTCGGGTATAACCCATATACCGTCACCAGGCGTTACAAGTCTGCAAAGTATCGTACCTCGAACCATGTACAAGGTAAACACATCTATCCATTGACCAAACTACAATCACCTAGGTCATAGCCAAACACGTTCCAATAATGGAGTCCATTTTTCCAATCCAGCATTAGATAGTTCGAACTCCACCCATCATCCAGTTCCAAATCAATCTGAATCCGCAATTTCGTAAGAAATCCCGAATCCAAAGCCAGACATCACATTTTTAATCCATTTCCAAATCCTAATCCGAAATCATTATTCCGTAAGCTAACATTTGGAATAATCATTCCGCACCCAAATTCAGAAATCCATTTTCAAGTTCCAAAATTGAATCCTGAATCATCACCTAGAAATTCGATTCCAAAACCCGAAATCTCGTTCACGTCTACCAAGACACACCAAAACTGAACCTATCGGTTACCTGCTCAATACATTCGATTGACTTCATAAAGAAGCCAATCCCACTATCCACACGTCTAAGGTTGACAAAATCCGACCACGTCGGAAACCTACTCACCCGAGTAATATGCCATACGGAATCCACTTCGAAAAGACGTTCAGTCCCGTCATTTACGACTCACATACCAAAGTAAGGGTGATAAACTCTCCCCATCTGGATCATCAAGATCATGACCCAGATTTGACACTGCGTCCCAGACTATAAACGTCACAATCCTACTCCACCTAGGATCCACACAGTTAACTACTAGATTCCAAACCATAGAGTCTTACACCCTCATCTAATTCGCATACTATCACAACGTTCGACAACCAACTCCCACAACTAGACAGATCAGTCAACGACGAGACACGCCGAGACTGTGGGTTCTCACTGCTTACCTCGTATCGATCCTTGCCATCCCACCCAGGAAAAACCAAGGATGATCCAAAACGATGACGCCAACACTCATCCTACGTGGATGCAAACAAAACTCGCTACACTCACCACGCCATGTAACCCAACATCGTCTGCCTCCAAGCAGAAAATGAGAAATCTTGTTTACCTAACTTCGAAATACGCAACTCCTCCTGATGACCCCAAAACACACATGGGCCCACCAACCAATACACGTTCAACGTACTGGTAACTTTGATCAACGTCTGCTAGGGCAGAAAATAAGAAGTAAACCCCAATGACTCCAGAATACCCATCACCAATGCGGAAACGAGCACTCCCCTCGTCCCTTAATCACAACTCTCCTCGAAACTAAGGTTCCAACCGTGTTGGAAACAGACATGCTCCCAATGAGACGTCAAGTCCAACCACTGGACTTCCCACATCCTCAACTCACTTGGACAACCACGTGTCCGTAATCAATCCATTACTCAGACCTCATGTCCATTAATAACCATTTACGCACATCCAAAATGACGCAATTCATTACTATTCATTCTCATATCTCAACCTTTACATGTCCTACACTCGGTTCTCCAAGTTGTTCTCAATTACAAATCCCCACATCTATACCACCAATGGTTTTCCTCGTCGTTTCCAATTTCAATAATTTCTTTGTACTTTCTGGGGATATCAGAAACATACAATCACACCAATCTCGGAGTTGACAACAACTCCCCAAATCCACTAATTCTCATTACGTAGGGGACGTCATCCCAAGATTCCTCCTGTCTCCATCATACCTTTTTATCCACTCATCTCTTGTCATTTCATCACTGTTGGGACTTATCCCAACACCTCACAATCTCGGCTGGATCCCATCCAGTCCATGACTCAACCACTACTGAATCTCAATTACCAAACATGTCCATCATGACAGAGTCACATCCTAATTCGTGGCTCATCGTCATCACAATCACCGACACCAGCACCAGCGCTAGTACCAGCACCAACGCACTATCATCGACACTTGTATCAGCACACAAGCATCCATACTAGCATCAGCACAAAAGTACCAACATACAAACATCCACACTAGCACACCGTGTGCAATTTTGACAACCGAGCGACGATCCCGTACCTCTACTCGTACCCCATAACTACGGTACCACCATTCTGACAAACCACATCAGGATAATGAACGTTCCATGAACGTCCCCTAATTCTCAATTTCTACAACCACACCAAATACCCTCGATAGACAGTCATCTCCACACTACTATCGACCAACAGTCATCGTTGTCAAGATCCGTCTCCTCACAGCACACTATTACCCAGTCTAACTCGGGATTCCTTAATTTATCTCATACCGTAGCCGTGGATCGAATCCCATGGTTCTGACTAGACTCACTAGAGTCATCCACATGGTCATCCATGACCTCAGCCGCTCTTCGCAGCACAAGTTCTCATCCACTAATCACAACTAAGGTTCACCTTTTCAATCCATCATATACTAGGGTTCCACAATCACACCCTATGGTTCCACCGAACCCAACTGCTCTCTGTAATATAATCCACAACCTGACCAACCCCACGGTCCTGAAATCGTATAGACATTAAAGCCAATCCTACCATCAACTCAATGTGGGTTCCACTACTAAGGTCATCGGCTAACTCCGATGTACCAACATCCCTCACTCTAGCAATCACCATTAGGGTTCACATTTTAGACCATTACTCAAATGGGGTTCCTCGAACCCAGCTGCTCCTAGCAGCACAACAATCTAATACCACATGACCGAAACGACGGTCCCACATTACCAGTTCATCACATACAACCCCACGTGGGTCGAATCACGATAACGCACGGCGTATCGGGCCAATCACACTCTATCCACTATTCAAACCCAAAAACTATCTATCAGGTTGATAACGAACTGCAGACCAAAGGGACATCACACCCTCGACATGCGCGCACAAAAAGAGCAAACCTGCTCTGATACCATGTTGACAGGACCCATCCTAATCCCCCCGGGATTACCGTGGAATATGTCATGCTCCCCTCCAACAAGAAGTGTCAGACAAGGGATAACCAAAAGTCACTGCCCAAACGGGGCTTCCAGAGTGCGCAAGGATCGATGGAGGAGGCGTGCGATGTTCCAGTCTTTACTGCAGTCGCATCCGTAATCAACCTGAAGGGCATTAAAACCAATAAAAGTTGTGAGTGGACGAAAATCATTAAGTTCATAAAACACATTTATAAGACATTTATGCCCTTCATTAAAACGTATGCATGCATCGAAAACCAGTAACCAAAATATTTGTTCAACCAAGCCATTAGGGCCTTAGCCCAAGAACCGTAACTCAAAACCAAGTGTGGGAACTCAGCCCAAAACTGTGGAATACCACATCCATACATACAAAACCATTTGGGCCACCGCCCAAAACCATAAACATAAATTCAACCGAAAAACCATTTCATAGATCCATTAGTCCATATTTACCACATTACCATCTCTGGCATCCCAAATGCCTAGCGTCCCAGACGTCATATCTCACGGTATAATAAGCAACGCATGCTGCCCGGGGTCTCTCCGGGTCAATATCTTTGACATCTCAGATGTCTGACGTCCCAGACGTCAAATCATAGAAATCCTGCTCCTGAGTCACTATACGGTCCGGTAGCTCCATACAATGACCCCTCGCAGGCAATGCACCGTGACTTCCCCAGTATCCCAGACACCTGGAGGAGACTATCACATATCCTCGTATCAAGATGGTATATGGAAAACAGTTTTATTAAATCATTTCACAACATCTCAATGGGCCCTGCCCAAAAATCTTCATAAAACATCACAAATCCATTTAGGGTCCCCGACCCGAAATCACAGTTATAAAACATAGGGTCCCAGACCCGAAATCTCATTTATTACCCAACTGGGCCTCATGCCCGATTTTGTAACCCACTGGGCCCACTACCCGAATTCCTAAATCTACTGGGCCCCTGGCCCGATAGTATAATTCAAATGGGTCTCAACCCGATTTCGTAACAACTGGGCCCCTAGCCCGATATCATTAAGCAACTGGGCCCCCAGCCCGATAAGGTAACTCAAATGGACTCTAAGTCCGAGGTTCCGAAAACAAGTGGGTCTCATGCCCGAGTTCATCTTTCCAATTTCAAAACCATTTTATCACATTATTCATAAAACCACAAGTACGTGAGACCACCATAAAACCGTTAGTCTCGATATACGTGCAATACGGAAAACATCTCGAAATACGTGCAACATACCCGAAATCAATAATCACAATCACCATCATGGAAATCACGTATATAAAACATATAACACATTTAGGCATGCATAGAATTTATAAAACCAAAGTCCACTCACAGATCGTCCAACTATTGCGCCTCGATACGCATGCCATAGGCCTTCCCGGGCCATACCACTATCACCAGGACTTCGAAACCTGCCCAAATCACACCCAAAGGTTACTACTAACCTATACAAGTCCATATTAAGAACCCCTAAAATTTCCCGGAAAAGTCAACGTGTCCCGTACACGTTTCTCGAGGTGAAAAACCTCGATTTGACAAACTTAACGATCTCCGATCGACCCGAAACCACCGACATTGGATCCGGATCGTCGAAACCTTTAAACTGGTCCTAGTCCCACCTAAAAATATGCTCACACGCGCCCCCACGCGCGGGTCAAAGTTCTAGTCAAATGTTGACGAAAAGGTCAACGCTGACATCATCATGAACAGTAAGCCAACGGTCAAAAGTCAACGAGTCAACTCGCCGGAATTTCTCGCCGGAAAACTCCATTGATGCCCCAAACTTCAAACTTCGATATCTCACTCGTTTCTTAACCAAATTCGACGTTCTACCTATGTAAATCCATCTACTCGAGCCAATGATTCCAAATATCAATCCAGAAAATTTAGAAAGTACCTGGATTTTAAGTTATTGCCATTCAAAGTTTCGGCCAGATTTCCAATCATCATTCCGGCCACCTCGAACGTCCAAATCCGTCACAAATTGCACCTACAAGCTCATAAGAACTCAAAGAACATCATCCTAAGCTTAGAATCAATCAACACCATCAAAATCAAAAACCAAAAATTTGAATCCCACGGTTTACCTTCCAAAATTCCGGCCACCGTGCATGACGATCCTTGTCGTGGCCACCATTGGGTTCGTCTCAACATCCTCTCCAACTTTCATTCACGGGTCATAAGCAAAGGATGAAGATCAAAGAGGGTTGTAGAGCTTGTTTCTCACTGCTCACTTCTCTCAACTCTCCCTTGTGTTTGCTCACGGTTCAAAGAACAGAGAAGAAGAATGTTTGGTTGAAAAGGAATGAGAATGATGAAGGATGATGATATTTGGTTGAAAAGGAATGAGAATGTTTGGTTGAAGAGGGAAACATGTTCCACAAATTAGGGCCTCAATCAAGGGATGAGTGACACTTGTCACTCATCCAAGTGTTCACCAACACTGGTCATTATTCAATAGTTTAATAATATTTTAATCGAAATCTCGGTTCGTTCGGTTAATCAATTTCGTTCCCGTGACCACAACTTCGTCGTCAAACCTCTGATTTCGGCATACCGCCTGTCTACGGATTCGAATCGACTCTCTCTACCTAACGGTCCTTGGCCCTCGTCCATTGGACCTCCCGGGTCAAAAGTCAACATTTGACCCCTTTTCAACTAAATTACCAAAATACCCCTCGACTTCCGAACGTCATAACTTCTTCCTCGAATGTCGAAATCGAACGTGTCACCTGTCTATGAACTCGTGATGTCCTGAACTACGTCACGGTCATCGGTCAAAGTCTGTTTGACCGTCTAATCAAAACGGTCATTTTGCATCGTTCGTCCGATTTCTCCCAACTAATCACCGATCAACCCCATTAATCATGATTAGTTACTAATCTAATTTTGGAATTCGGGACGGGTCGTTACACATTGACTTGGGTGGACCCTGGAGAGACTTGGGTTTGAGACCCTAGTTAGCACCCTCGTAGCTCTATATACCGTGACAGGTTCGGTGATATGAAATAAAATGGATAAACATGATTTCTATTGGTTTGGGAAATTTTGTTTTATGATGATAAATGAATTTGGGCTGAGATCCAGCATATGTTTACTATAATATGTTTTTCTGTAAATGGTTTTGGGCAGGAGCCCGTGTGACTTGTATTTACGGAACTTGGGGCTGAGACCCTAAATATGGTTGTTTAAAAATATGTGATTGGATAAATGGTTTTACTATGCCGAGGGGATTGAGGACGGGTCCTGACAGGTGGTATCTGAGCATAGGATTGCTTATCAGAGCGGGGGTTGTCTCTATTCGAGCAACCATGTAACTCTTGGAGTGATGCGCAGGTCGAGGATGTGATATCTCAATAGGCTACAGTTTGTTATCAACCTGATAGTGGGATACCTGTACGATATTTAGTAGGATTGAATCGAGAAACGTCTTGATTCAGTGCTAGATGTCGGGGTTACCATAGTCCTGTCGTGGTTGGCAGTATGGGACCCTATGAAAGGATGTACGTAACGGTACTTGAGAGTTTTGATCGTGAGACGGCTAGTTGGGATCGTCTTTCACGATGTCGTAAGATCGATTTGACGACAGTTTGGTGTTGTGACCATTGATGGTCGGATATTGTTGAGTTAGGTGGATATGCTGCTGGGAGCGGTCAGGTTCGAGGAATCCTAGTTGGATTGACGGTAGGATTGGATTGACGTCCTTACGATGTCAAGACCACGTGGTTGGTCAGATTGTGAAATATAGTGTCTTATACAGTTTGGTTCAGAGGAACCCTAAAGTGTGATCGTGGAACCCTACCTTAGGATGTATGGTTCGGAAATGTGAATTGGCAAGTGGTCTTGACTCCGATGAGACCGTCGGTTGGTCATGTCATATTTGAACATGTTCGATCATGTTCGGACATGTTCGGTCATGTTCGGTCTAGTCATGTCAGCTTGAGTGATGGGACTGCACTCTGCAGTCAAGGTTGTACTTATCGGTTAGACCTAGTTGGTCGTCGTACTACCATAGTTGTGATGGATTGTTGGTACAACTAAGATCACAGGCGACCTGGTAGACGACAGTGGTTGAGTCGAGTTACGACTACCGAGAGTGGTTGTAGTTACGGTTAATGGGACTCGGGGACGTTTGGGGAATGTTTCTTTTTCTCGTATGAGTTTTCAGGGTTATTGTACCTAGAGCTATTGGGTACAAGGGAGACAGAGTTTCTCCTATTCGAGTAGAGATGCGTGGTCGTCGCTCGATATGAGCGGAGATCCAGGGTTGTCGGTTTTGTACACCGTGTGCTGTTGCTGATGCTAGTGTGGATGCTTGTGTGCTGATGCTGACCGGTGATAGTGATGATACTAGTACTAGCGCTGGTGCTGGTGCCGGTGATTATGACTCCTTCAAGTTAGGCTTATATTCGGTATCTGTGGTTCGAGAGTGGATCATGGATAAGATGGACTGGATAGGATCCACTAGTAGTTGAGACTCGAGGTACGAGATACGAGTGTTGGAGACCGTATATGCACATCTGTAAATAGTATACAAGGCTTAATCTTGAGTCGAGTGAATTCAACTTGGAATGAGTGTACCTACCTAAACGGTCGTAAATGGGCATGTGTCCGTAAATAGTCAAAAAAGGGACACGTGGATGATGTCCGAGTGTGTTGGTTCCAATATGGTTGGAACTTCGGAATTGAGAGAGGTTGCGATTGAGGTGACTGGTGGAGTGCGGGCTTTCCGCATTGGTAATGGGTATTTTGAAGTCATTAGGGTGACTTCTCAGGTTTCGCCATGGCAGGTGATGTAGGATGTGGTAGATGGTGATTATGTCACCATTACATTGGTCGTGTATTAGTTAGTGGACCTGGGATTTGTCTTTGGTCATCAGGAGGAGTTGAGTATATCGAAGTTACATGACTGAGATTTCTCATTTTATGCTTGGTGGCAAATGATGTGGATTACGTGGAGTGGTGAATGCAGCGATTTTTGGTTACATTCACGTAGGATGAATTTTGATGACATCGTGTTGGATCATCCTTGGATTTTCCTAGGTGGAATGCCAAGGATCGATACGAGGTAATTGGGGAAAACCCACAGTCTCGACATGTCTCGTCGTTGACTAATCTGTTTAGATGTGGGAATTGGTTGTCAAACGATGTGTTAGTATGCAGATTCGTTGAGGGTGTAAGACCCTATGATCGGATCTCGAGCGGATTGTTAGCTGAGTGAACTTGTGTGTATCCACCTAGGATCTTGTTATGGATCGAGATTGTGATGTTGTGGACTTTGGACGTCGTGACGATCGATGGTCGCGACGTCTATGGTCGGTTGACGTAGTGATGGATCGTGATCTTAATGATCCAGATAGGTGGAGAGTTTATTACTCTTACTTGGATATTTGAATCCAGGAATGTTGGGATGACTTCTTTTGTAAGTCGATTCATTGTGAAATGGTAGTTACGTAAATCGAGGTGTCGAACGATGTGTCCTGGCTTTTTGGCTATGTAGATGATGGGACTGAACTTCTTTTTGAAGTGAATCCTGTACAATATATTACGCCCGAGTAAATGTCCAACGAGGTCAGATTTGGTCAGCCTAGATGTGTTGATATTGGGATTGTCTTCCCTATGAAGTCAATCGAATGTATTGAGGTAATCATTTGAACAGGTATCCAATAGGTTCAGATATAGTGCGTCTCGGTAGACGTGAACGAGATTTCGAGTTTTGGAATCGGATTTCTGGATGACGATTCAGGATTCGATTTTGGAACTTGAAAGTGGATTTATGGATTTGGGTTCGGAATGGTCATTCCTGATACTAGTTTACGGAATAATGATTTCAGATTCGGATTTGGAAATGGATAATGGGTTGGAGTTTTGATTTGTCTAGTACTGGATTGGACAGATGGACTCCATTATTGAAACGTGTTTTAGCTATGACCTAGGTGGTTGTAGTTTGATTGGTGGATAGATGTACGTACCTTGTACGTTGTTCGAGGTATGATACTTGGCAGACTTGTGGTGCCTGGTGACGGAATATAGGTTATACCGGTGGTACATTAGTGAACGTGTTGGTAGTCGGCTTAGTTCCGATACTATTGGATTAGTTGAGGTCGTGACCTGGACATTAGATACTGTGCACTGGGTCATGGTATTCCTGATGGGTCTGGTAACACACAGGTCGAGTAAAGTGTTGGTAAATGTATACTCAGGTTGAGTGAGTTGGTGGTTAGTGTAACCACAAGGGAGTATAGTGTCAGTTTTCGACTGACGACTGTCAAGTGGTGACAGTTTTTCGGATGTTTCGTGGATCGTTGAGTGAGGTTTGATGACTCCCAGTGGGAGCAGACGTCAGGATAGATTGGTGCTTGAGCAAGGAAAACGTTGTGTTGGTTGTGTCAACGAAATGGTAGATTTAACAGGTGGTGTCAATTCGGAACGTATGACTACTGTCATTCGACGTGGTCGAACGTAGTCGATACGACGTGAGTGTTAGTGGTACGTCTGGGTGCAGATGAGTTTTGTTCTGGTAAGTTGGTGTACAAGTGTACATGTGTTGTGTGATCGAATTATTTCCACGAGGTGGATGTGGAATCAAAATAGTTGGAGTTTCGAGAACGGAACTAATTAGGGAGGGAAAAACGGTCGGAATTAGATCGAATGGAATTTCGAGGGCGAAATTAATTAATGAGGAAAGGTTGTAAGGACCCGTCCCGATTTCAGGATTAGAATAGTGACTAATCATGATTAGTGAGGTTAATGGGTGATTAGTTGGGCGAAATTGGATGAACGATGCGACATGACAGTTTTGCCCCTAGAATGGGTAAAATGTTGACGTTTCATTCTGGCGGTCAAATGGACTTTGATCGATGACCGTGATGTAGTTCGGGACGTCACGAGCTCATAGACAGGTGGCACGTTCAATTCCGACATTCGAGGAAAAAGTTATGACGTTCGGAAGTTCAAGGGCATTTTGGTAATTATAGTTAAAAAGGGTAAATAGTTGACTTTTGGACCGTGAGGTACGATGGCTGAGGGCCGAGGACCGTTACGTAGTCGTGATGATACGAATCCATAGACAGGCGGCACGCTGAAATCGGACTTCGAACGGGGAAGTTATAGGTCACGGAAGGTCGATTTCACTATGCACATACTTCGAGACGATGATGATTTGGCAATATCTGATTGGGCAGATATTTTAAGTGGGACCCATGGATGAGTGACAAGTGTCACTCATCCCATTGGCCAATTTCCATAAAAAGGGGATCTAACTAATTAAATATTATTATTTCTATTATTTTATAATTAATCCATTTATCATTCAATCCTAACCCTCCATCTAAACTTAATCTCTCAATCCACACCACTCATCTCATTTCTATCTCACTTCTCTCATCTGATCAAACTTCATTATCTTCCTTCTTCATTTCCTCACAAACCCGAAACCCATATATCCTTCATTCCTCCATTTTCTTCAAACCCGAAACTCACATACCACCACACCTCACCATCCATTATCTGAGCCGTGTGTGACCGTGAGAGAGTGTTAGGATAAGGATAATGACAAGGATGACGGTGGGACGGTGGTGGAGACGGCAGAGGAGCCGGACCCGTGAGGTAAAAATATTCAAAAATTCGAATCTCGATTTTATTGGGTTTTAATCGAACCTAAGGATATGTTTGTGCTTCTGGGGACTCTAGGAGACTAATAGGATTGTTTTCGAGGCTTAGGACAGCTTGGAATGGCCGTGAACGGCGGAGGAAAATCACAACCGCCATGGCCAAGCATGAAGGTACGGATTTTGTGATTATTCCTATGTTTTTAATAGCTAAAAAGATAGGAAACATGGTTAGGAAGAAATTAGGATGAAAATGGATTGAAATGGACCAAAAATGGACCAGTTATGGCCTTGAACTGGTCCAGACCGGTTCGGCCGGTCTAGTTGCAGAAAAAAAACCCGGTTCGGCTAATGGGGAAGATGATGAACAGTGTGCAACACCTTCCATTGGCGCGTGGGGCCACGTGGCCCATAATTTGGGAAAGTTTTCAACACGTGAAATCTTCTATTCGATGTAACGAACATTTGGGACTGGTTTCGTGTCGATCGGACACCGTTTCGATAATGTTCGGGGCATCAGAAGGTTTCGGATAGGGATTAAAAATAGTTAAAAATTCTAAAAAATTACGAGACTTTAGTGAGAGGTTAATAAGGTAGTTAGTAACCCTCTAGATTGATTTGGGCAGGTTTGGGAGTCCTGGTGAGGACGATTTGCCCGGTGACGCTTACAGCACGCAAACCGAGGAGGCATCATAGGACGGTGTGTGAATGGACCTTGATTTCTAAACTGTGATGCATGCTTAAATGTTTTATATGGATTATGAATGTGATTCTATGATGTTGAATTGGATGGTTGTGAATTATATGGTTTCACGCTTTACGAGGTGATTTACTTGCTTGCACGTAAATCGAAGTTTTCCGATTTTACACTAATTTTCCGTACTTATGATTTTGGATATGATTTCATGAAATGGTTTTAGATTTGATAAAGTAAACTCGGGTTCGAGACCCCCTTTTTTGGAAACCCTCGGACTCAAAGTCCTTTTAGTGACGTTATCGGGCCGGAGGCCCAATTGGTTCTTAAATTGATTTCAGATTTGGAAATATGGAATCGGGCACGAGACCCATTTGATTTACGGAATCGAGCATGAGGCCCAGTTGGTTTACGATTCGGATCGGAGTTCCAGCTTGTATGTGGATTCGGGCCTGAGGCCCAGTTATGTGTTACGATGGCGATTTCGGGTCAGGGACCCTAGAAAGGTTTTATGGGTCATAACGGTTTATGGGAACTGGCATGAACCCTTGAAAGGATTTTATGGTTCATGACGGCTTATGGGGGCCAGACATGAATCCTTGAAAGGTTTAAAGAATGATTTCAAAAGATTTTTCATATGCCATCCTTTATATATGATTGTCTCCTCCAGGGAGGGTCGTTGGCCTGGGTGGACCCCGGAGTAATCACGGAGCACTGATTGAGTGGATTCGCCCCCCAGTTGGGTTCCTTACTCTCAGGATGGGCATGGTTCGTTACCTCCAGGGAGGGTCATTGATCTACGGACATTGACATGGGTGGACCCTGGAGAGACTTGGGTTTAAGACCCCAGTTAGCACGCGCGTAGCTCTATATACCGTGACAGGTTCGGTGATATGAAATAAAATGGATAAACATGATTTCTGTTGGTCTGGGAAATTGTGTTTTATGATGATAAATGGATTTGGGCTAAGATCCCGCATATGTTTACTGTATTATGGTTTTCTGTAAATGGTTTTGGGCAGGAGCCCGTGTGACTTGTATTTACGGAACTTAGGGCTGAGACACTAAATATGGTTGTTTAAACATATGTGATTGGATAAATAGTTTTACTATGCATGCATGCTTTTTAGTGAAGGGTATAAATGTCTTTATAAAATGTATTTACGAACTTATTACTTTTTGTCCACTCACAGTCTTTCCGTTTTTAATACCCTTCAGGTTGGATACGGGGCGGACTGTAGCAGAGACCGAGATATCACATACCTCCTCCGGATCCTGGCCTATTCTGTTAGCCCGAGAGGGCAAAGGTTGGAAATTTTCCTTGTCTGACACTTCGTGTTAGACGGGATTAGGGGCGTTCCTCGTTAATCCCTGGGGGATTGAGGACGGGTCCTGACAGGCACTGATGTAAATATCGCCAGATTTCGGCGATATATCGCCGATATATCGCAAAATCCGGCAACCGGCATGTAAGGGAGGGGGTAAGGTTATTCTTCCCGGAAAATCGATGGTATCGACAAAAATCGGTGAATGTCGTCGATATTGGTCGATATGAACGATATATCGACGGGAGGTCTGAAAATTGGGGAAAAATTCAAACCGAAAAGTCCAAAACAACAAAGGGAATCATTGAACAGCAAAGGAATGATTGAATCCTGCAAATTACCATCATTCAAACCCCTACAAACAATCAATTATTCAAGAAACAATCACGGGGAACAGAAATTGGAACAAGCAAATATCAATCACGGATTCACGGATGAACAGAGGGATTCACGAAATTGACAACACTCACCTTCGAAGCTTGAAGAGATGGAGCAGAGAGAACCGAAGAACCGAAGAAGTTTCCAAATCTTCCGACAAAACTAATTAACCCAAGAGGAACCCACGATCCATATCGACACAAACCGAAGAATACCTAAGATAGAGCCGACGCCGACTCGCAAATCGTGAAGGTGGGCTGAGATGGAGCCGTCGCCAACCCGCAAGCCGTGATGGAGGCGTCGCTGACAACACTCGCCTTCAAAGCTTAGAAGAGATGGAGCAGCAACAACGACCAAAGATGGAGCCGAGCAGCAACAACAACTAGAGAGGCTGTGGATTGTTCATAAAATTATTGCTGAAAGATAGATCACATGGAGCACCAAAGGGGGCCCACTAATTTAAGAGAACCCAAACGGGCCACTTGTAGTTGGCTGGCCATTTCACCCAATGACATGTGTTTGGCCCTTGTTTTCTCCACATTGGAAGTTATATTTTTTTTATCATAAATTCAAATTATTTTTTTTTCTTCTACCCATTTTTAGAACATAGCAGGATATAATCTTACGCATTATTTAAGCCACCCACAATGATGATGTATATTTAAAGTTATATTCGTGGTGAATGCAACTTCAAATGTAATTTCAAATGTAGTTTTAAGCAGAGAGACCACCTTAATGAAAATAACAAAGTACTGAAAATAAAATAACCTTGGAATAAAATGAAATGAAAATGAAGGGAATGAGTTAAATATCGGATGCCGCCGAGAAAATCCAGAAGGAAACCAGGGGAATTATAAACGAGCCCTAGTAAAATTAACAGGTTGGATTGGGATTACAGCAATATATATCATTTAGGTTTCCTATTTCCAAGTACGCAATTACAGTCGTGCAGTTAATGTAAGAAGGCTGGACAAAATATGATATGAAAAAAACATAAATGTTATTAAGATCAATCTAATTTTCAAAGGAGATATACGAATACTATGTCCAACAATACATTTCCTTTTGGTCAAATAGCATCAGTTGGCAAAACTTTTGTGTCTTGGTAGATCAAGACCAATCTAATTTTCAAGCTGGTCGACACTCTACTTGTTTTTTATCAAGTTCAATGTGTACAATATTTTTAATGCAATATTATCAATAGAATTATGTTTTAATTTAAGTTTATCTTTAAAATTTTATACTGTTAGTGGTCGGCAGATCTATATTCTATCATATGATTCATCATATATTTATTATATCAAAGTCATTTTATAGTTTTTATTAGTCCTATATAAGCATTATTGGGTACATAAGTTTTTCCCAAAGTTTCATTTCAAATTTCCATCATTTGGACCCAATTTCCGTCATTTTTGTTGACCGTAAACGATATCGATATCGATATCGATATTTGGGGCGAGATATCCATAAATTCGGCGAGCGATATATCCGTCGATATCGATATTTCAATCCTTGCTGACAGGTGGTATCAGAGCATATGATTGCTTATCAGAGCAGGGGTTGTCTCTATTCGAGCAACCGTGTAACTCTTGGAGTGATGCGCAGGTCGAGGATGTGATATCTCATTGGGCTACAGTTCGTTATCAACCTGGTAGTGGGATGCCGGTACGATAGTTAGTAGGATTGAATCGAGAAACGTCTTGGTTCAGCACTAGATGCCGGGGTTGCCATAGTCCTGTCGTAGTTGGCAGTATGGGACCCTATGAAAGGATGAACGTAACGGTACTTGAGAGTTTTGATCGTGAGACGGTTAGAAGCAGTCAGGTTCGAGGAATCCTAGTTGGATTGACGGTAGGATTGGATTGACGTCCTTACGATGTCAAGACCACGTGGTTGGTCAGATTGTGAAATATACTATCGTATACAGTTGGGTTCAGAGGAACCCTATAGTGTGATCGTGGAACCCTACCTTAGGATATATGATTCGAAAATGTGAATTGGCGAGTGGTCTTGACTCCGATGAGACCGTCGGTTGGTCATGTCATATTTGAACATGTTCGATCATGTTCGGACATGTTCGGTCATATTCAGTCTAGTCATGTCAGCTTGAGTGATGGGACTGCACTCTGCAGTCGAGGTTGTACTTATCGGTTAGGTTCGGATATAGTGCATCTCGGTAGACGTGAACGAGATTTCGAGTTTTGGAATCGGATTTCTAGATGACGATTCAGGATTCGATTTTGGAACTTGAAAGTGGATTTATGGATTTGGGTTCAGAATGGTCATTCCTGATACTAGTTTACGGAATGATGATTTCAGATTCAGATTTGGAAATGGATAATGGGTTGAAGTTTTTATTTGTCTAGTACTGGGTTGGACAGATGGACTCCATTATTGAAACGTGTTTTAGCTATGACCTAGGTGGTTGTAGTCTTATTGGTGGATAGATGTACGTACCTTGTACGTTGTTCGAGGTATGATACCAGGCAGACTTGTGGTTCCTGGTGATGGAATATAGGTTATACCGGTGGTACATTGGTGAACGTGTTGGTAGTCGGCTTAGTTCCGATACTATTGGATTAGTTGAGGTCGTGAACTGGACATTAGATACTGTGCACTGGGTCATGGTATTCCTTATGGGCCTAGTTACACACAGGTCGAGTGAAGTGTTGGTAAATGTATACTCAGGTTGAGTGAGTTGGTGGTTAGTGTAACCCAAGGAAGTATAATGTCAGTTTTCAACTGACGACTGTCAAGTGGTGACAGTTTGTCGGATGTTTCGTGGATCGTTGAGTGAGGTCTGATGACTTCCAGTGGGACCAGACGTCAGGATAGATTGGTGCTTGAGCAAGGAAAACGTCGCGTGGGTTGTTACAACGAAATGGTAGATTTGACAAGTAGTGTCAATTCGGAACGTGTGACTACTGTCATTCGACGTGGTCGAACGTGGTCGATACGACGTGAGTGTTAGTGGTACGTCTGGGTGCAGACGAGTTTTGTTCTAGTTAATTGGTGTACGAGTGTACACGTGTCGTGTGATCGAATTATTTCCACGAGGTGGATGTGGAATCATAATAGTTGGAGTTTCGAGAACGGAACTAATCAAGGAGGGAAGAACAGTTGGAATTAGATCAATTAGAATTTCGAGGACGAAATTAATTAAGGAGGGAAGGTTGTAACAACCCGTCCTGAATTCCAGAATTAGATTAGTGACTAATCATGATTAGTGAGGTTAATCGGTGATTAGTTCGGCGAAATCAGATGAACGATGCAAAATGACAATTTGGCCCCTAGAATGGGTAAAACGTCAACTTTTCATTCTGGCGGTCAAATGGACTTTGACCGATGACCATGACGTAGTTCGGGACGTCACGAGTTAATAAACAGGTGGCACGTTCAATTCCGACATTCGAGAAAAAAGTTATTTCAAGGGCATTTTGGTGTTTTAGGCGTAGGCCCGGGATTGAAAATGATGCTTTGACTCGGATTATGAGTCAGGGATTGAAAATGATGTTTTGACTCGGATTATGAGTCAGAGATTGATTTCATAGATTTTCGTGAAAGTGGTAACTCGGGTTTACGGTTGCACGGAATTACGTGAAATTGAGATTTTGGGCTTGAGACCCAATGAAATTATGATTCTGATTGGATTTGTAATGTTTTTGGATATATTTTATGGATTCATATGAAAATGGCAACTGAGGTTGAGATCGCATGGATTTGCATGAAAATGATATTTTTGGGCTTGAGACCAAATTGGATAGTGATTTTGACTCGGATTTGGAGTCACATGTGAATATGATTAAATTAATAATTTTGATTTATAAAGTGAATTCTGGCCACTGTTTCATGATGGATTTGTGGAACTTGCTTTGTGAAAACTATGTTTCGGGCATAGGCCCTGTTGAAATGTTTTTAACTTGATTTGAGACATAAATGGTTTTCAAATGAGATTACTGGATTTGGTGAATGTTCCACATGTACCATCTTCTGTGATTTGATAGTCTCCTCCAGACGTCGTAGATCCTGGAGTAGTCACAATCCACTGCCTGGAGATGAGTAGCTCCGAGGGAGGCTCAGTCTCAGGAGTGTGAGATTATGATGATATCCTCCAGACGTCGTAGATCCTGGAAATGATATCACCCCAGACGTCATAGATCCTGGGGATGTACTCGGACGTGAGACTCCCGAATTTGCACGCGTTGCATTGATATCGTGACGGTTACTTGGATATTGAGATTGGATATTGAGGATTGGTGGTATTATGATTTATTGATATTTGTGTCCTGATACTTTATATCGTGCACTGATTTGATGAACATGAGTTTCAAAGTAAAATGTGGACCATAGGAAAACATGTTTTGATTTTATCGGTCCACTGTTCATACTTGATTGATTTCACACAATTACTCATGTTTTATGATATGCATGCATGTTTGTGAAACTGGAGGGTAAAAATGTGTTTTGGTAAATGTATTTATAAAACTTTATTTTTGTCCACTCACACCGTTTCTGTTTTATTGGCCCTCCAGGTCGGGGCGCGATGACCGAGACTATTCGAGAGGTGGAGGTATGAGTGGGCATAGGTGCAGTTATCCCTTGTTTGGCAAGTCCTGGAGGGTAATTTCGGAACCTCAGTTGACTTGTCAAACGGGAGTAGGACTGGGCTCGGTTATCAAAGTCCTTAGGGGACGGGTCCTGTCAATTTTCTTGCACCTCGTTTATGTTCACACCTAGATTCTTGAAAGTTTTCGGTTCACCTTCACGAATCACATCCACCCCATCTTCGAGGGCTTCTTTAGTGTATAGTTCCCCATCTTCATCTCCATATAAGATGGCAAACAATGTCCTTCAACCACAACCCAAGCAACCTAACTCGCCAGCCCATCCAACCTCATAGCTTCTTGGTCATTGTGCCACCTCTTATGTTTTCAAGAACCAATTCCGGATTGTCTGGGGAGGGCCCTCATTTGTATATCAAGGAGTTTGTGGAGGCATGCTCGACATTAACAAACAATGGAATGACAGAATGTCAGGACCCACCCCTAATCCCCCGGGATTAAGGGCCAAATCCTGCTCCCGTCTAACTTACGCATGACACGAAGGCCAAACTGACGTCCAACCTTCATGTGACACGTAAGTCGGACTAGGGATTCTCGATCCAACCATCCTAAAAGTAACTGGATTTCCCAGAGTGCACCGAACTACTGTGGATCGCGGGTGTGATGTCTCCTTCTCTCTTCGACCAATAGCCAGTACCGCAACAACCTGGAGGGTATCGAAAACATGAAAAGACTGTGAGTGGACAAAAATAAAGTATAAGTTCAAAAACAGTTCATAAAACAAGTACATTAATACCCTCCATTTAAAAAACCAATGTATGCATATCAAGTCATGTTATGAAACCATTCATATCAAAACCATCAATGAAACCATTATCGGAAACTCGACTCAAAATCGTTATTCAAATCCAGGCCTCAACCTCAAATCACAAAGCAATCTCAAATACGGGAACTTAGTCCCAAAACTCATCAAATCCAATTCATCCGGGCCATTGCCCAAAACGTCTGAAAACCAGTGAAAACCCAGTGGAAAACATCAATCATACAAGTTTACTGGATCTCAAGTGCGCCCGAGTCTTTAAACTCAAAACCATGCGCAAATAACCAGGCCTTCCCGGGATCTCAATGAGTCTTTAAACTCAAAACACAATCACAAGCCTCGGGAGGTATCAAAATCACCGAGTCTTTAAACTCAAAACATATCAATCCAGGGCCCTCCCCCCATCAATCAATCCGAGTCTTTAAACTCAAAACCATATCCATTGGGTTTTTCTCTTTTTCCTGGTCTTTAAATCCAAAACCATTTTTCATTTAATCAGTGAAAACCACAGAAAATTCACAGTCGAATTTGCAACGATGATTCCGTAAGCCGGCATTCGCAACCATTGTTCCGAACCCAAATCCAGATTCCCTTTCCAAATCTCGGAAACCAAATCCGAAATCTGAATCACATGAACAGGGCTCCAAGCCCGAAATCACTTTTCCAAAATCCTTTTCAAATCATTGAAATCAAATCATATTTCGATTCCCGAAATCAAATCATTAAAACCATGTTCAAATCACAACATTATTCGGAATCTCGTAAAACGTGCAAAACCATAAATACCTTGAAAGCCGTGAAAAATCGTAAATTATCAAGATCATAAATCAAATCATAGAATCACGTATAGAAAACATATAAAAATATATAAGCATGCATCTAGAGTTAAAAAGCAAAGTCCACTCACAGACCATTCCGACGTCACCTCGATACGCGTGCACTTACACCGTTCCCGGCCATTTCGCTATCCTCGGCTTCCCTGAACCTGTCCAAATCCCATACGAAGGTTACTAACTACTTCACAAAGCTTATACTAAAGCCTCGTAATTTTTCCGAATTTTTAACTATTTTTAACCTAGGCCTAAAACCTTCGAACATCCCGAAACATATCGAGACAATGTCCGATTGACTCGAAACCAGCGTCAAAATGTTCGTTACATCAAATAATTTAAAAGTCATGTTGGAAGATTCCCCAAACTACCCTTCACTCACCCTCATGCGCGTCTGGAAGTTTCTGCGTGTGAATAGTGTCACCATCAACCTCTGGTGAACCCGGTTCACCTGGTTCGAACCGGTTCGGTCTAGGCTGAACCGGCGTTCACGGTTTCCATTCAATTTTCATCCGTTTTTCCTTCTTTTAATTCCATTACCTTCGTCCTATGCTAAGCAGTTGATTTACCTATGAAAGTCTGAAAAATTAATACAAAACCTTACCTTCCAATCAAGGTGTAAAAACTCGAACTGGCCCCCTTCTCTGTTCCACGATTCCGGCCATCCAACTCCGTTTTTCCAGGTCCATTCATTCCTTTCCAACCTCCAAAACAAATCCCAAATACTTAATTCGACTATCTAGCATCAAAACAGTAGTTACCATTTTCAAACATCTCACGAGAAAACATCCTTACCTCCCCCGTCGTCCTCCGTCGTGGCCACCAATGATCTCCTCTCCACTTCCTCTCACTTTTTCATTCAGAGATCATAAGCAAAAGGTCATCTTTGAGGAGAGAATAGCTCACTCATTCCTCACGGCGTACAGGGCTCTGTTTCTGCTGATATCGTGGCCACCTTCCACGGCAAACCGTCGTGAGCACACGACCACCACCCTCTCACTTCCATCTTTCTTTTTCGTTCACTTCTTAAGAGCAAAGGATGAGAATTAACGGTTTAATTTGGGGTGGGACTCCACGGCATAGTCACCTCTCTGTTTTCTGATTTTTCCCACCTTCTTTCAGTCATTTCACTCGATCCAACACCAAAGGTTACTTACCAAGCTCACAACTCATCTCTGATCACTCACCCACTGCATCTGAGTTCACACACCACTCACTCAAATGGAAAAATGGTCATCTGTTTCCCAGTCTCTGTTTTTCCTCTCAACTGCTCGAACTAGACCCATTTAAAATGTAGCCCGTGTGAGATTTTGGTAGAAACCACTAGAGGCTGGCCAGGTGTCTTCAATCCTATGGTTCCAGCCTAAAAATATCCAATCCAACAGCCCCAGGTGTCCTCACCTGATTGCTCACAGCTCCCAAGGTGCCAAAAGACCATTATGCCCCTAAATGTCCAAATTACCGTTTTACCCTTCATTAATCTAGACTCGTAACTAAACCGTTTGACGTCCAATGACGGCGTGCCGCCTGTCGTTGTACTCAGGACGTCAAGACCTACCTAACAGTCCTTGGTTTGCGTGAAGAAAACTTGTTGTGCAAAAAGTCAACAAATTCCCTCCTTTTTAACCAATTTACGAAAATGCCCTCGACCTGCCGAACATCATAACTTTCTCCTCGGATGTCGGAATCGAGCGTGTCACCAGTCTATGGACTTGTGACGTCCCGAACTACGTCACGGTCGTCGATCAAAGTCCAATCGACAGCCCGAACTAAAAGTTAACATTTTGCCCATTCTAGGGGAAAAATCGTCATTATGCACCGTCCGTCCAAAAGTATCCAACTAATCACCGATTATCTTTGTTAATCCGTCATTAACTACTAATCTAATCCCGACTTCCTGGACGGGTCGTTACACAGAAGCACACATTTAGCTCAGATTGTTCTACTTTAGTCTCAAGGACGGAGCCAAGGCCTGGTTTCACTCTTTGGCCCCTACTTGCATCACAACTTGGAGTGACTTGTCCTCCAAGTTTCTCACACAATACTATCCGGTCTCTAAGACCAAAAAAGTAAAAAGTGAGATCATGGACCCACAATAAGCTGAAGATGAGTCTTTTTTTTTTTTTTGAATTTTGGGAGCAAATTAATTAGTTTATCCAATCATACTAACCCCATAACATTGAAGATTGCCATTTGATTCTGTATTTCTATGGATGGATGACAAATAGTGATAACGTAACGATAAACTCTCAGTCCAAAGATACCTTGGAAAGCACTCCTGAAGAGGCTAGGGCTACAATTGAAAGCATTGCCCACGAGAGAAGTAATTTAATTATAGATGATGTCAACCCCGAAATCTAGGAAGTGTGTCTAAGGATAAGAATGACACCATTCCCCATCTCTCCACAATGGTTAAACAATTATGCAATGAAAAGTCTAAGGGCGTCCAAATGTTTGACATGTGCTCAATTTATGGGCACGATTCTCAGTAGTGTCCAGTGCTAGAACAAGCTAACATGATTAGCAAAAAGGTTTTAAAGAGAGTGCTAGTGGATTCTGAACTCCTTTTTTATTGGAGATATTTAATACGAGAGGAAACCAAATTTTCAACCATTGTTTCAAATTTAATAAGTTCAATAGGAAAATTACTAATAGAGTCGGAATGCATAAAGGACAATTTGGTACTCTCGCGAGATGGCAAAAGTGATAGACAAATGAATGAGAAGCCAGAGTGCTAGTGACAAGCAAAAGCTTCCGAGAAAACAATGACCGCAAAGTTGAAGAAGACGGATGACCAAGACGCGAGTGCCAGCCATTTTTAGCATCGCAAACACCATGAAAAACGACACGAGTAAAAAAAGACTTATTGAAGGAACCAAGAAGGAAGTACATACCATTATTACTCAGGCTTATTAAAGGAACCAAGAAGGAAGTACATACCATTATTACTCGTGCCCCGAAAAAGGATCTTCACTGTTACCATTTACTAGGGTGCTTATACTGCTTCGCTTACGCCTCTCCGCTCATTCCGACCCGAACTTACTATTTAGTTATGGCCTTATTGTTTTGGCTGGAATTACACGCCAGAAGAGAAGAAAAACAGGAAAAAGCAGGAACAATAACAACCAGAATAACAAAGCAATGACAGAGATAAGCAACCACTTGGACAGACGAATAGCTGAATAAAAGAGTAAGCAGAATAACCAGCCACTTGGGCGGATGATTAATAAGATAGATCTGATCATAACTCTTATGGCTTTGATACCAAAAGAGGGAGAGTTCGTACCATCTCAAAAGATTGGGGAATGAGATAAAATATAATATAGTCAGATAGAATATAAATAATGTGCAAGATGATAAATAGTATGAATAAGAAAATGATTGAAATATGTATGCTTAAAATCATAAATGCAAATATATATATAAAAGAACAAGCTTGCATTCCACCCTAAGTACCACATTTTTTTTTTATTTATCTTATTTTTGTTAATGAAACCATTCAACTTTTAAATCACCATCTCAAAACAATTTATGCAAAATATTCAATATTAAAGATTATTTAGTCATTTGTATATATTAATTAAGTAACCATTTGTATCTTTTACCAAAATTATTACTTATTTTATATATAAATAATTAGATCACCTCTGACTTTGTTAATTTTTTATAAAAATTATTCAAAGCGGTAGTTTAGAATATAAATAGTTATAATCATTATATATATATTGATAAATTGACAGAAGAATACGAGTTTGTAACAGCGGATAATCCAAACATTAGTGTTAGTCTTTCAAAAGATAAATAAAAAAAATTAAAAGTGGTATTTACTTGAGTCCAATAAATAGGTCAACAGAAGACAGCGACCATAAAGTGAAGCTCGTGTTTACCCTCTACGATTCTTCATCAACTCTTTTTCTTTATAAAACCATACATCTAATCAAACATGAAAACCGCACCACCAAGATTGTTCACCAAAAAAACAATGGCTTCAGAGTCCAGCAGCAGCAGCAGCCCCATCAAAACGGTGGTCGTTTTGGTCCAAGAGAACCGCTCCTTCGACCACATGCTGGGATGGATGAAGTCCGTCAACCCCGAAATCAACGGCGTCACCGGCTCCGAATCCAACCCCAGTTCCACGTCGGACCCCAACTCCACCCCCGTCTTCTTCCGCGACAACTCCGCCTACGTAGACCCCGACCCCGGCCACTCCATCCAAGCCGTCTACGAGCAAGTCTTCGGCGAGCCCTGGACAGAGGCATCGGCCGCCAAAACCCTACCTCCCAAAATGAACGGATTCGCGCAAAACGCCGAAAGGACACAGGCCGGCCTGGCGGAGACGGTGATGAATGGTTTTAGGCCTGAAAACGTGCCCGTTCACATGGAACTAGTGAAGGAGTTTGCCGTGTGTGACCGGTGGTTTGCGTCTGTACCGGCTGCCACGCAGCCCAACCGGCAGTTCATCCACTCGGCAACGTCGCATGGGCTGACGGGGAATGATACGCAGACGCTGATTGAAGGGTTGCCTCAGAAGACAATATTTCAGTCGCTGGATGAAGAAGACCTCTCTTTTGGGATTTACTTTCAGTCCTTTCCTTCCACTCTTTTGTACAGGTAACACACAGCTCAAATTATTACAATATATTTCACCATTTTATTCTACCAGCTCTTCATTCGCCTCCTTTTTTACTAACGTTAAGTCGAATCTGCTAAATAATATCACTAACATGTGGAACAATAGTGAACCCGTCGACTAGATATTCACGAATCAAAATAAATGCAAATATTTATATATTTTTAGTTAAATTTCACTATGCTTCATCTGACATATCGCTTATTTTTAGCGAAAGATATTGGTGTTTTGGTTCCTTCTTAAACAAAATTTGATACTTTTGACAAAAACAAAAAGCTTGTCCCCTATTTGTTGAACAATATCGTCATAAATTAAGAAACTTTGGCCGCACAAAAGAAACTAGTATAAATCCAAACACTCTCTTACAACAACAATATGAAGTAATTAAGGAAATTTGATTCATAAATTTACCTTCGTTATATATAAATCCAACAATATGACGTAAGTAATTATTTAACACTAATTAAACTTGAGACCTTTTACATATCATTAAAAATAAATACCACTAGCTATATTGAACTCATTTTAGTAATAACTCCTACCTAATAATACCTTTTTATACCACATTTTCGATTTCTTTTCGATTTATCGAATTATTTTTGTACATGTATTATAATTGAAACCATTCATTTTTTAAATTATCATGTCAAAATCATCTTTATAAAAAAATCAATAAGATTGGAGGTCATTTAGTTATTCATGTATATTAACTAATGAACGGTTCAGTATGAGGATATTAATTTTTACCAAAATCGTTGATATATTTAATATATATGAATGACTAAATAATCTTTAAATTTATTAATTTATGATAATTTAAAGAATTAATAATTTTAATTATAATATATCTAGACAAATAATTTAACAAAATAAAATGGTGATACACAAGGACGTAGCATGGGGTCGATGGAAGACGCCCGCAACGTTGGAATTATTGCTAAGACTTGACCTAATTTTAGATGGTTAGCCGCTTTCATTTTTCTTATTTATATGTAAAGCTAAATTATATGTGTGTTTATATATGTATGTAGATTCATTGATTCATTAATTAGCATGATTGTTCAGACTTCAAATAATAGGTTAACTCTTAATTTCTAGCTGCCCACGTGCCCACATCTTATAATTCATAATTTATAATTAGCCACTCCATTATTGCAAGAACGTGCTTGCCAATGATGATGCCTTGTCAAATATCTCACCTAAATGATTCCGACGCTGACCATTTACTGCTTAAATTAACCCAAACTAATCATGTGTCTTTCAAAAATTGAATCCCATAATCAATCCACCCAATTTATAATAAACACATAAAATATCTCAATTATAGGGTCAATTTTAAAAGACACTCCAATTATAAAAATTGAATTTGTAGTACTCACAACTATATGGCTATTATTTCAGGAAAAAAAACTATATGGCTATTATAAATTAGTACATCTATTAGATTTTTCATTCAATTTTCTAGTAAAAGTACAAGTGACAATTATTTAATCCAATTAGCACATGGTTTAGCCAAAATTATAAAGGCATTTTCGTCGTTTGAATATTTTATCTTCATCATCTTCTTCCCTTCTTCATCTTCCTAAATTCATCATTTTCATCAATCTTCATCTCAATTCAATTTTCTCTTCCCACATTTTATACTAGCAAGAATTGCCCACATTTTATTGTGGGAATGATCAATTGATTATAAATATGAATTCTAAAAAAAGAAAAATCTTGAAAAAATAATTAACTATTTAAATCATCATCTATTTATTTAAATGATTTTACATTTATAGAAACAATATTGGATAGCTACATACATATAGAAATAATCATAAAGACTATTAAATAACGACTCTAAGATGTAAAACGTAAAAATATTTTTATATTTTTCAAGAAATAAAATATAAAACATAAACTCCAATGGTCTAATATAAGTTATATATATATATATTATATTTATATATATAATCGACAAAATAATTTGTTTCCTATTTAATATATTTTTTAATTAACAAGCAAAATAATAATATAATAGTAATAATAATTGTAGTAATATTTTATTAGACTTAGGGCACGGAATAATATTCGCAAATTGAGTAATAAACTAATTATAATAATAATAAAGATAAATTAATATCTAAGGTAAAATTATAATAATAATAAATGAATGTGTAAGGGAAAAATTGTAATTTCACTATTCACAGCAAAGAAAAAGAAAAAAAATGTCATTTTAATTAATTTTTACTACTAAGTACTACGATTTAGAAATATTACTCTCCACTTATTATATGAGCGGCCTCGATTTAGATTATCGTAAGAGACGAGATAGATAATAAATATGTAAAATATCCTCTTATGTATTATTATATATATAAACTATTTTCATCCCATTATGGTAGTACCATCCCATACTAACATTTCGATTTATTGAATTATTTTTGTAAATATGACATAATCAGAATCGTTCATTTTTTATATAGCATCCGGATGAGATGTAAATATTGTCCTTCTATCAATCATTTAAAAAACATACATTTTTTTTAATAATATTACTCTTTTACATATTGAAGGGAGGATAATACTTACATCCATCATTGAGTGGTACTTTTTTTTATCGAATTTTATGTATACAATTGTCATAGTTGGAACTGTTTATTCTCAAACTCATCATCAAGAGATCATTTTTTGTAAAAAAAAAAATCAACAATCTTTAATATTATTTAATTATTCATATAAATCTAATAAATAAATAATTTTTTATGAAATTTTTATTGTTATTAAAATTATTAATTTATTTGATATAAGTTTTGTTCTTAAAGAATAGCCAAGTTGAGATCCCTAGATAAGATAAGAATTGAAACATCCAACCAAATGAGAGCTCATATTAGTGGAGGTGGGGCAGTAAACTATTATACCGACGATCAATTCAAATTGGGTGGCACCAGTACATGTCACATGGATTATCATCAATTCATCATCTTCTGCTTTTTATAATGTGGATTTGGTTTGGTTCTGAAGTTTTTTAATTGCCAGTCTTTTCCTCGTGCGCCAAAACATAAATCATATTATATTATACATCCATTATCTGATTTACACAAATCATACCAATTTTTAAAAAATTTTGTGCGTAGTTTTTCTCTGCATACATCTATTATTGTTTTCTATATTTTCCATTTTCGATCTTTCTCCTTTAGGCAAAATATTCTATATATAAAAGATACAATTGGAAAACATACCATTTTTAGTAGATATATATCAAGATACAGATCATTAGATTGATATATATATATATACATATATTAAAAAATAATGTAATATTAGTTTGTGTGTTAATGATGATATATACAAAAAAAACATAACATATGTAACATCATGTAGTGGTACAAATTCCAAATTCATCCAAAATTTTACTCAACATCAGTGGTTTTTTTTTTTTTTTACAATCAATAGGATAATAGGGAGGGGGCTTATATAGTTAAAGTATTGACTTCTCCTTTAAAAGAGTCGATGAATTTGAAATCACTTATTGCACATGAAAATAAGCAGGAATATGATTAATTATCATTCACAAATTCATATATACAATGTATTGTAAATTAATTTTAACTTTTGAATGGCAGGAATTTAAGAAAATTGAAGTACATTCAGAATTTCCATCAGTTTGATCTAGAATTCAAGAAGCATTGTGAGGAGGGAAAGCTACCAAACTATGTTGTGGTGGAGCAAAGATTCTTCGATTTGTTATCAGTCCCTGCAAATGACGACCATCCATCCCACGACGTCTCTGAAGGCCAGAAATTTATAAAAGAAGTATATGAAGCCCTAAGATCAAGTCCCCAGTGGAACAAAATGTTGTTCGTAATAATATACGATGAGCATGGCGGTTTCTACGACCATGTTCCAACACCGGTCACCGACGTTCCTAGTCCTGATGATATCGTTGGCCCCGAGCCATACAACTTCAAATTCGATCGCCTTGGCGTTCGGGTTCCAGCTATACTAATTTCTCCATGGATTGAACCCGGAACAGGTAATTAATTTGAATGAAAAATTATCTCATATTTACTGATTATACTGCTCATTATTATTGTCTTTATGTTACTCATATATTATTATTTGGCTATGAAAATGCAGTGTTGCATAGGCCTTCAGGGCCATATCCATCATCGGAGTTTGAGCACTCCTCAATCCCGGCAACAATTAAGAAGATTTTCAATCTAAAAGAGTTTCTTACCAAGCGTGATGCTTGGGCGGGAACCTTTGAGGGTGTTCTCAGTAGGACAAGCCCAAGAACTGATTGTCCAGGTACACCTTAACCCTTTCTTAATATATATATATATATATTATATATATATATATAGGTGCACAAACATGGTACCTACCGAGTATATACATTGGTATGGTAATTCGTAAAGAATAATTTGAACGCGTGTTAGTTACTGGTCATAAGTGTATTTAATAAAGCTTCAATACCTGTATGTATTAATTAAAGAGCAAATAAGTAATATCAGCAATATTGTGAATAATTAATATTTAAATAATTCATATTAATATATGACGTTCATTCCATAATGCGTCCGTTGATTGCAGAAACATTGTCAGAACCTCCAAAACTACGAGAGGGAGCAACCAAAGACGAAGCAAAAATCAGTGATTTTCAAGAGGAACTAGTGGAATTGGCTGCTGCATTGAATGGGGATCACAGAAAGGACACATATCCACGAAAATTGGTGGAGAGCATGAATGTTTCAAAGGCTCTCAAATACGTGGAAGGGGCATATAAGACATTTTCCGACGAATGTGAGAAAGCTAGGGAAAATGGAAGAGATGAATCTGAGATTGTCGTTTGTGCAACCACACCTACACTACCATTCCCCAAATCCTTTGCCAAGCAGTTGTTTTCTTGTTTGGTTTGTGATCACTGATCCATCATATATGTTCATCACTCAATTTGTTAAGTTGGAGAAATTTATTTCAGATTTTATTACGTTCCATTTGATTATTGTTAAATTTGTTTGGGTCAATAAGGATGTCTAATTTGAGACCTTTATTAATTATAAAACTTTTGTCTGTCTTCTCTTACGAAAGCATCAATCCGAAGACACAAATTCAGTCAAGTACAATACTTGCATCCGCTTTAAGGTGGATGTACTCGTTCAATTCCTCATATATAATTAGTTACATGTTCAAATATAATAATTAGACTCATTGATTTATATATATATATATATTATGTAAATATCATCTCATTAAAATCTAAACGAATTAGAAAAAATATTTAATCATATCCAAACGTAATAAATATAATTATTGATTTTCAAACAATAGTTTAAAGCAACTCATTACATATGTCGATGATGTGAAATAGATCGAGGTATGAGGTAAGACCGTCCAATCTAAATCAATTAATAAATGCCAAAGTTTATAGTGGTTTACCCTATAAAAAGGGTCATATCTATTATAGTGTTTATATTTTTTGATACCATATCTGACTAGATTCACCGGATTATATACCTAAACCCCAAACACCCAACATGGGCTAGGCCCACACCACTTACATAACCCCGACAATGGGCCCAAGACGAGATGACACGTGGAAGTATCTCCACCCTCGATCTGCGTACATGTGTTAGCACGCAAAATGAGGAGAATTTGTCCCACATCGGGGTGCACCATATGAGAAATGAACATTCCACTCACCCATACATAAAGAATGCATATTTCCCAATATAGGTAACTAAATTACCTTAACCGTTTCCTCTTACGAATAAAGTTACTAACTTGACCATCATAGAACCTTAAGATGGCACCACACCGGTGCCTGTACTAATAGAAGACCCGCGACTCTTCCTAGTCCACAGGTTGAGAGGAAAAACACGCGTCACAAGGTGATTGAGCGATAAGTAATTGACCATTGGAACATTTCTTGCTTCAACAGCTTGGCGCTGTTTGTGGGAATTTGACAAAGTCTGCACACTCTCTACCGTGTCGAGCATACACTCGTCTAAACAACGAACATGTTAGGAGACTAGGATCTCAACGAGATCACACTTAGATAGGGATCCAGGGCACCGAAAGATCACTCTACCAACTTTTTGCAAATCATCGAGAAGCTACAAAACGACATGGTCGAGGTCAAGGCAAAGGGCACGCATGCCGAGTCGAGATGTCAAACACTCGATGATTTGTACACTGAGGTGGCCGAACAACTCTGAATTGCTCATACCAAAACTCAATGCCCACTGAGCTCGGGTCGATGCAGAAAAGGCTGGAAGGGTGGTGACCGAGTGCGCCGAGAAGATCCATCAAGCGGCAGGAAAAGAAAAACTTCACACGCTGGCTAAACCAGCCAAAAAACCAACTCGGATGCTCACATCCTGAGCAACAGACAAGGAGAAACCAGAATATAACGAGATGCACGCGACACTCTAAGTAAGGGTTCCCAAAGACATCACTCCCCTCGATCAACAGGACATGGGGGATCACTCTCAGCCTATTGGGAAGAAGACATCTTGGCACCAAGAAAACTACACTAGTCAGTGGAATCTTTCGGACATCGACCAGAAGAGGTTTCCTTTAGAAGATCTCATCCCAATCCCGATCATGGGATCTGAAGGCGCCGAATCCTCGCACAAAATTGAGAGTACTACCCAAACCACCAGCGGGCTCGATAAAGGGCCGACCAACAATCCCAAGAACCACTACCTCAGTCTTCTCGCGGGGACACTAAGCAGTCTCAAAGGGTCGGTGGACATCATGGAGGCTCCCAAATTTTGTCCCCTAAGAGGGACACTAAGCGGTATAAACAGGTTAGTGGTCGTCGAGTAGGCTCCTAGAACTTGTCCCCCAGGAGGGACACCAAGTGGTCTTAACGGGTTGGCAGACATCACGCGGATCATCGGAACTTGCCCCCCATGAGGGACATTGAGGGGTATAAATAGGTCGGTGGGCGTCGAGGATGATAGGACCCTCCTCGTAATTCCCCTCGATTAGCGTGGGAGGACCTGCTCCTGTCTGACACGTTCATGAGAAAATGATCCAATTACCCTTGGGAACCAAATAAACATGCTAACCACGTGTCACACAAGAGATATACCTATTTCATACCTCGGATACTCAGAGTACGCAATTCCACGTGATACCTCAGTTTTCACACAGCCCGCGTCCGCGATCAACCTGTAGGGTGCCAAAACCAATAAAAAGTGTGAGTGGACAAAAACAAATAATTGGAAAATAATTTTCCGAAATATAACTTAAACCTTCTATTTTATAAAACATGCATGCTTAGTCAAATAAACCATTATTGGAAAATCCATAAAACATATACATTTACAAACTGTGAGTCCAACCTAAAGTCACATAAATATGAAAGGAGCCATTTGGCCCACATTTGACTAAAATCACCGAATCTTAGTCTTTTTGAAAACATTTGCACAAATCACAATAATGAAATACCCAACCTGAACTCGTCGGTCCAACCAGCCTTGACACGACCCGCCCTCAATTCCCCGGAATAAAGGGCTAAGTCATACTCCCATCTAACTTTCGTGTGACACGAAGACTAAACTGACGTCTAACCTCCATGTGACACGTAAGTCGGACAAGAGATTCTTGACTGAACTGCTCAAAAACTTCCGGACTGCCCAGAGCGCGCAGACTCTACTGTGGATCGCTTATGTGATGTCTCCATCTCTCTCGACCAACAGCCCGTCCCGCAACAACCTAGAGGGTATCAAAAACGTAAAAGACTGTGAGTGGACAAAAATAAAGTATAAGTTCAAAAACAGTTCAATAAAACAATTACCTTTATACCCTCCATTTAAAACCAATGCATGCATATCAATTCATGTTATGAAACCATCTCATATTCAAAACCATTATTGAAAACCCGAATCAAATCCGTTATTCAAATCTAGGGCCTCAGCCCAAAACCACAAATCAATCTCAAAGTACGGGAACTCAGTCTCAAAACTCATCAAATCCAAATCATCCGGGCCACTGCCCAAAACATCTGAAAACCAGTGAAAAACCAGTGAAAATATCAATCATACGAGTTTGCTGGATCTCAAGTGTGCCCAAGTCTTTAAACTCAAAACCATGCTCAATCATCAGGCCTTTCCGGGATATCAACGAGTCTTTAAACTCAAAACACAATCATAGTCCTCGGGGGGTATCATATCCGAGTCTTTAAACTCAAAAAATATACCGAGTCTTTAAACTCAAAACATATCAATCCAGGGCCCTCCCCCCGTCAATCAACCGAGTCTTTAAGCTCAAAACCAAATCCAACGATTTTTCTTTTCTTTTTCCGGGTCTTTAAACCCAAAACCATTTTTCAATCAACAGTGAAAACCATAGAAAATCCATCTCTGAATTCGCAACAATGATTCTGTAAGCTAGCATCCGGAACCATCATCCCAAACCCAAATCCAGATTCCCTTTCCAAACCTTAAAACCAAATCCGAAATATCATTTCTGAAATCCAGTTTCAAATTCGTAATCTCATGAACAGGGCTCCAAGCCCGGAATCACTTTTTCAAAATCCATTGTAAATCATTGAAATCAAATCATATTTCAAATACAGAAATCAAATCCTCAAAACTAGAATCAAATCATAATAGAAGTCGAACCTCGTAAAACGTGCAATTACGTAAATATCTCGGAAACCGTGCAAAATCATAAATCATCAAGATCATAAATCAAATCATAGAATCACGTATATAAAACATATATGCATGCATCAAGAGGTAGAAAGCAAAGTCCACTCACAGACCATTAGCGTCGCCGCCTCGATACGCGCGCACTTACGCCGTTCCCGGCCGATCCACTAATCTCGGCTTTCCCGAACCTGTCCAAATCCCATAATACGGTCACTAACTACTTCACAATGATCATACTAAAGCCCCGTAATTTTTCTGAATTTTTTAACTATTTTTAACCGAGGCTTAAACCCTTCGTACATCCCGAAACATATCGAGACCATGTCCGATCGACTCAAAACCAATGTCAAAATGTTCGTTACGTCGAATACTTTGAAAGTCGTGTTGGAAACTTCCCCAAAAAGGGCCCCACCCACCCTCACGGGCTGCCCAAAGAGGCTGCGCGTGGGAGCCACGCGCGTACTATTCATCTCCTTCAACCTTGGTCAGACCGGGTCTGAACTGGACCAGGTCCAGTCCTGAACCGGCGTGAGCGGTTTTGTCCAATTATAAGCCGTTTCTACTCCTATTTCCACCATTATTTTTGCCCATATCTATACAATTGATCTGCCTATTAAAATCATGAAAATAAGTACGAGAAGTTACCTCCCGATCATCCTTCAAAAAGTCTATGTTTCCTCCACTGTGTTCTCAGGTTTCCAGCCACCATTGGCCATGATTCCAATCCCAATAGCCTCGTCCTCACCTTTAGAAGCTCACCTGTTCACTCATTGCTTGTCAACACACAGGATTTACAGGTTGCCTTTTGAATCGAAACAGGGCTCAGTTGTGGGTATATGTCCTTACCTTCCTTCTCAGGCCTTGAAACCGAGCTCAAGCACTTCCTATAACAGCCAGGAACCTCATCCCAACATCCAAATCAAACTTCAAACACTAAGACATAGAATGCCAATTTCAAATAAAAACAGGACAATCACGGTTGATGGCTCTACCTTCACCGTCGTATCCCGTCGTCGCCACCACCGAACTCGCCTTGACTTCCACTCCATCATTCCTTCACAAAGCCTAAGCAAAGGGTATAGTTTAAGGGAAATTGTGAAGATTGGATTTCACGGTGGTACTTGATCTCTGTTTCTCACGGTGTCGTGGCTACCGTCCACGGCGACTTGTCGTGACAGCACCACTCATACCCTCATCAACAGTTCTCACTCTTGCCTTCACACACCTCTCACAACTAATGAAGATCACAAGGTAATCTGGGTTGGTTCCCCTGCTCTGTTTCTCTGGTTTTTGCTCAAGCCGTGCACAAATATTGCACCCGTTTAAACTGATTGGTGCAAAGTTCTACCAACATCCAGAGAAGGACAGGTGTCCACTTCTTTGTGGTTAGAACTCCCCAGAACAGCCAAATGTCCTGATATCACTGGGCACGCATTCCCAAAAATCAAAATGACTAAAATGCCCCTCACGTTCCTAGACCCATAACTAATTCATCCGAAGTTCGATGACGATGTGTTACCTGTCGTTGTACTCAGGGCATCGAGACCTTCCTAACAGTCCTCGATTTACGTGAAAAGTAGTTATCGTGTAAAAAGTCAACAAATCCCTCTTTTTATCTTAATTACGAAAATGCCTTCGAACTTCTGAACGTCATAACTTTTCCCTCGATTGTCGGAATCGGACGTGCCACCTGTCTATGAACTCGTGACGTCCCAAACTACGTCACGGCCATCAGTCAAAGTCCATTTGACTTTCTGAAAGAAAAGTAAATGTTTTTTCCCATTCTAGGGTAAAATCATCATTTTACACCGTCCGTCCGAAATCGTCCAACTAATCACCGATTTACTTTACTAATCCGTCATTAACCACTAATCTAATCTCGATTTCCGGGACGGGTCGTTACAAGCCTAATGTCAAACCTCTTCATACTGGCTCAACCAGCTGTTAGTCCAACTAGTGTCTCATGTGCACTATCGGTATGAGAGTACGGGTTCAACAAAGTCCAACCCCGTCGTTATGTGTGGAGTCCAAACCCGATTACGTCTGAGCCCTCTCTGAGAATCCACGGAGTCTAACTCCAGATATAGTTATCCAATCGCCTGAGGTTGACAAATCTCGAAAACCATATCCAAATCGAAATATATTTTATCTCATGGACACCAACTCTTATCATAAGGGCACCAGCACAAAACGGTTAACACACGAGCCCAACCTAAAACAGTTATCACGCAGGCCCAGCCCAAAACATTTAACTCTTGGGAACCATGCCCAATTCCTGGTTTTCCAAAATCCATGATAAAAGCAATAACCAGAAATCATAGCTATAATATACACAAACCATTCATTATCCAATAATCACAACCATGATAATAATCAGGCCATACCATGCCATAAAATTAGTAAAAACATATATTTAAGCATGCATAAGAGTTATGAAAGAAAATGTCCACTCACAGTATCGCCGCACGCTCAACATACGAGCCGTAAGCTAATTCGAAGCGATCGGGACATCCGGGCCTGTCAAAATCATACTCGAGGGTCACTAACAATCTATATAAGCCCATACAATAAACCCTCAAAAACACCGAAATCGAAAACGTGTCTCGAATAGGCTTTCGGAGGAGAAAAACCTCCAAAACACTAACCAAATGATGTCCGATCAATTTGAAACCATCACCATTGGATTCAAAACATCAAAACCTTTCACACAAGACCAATTTTACCTTGAAATTCGTACCCACACACCCACACGTACCGGTCAAAGTTCAGTCAGCGCTGGTCAACGCTAATGTCATCTGCTGAAGTCAGCCCTAGCTGATGTCATCTTGACTTCTAACATCTGACAGCTCTGAAAGGTGCCACTTGGCATCCCCTGACTGGTGCCATGTGTCACCCTCTAGCACGTACCACGTGTCACATGCCACCATCATCATGACGTCATCCCGCCACGTCACCTGCCACGTATGCTCGGACAATCCCTAACATCTCACTGCGTGGCACCAACTAGTCACGGCCACGTGGACTTACAAGGTAACGTGGCTAGACATGTCATCGTCATCTACCTTTCATCGGGTCGACCTGAACCACTGTAATGGGTCGATTGACCCGTATCCTTGACCCGGTCGTATCTTCGTCAGATCTCAACCAAAATCCACCATTCTTTCACCCAGAGACTTGTCTCTCACCCAGGAAAAACTCTATGATGTTAAAAGCAAAGGAAAGTACCTGAAAGTTCTCAGCCCAGCTCGAATCCTCACGGTTCATGTTCAAACTCGAACCCAGGCCTGTCCACGAGTCCATTCTCTTCCATTTCTGGTTCTTTAGTCTCGTAGGGATTCAGAGAAGATGCTATTGATCAGAAATCTCATTTGTGAAACCCAAAATTCCAACTTTAGGGGTTCACAGTTTTTACCTGGTTTTCTGGTTTTCAAGCAGCCACCACGGCTTCTCCGTCTTCCACCGTACCTCTCAGCCTCTCCCACATTCTCAATCTCTTTCAAATGTCACTAGGTGCTGAGGTCTAAGAAGAAATGGTGAGGGCGGGGTTTCGGGTTTGTGTGTAAGGAGAGAGTAAGAGAGATGGTAGATGCATGTATATGGGAAAGGGGCAAATGGGGTGAGTGATACTTGTCACTCATCCATTGGTCCAGAATAGATATTTTGGACCTCATTTAAAACAACTAAAAGTTAGCTGCCCCGATAATCATGCAATTGTAAAAATTCGATTAAACCTTCCTTGACTCGGAACATAACCGTCTGATGTCCAAATTCGACGTGTCGCTTGTCTATGTAATCGTAATATCTCGATCTACGTAATAGTTCTCGTTTAAAGTCCAAATAACCTCCTGGATCAAAAGTTAATATTTTCCCCATCTAGGGGTAAAATCATCATTTCACCTCGACTAATCCCGATTAGTCTTGATAACCTCATGATAATCTCGTAATTACAGGATGGGTCGTTACGAGCTACCCTCCTTAAAGAATTTCTTCTGCAAAATTCACACTAACCGAAATCAAAACTGTGGAAAACCAATCTTGCCTCTAACCCGAGGCTCCCACGTGTCCACAAATATGTCCAAAATCCATCTATAGTACACATCAGAAACAAACGTCACCTAACGTCAACTGCAATCCAACGGTCAATGCTAAAACTTGGCTCATCCTTAGTAAACGTATCTAAGAAGTGAGTGATCACACTGTCTCTGGAATTTCCAAAACTCAACTCCCATGCCTAGCTCAAGGCATCGACACTCGTCAACATCACCTGCCACCACGCAGGTGTAACTCAGAACCCAGTCCGACGTCTTTGCTCCCACTGAGCAATCACAATTCCTCTTTCACTAGACGGTCTCCATTCGTCAACCACACCCACGATGAATCGTCATAACCAGCGGTAACTCATCGGCTCCACTGCCTCCGTTCGAGTTTCCTACCAATTACCTAACTCCTACTATAGTCTCTTTACAATGCCTTGTCTCGCCCAAGGACCGACTCGGTGATCCTGACTCCTCTCGAGTCCCAAACTAGCATCTCACTCATCCCGAATGTATTTTAACCACATCGTATACTTGCTCTAGCCAAGATAAACACAAACTAGTTTTTTTTAGGGTTCCTCTTGCTAACCCTAGCCCTAAGCTCCAAGCTCGCACAATAACTGAACCCTCTAAAGCCTCTCTCCTCTAAAGCACATTATTCATTGAACAGTCCTAGTATCTCAATGAAAAGTCATCATCGAATCCAATACGATACTGGGTCCAACTTGGATCCCATCCGAATATCATATTACATCAATCTTGGATCCAATCCAACTATCGTACCATGTCTATCTCGGATCCAATCTGACTACCATATCATGTGTATATCATTTGGCTACCATGTCATCATGGCCCAACACTAGACCATGTCCATTCGATCCTAGATCTGGACAAATCGCATACTAACTCAAAATCTTCTCGGAGTTTCCCTGTAACGACCCGGATTTTGGGAAAGTAAAATTGGGAAATTTAAGGTGAAAAGACGATTTTACCCTTAAAAAAGTTAAAATGTTGACTTTTTTTTTATGAACCACCTTTGAGAATTCCAGGAAGACCGTTGCGAAGGTCTCGAATGTCAGAACACGTCCTAATCCCCCCGGGATTAACGCGGGACACGCCTGATCCCGTCTGACACGAAGTGTCAGACAAGGGAAATTCCAACTTTAGCCCGTTCAGGGTTTCAGAGTACGCCAGGATCTGGAGGTGGAGTGTGATGTCTCGGTCTTTGGTACAGCCCGCATCCACTGTCAACCTGAAGGGTAGTCAAAACATTTAAAAATGTGAGTGGACAAAACAAATAATTTATAAAAATATTTTCACAAAGACATTTATACCCTTCACTAAAAAGCATGCATGCATTCGAAAACCAGTTATCAAACTACTAGGGTCTTGGCCCAAAATCTTAAATGAAACCAATCATATGGGCCACTTCCCAAATCCATGTGGGACTCAGTCCAAAAGAATTTCGATCATATAACATATAAATATAACATATAACCAATCTTGTCATGGTATCTAAAGCTATGCGCGTGATACCCGGGGTCTTAAATCCCAAGTCTTCATAGGGTCCACCCATGTCAATGTCTGTAGATCAATGACCCTCCCTGGGGGTTATTGTAACACCCCGGGAATTCGAGGATTTTAATATTGAAAGTTAATGTGTGATTTGACGCTTTTACCCTTGCGTTGGGTATGGCCAATTGTTGACTTTTTGATTTATAAATTAAATGGACTTTGACCTATGACCGTGACGTAGTTCGGGACGTCACGAGTTCATAGACAGGTGGCACGTCCATTTCGGACGATCAGGGAAAAAGTTATGACTATCGGAAGTCCAGGGGCATTACCGTAATTTGGACGGTTAGGGTGATAATGTTGACTTTTCTCTTGGAAACTAATTTTCACTTGACTCAAGGACCGTTGGGTAGGTCTCGACGTCCTGAGTCCGTAGACAGGCGGCACGCCGAAATCGAACTTCGTACGAGGAAGTTATGGTCACAGAAGTTTTTCGCATTTAACCGAACCAACCGAGAACCGGATTAAATTAATATTATAATAATGGGATCTGATTACTTTAATCAACTCAATCTGGACCCTTGGATGAGTGACAAGTGTCACTCATCCCCTACATTCCCCAAATTAAGGATCTGTGTTGGCCAATAGGTTAGTTTAATGTTTTATTTTCCTTAAATCCTCACCATTGATCCTATGCTGAGATTGAATCTCAGCCCTTCATTCCATCCAGCCATCTGTTTTAAAATTCTCAGATTTTCACTCTCACATTTCATTCTCTCAAACCGTGAGCACGGATACCCCTTCGAACAAACACTCCAGCACCTCACCTCTCAACCTCACACTCACGGCAACACCAGGCGGCCAACTGCCACCCTCAGACGCCGGCCACCACCCCACAGCCACCCTGCACGGCCGGGAATCCTCCCAGACCCGAGAAGGAAACCCGAACAGCCCAAGTCACCATACCATCCAAACCTTCACTCTGGGACTCGAACCAACGTACGGTTGGGTTCACCGTGACGACAGGACGACGAGGAACTGATCTGGACGGTGTACGGAGGCGACACGGCGGCGATAGGACGGTAAACCCGTGAGTGCCCGTTTTCCTTCCCTGCTTCGAAACGTCTGTTTTTGACGTTGACATTGTTTGGTTATTGTTAGGACACATTCAGGGGACCTTGACGACCAGTTTGAACCCAGGACCGTGACTGGAAAGTCGTCGACTCGCCGGAGAAGATAACCAGAACCGGCAGCCAACCTTCCAGCCGATTTTCAGGTAATCTCTTTGACCTAAAATCCAGTTCTAATTGCACAGAACCGTTGAGGAGGTTGAGACGAGTCCATAGGAACAAATCCCATCAGAAATGGTGGTCGGGTTGATGAGAACAGATCGGGTCGAACCGTGGGTCTGCAGTGACCCGGTTCTCAGACCCGGTTACTGTAGCTGATGACGTCATCATGCTGACGTCAGCAGTGACGTCATGATGACGTCATCATGTCAGAAATCAGTCAGACCAGGGACCAATGGACTGCTGACACGTGTCCTCTAACACTGTCAATGATGACGTCAGCAATCACGTCATGCTGACGTCAGCAGTACTGTAGCACGGTTGACCAGAGGGTTGACCAGGCGCGTGGGGGCGCGTGTGAACAGTGATTTTGGTGGGACCACCACCATTCTTTAGGTTTCGACGATCCGGATCCAATGGCGGTGGTTTCGGGTCGATCGGAGATCATTAAGTTGGTCAAAATGAGAGTTATTGCCTTGGAAAGCGCGTTCGGGCGGCTTTTCCGGACCGGTTTCAGTCTAGGGTTTCATGGTTGAATGTTAGGGGTTTGTTTTGACCTTTGCATATGCTTTGGATATGACAGGGATTGTATAATCGTACCAGAACGAGGGTATACGTTCGGTTTTCAGCAAGACTGTACTGTGAGTGGGCCCGTTTTCATTAAACCCTTGCATGCTTAAATGTTTTCCGATTTACTTATATGTTCACATGCTGGAATCTATAAATGGTTTTGATGATATTAAGATTTCGGTTATGGCACGTTTCACGGTATTTGGGCATGAGACCCGTTTGATGAAACGTAACGATCGGTTCAGATTTTACCTATGTATACATATATGTTTGCATGTGGATATCAATAAAATGTATTTGGTACTGCACTGTATAGATCCTTCCATATTATATTGTCTCCTTCGGATGAGGTACCCCGGAGAGGTCACGGACGTCTAGAACGTCCAGCGTCTATGACGCTAAGCATCAGGGATGCTGTACCCGAACGGGGTTCGGGGATTGAACTCGGAAATTGAGACTCGAGTGGCACGCGTAGCCTTGTGATTGTGACCTTATTGACGTCAGGGACGTCAGACATCAGGGATGTCGGGATTGGAGTGTATAGTGCAGCAACTAAAATTATACTTATGGTTTTAATATATGCCCTATGGTTCATATTATATGATTGATGGTTTTAAATACGATTGCATGCATGTTTGGAAAACGGAGGGGTAAATTATATGTTTTACTTATCAAATGATTTTATAAACTTGAGTTTCGGTCCACTCACCCTTAATGTTTTTGGTAACCCCTCCAGGTCGTGATACTGAGGTAGAGGAGGAACCTGAGGCTGAGGCATAGATCTACTTCTGCGTACCTGAACCCCTGTTGGGTGGTGTACCCGCAGGTTTACTTTAGAGTCGTGCTCGCATCTTGTAATTTTGGATTTCATCCCTTGTCTGACATCTGTTTAATTCGGATTTGATGTATAACTTTAATTTGGTTATTTATGCATTTGATGTTTTGAGGTTAAAATTGGTATGAATTATTGGGTGTCAGACGGGAGCAGGGCACGTCCCCTTGTGGTCCCTGTGGGATCGGGGCGGGTCCTGTCAGCTTGGTATCAGAGCACTAGGTTGTGGTCAGTGCTAGGTTTTGGTCAGCATGCTAGACTAGCGATTAGTACTAGTTACTTTTCGACTTTTAAGGATATTGTTGTCTGATCTATGCCTCTTGACAGTTGGTTATGCCTCCTAGGAGAATTCCTCATACACGAACTGACGAGGATCTGGAAAGGGAGATGGAATGCGCGAGCATTGAAAGGGCTCAACGTTTGGGAGCCACTCCTTTCTGCGGGGGAGCAAACCCCGAGGATGCTCATGATTGGATCACCAAGTGGGAGAGGATCTTCTCGGTGATGCACTGCCCTCCGGGCGAACGAGTGACCTTGGCGGCCTTCTTACTGGAAGGAGGAGCCTACCAGTGGTGGCACGGACTTGAAATGTCTGGATGGTCGGTCCATACCACTACTTGGGAAGTTTTCCGTTCCCGATTTCTGGACCAGTACTACCCGCGGTCGTTCCGCGCGGCACGGGAGACTGAGTTCCTGCGGCTGGAGCAGGGGGATATGTCCGTTGCGGACTACGAGCAAACTTTCGGAAAACTATCCCGGTTCGCTGCATCATTCGTGAGCACGGAGGAGGACAAATGCCAAAGGTTCGAGCTTGGACTCCGAGGGGATATCCGGGCAAGTGTGACTGCTGCTACTCATACTTCACTGAGAGATATGGTCGACGCTGCGGTGCGTGTCGAGGCCAGTCTGGCGGCACACCAGACACGACAGCCTTCGGGCGAGGGACGACGTCAGGAGCGCCCACATCGTGGGCCATCAGGCCAGAAGAACAACAAGGGAGGGGGCTACAGGGGAGCACCCTCATCCTTCAAGGGTCGTGGCTGGTCAGGTCGACGTGGAGGCTCTCAGGGCAGAGGATCTGGATATAACTCTGGGCAGCGTTCATCTGGGAGCGGTGCTTCTGGTGGGCATTCGAGCTGGCCGAGGTCTGTAACCTATTTTGCTTGCGGAGAGGAGGGCCACTATGCCTGTGATTGCCCGCAGTTGTCCAAGAACAACGACGCTGGGGGCTCTAGTGTGGTGCAGAGCACGGCTTCCCACACTAATGGAGGTCGCGGTCAGGGAGGTGACCGTGGTGCTGGGCGTGGCGCGCGCGGGCGCGGACGGAACGGAGGGCCGAGGGCCCAAGTGTTTGCAATGACCCATCCCAAATTAGTGGGATTAATTAAGGATTAATGATGGATTAGCGAGACTAATCGGGGATTAGACGAGGATTAGCAGACGTTCAGGGAAAAATGATGATTTTACCCCTAGAATGGGCAAAACATTGACTTTTTGTTTGGTCGGTCAAATGGACTTTGACCAATGACCATGGCATAGTTCGAGACGTCACGAGTTCATAGACAGGTGACACGCTCGATTCTGACATTCGTGGAAGAAGTTGTGACAATCGGAAGATCGGGGGCATTTTGGTAATTTGGTTGAATAGGGGCCAACGGTTGACTTTTGACCCGGGAGGTCAAATGGCCGAGGGCCGAGGACCGTTACGTAGATAAGGACGATACGACGGCGAAGTTACGGTTCATGAAAGTTCGAACGTACTATTGTACATTTTACGAGACGAGGACTTTTGGCAGCAAGTGGGCCCAGATATTTGTCCCAAGGCCCAATGGATGAGTGACAAGTGTCACTCATCCACTGGACATCATTTTTCATTCATGCATCTCCCTTCCCCTTTGCATCGATCATTTTCTTCCTAACCCAACCAAACCCGATCCACCATCACCCCAAAACCAAACCCTTGACCTTATCAGCATAACTGAGAGGACAGAGAGTGACGGAGGAGCTGAGGACGTGGTGGCTAGCCCAAGCAGCAGCAGCCGTGGGAGGCGGTGGAGAAAACCGATCTAGGTAATCGGTTTTAACAGATTTAATCCTTTTTCAATTTCTGTTATTAAGGGTCGATTTGGACGGTTTTAATGCGTTAAATAGGGTATTAGGGTTGTGTTACGATGGTTTTGGGAGTTATTAGACGGCTGTGAAGCCATGGGTAAGTTTTAGAAACTTTGAACCGTGAGGAAGATTTGGACCGATTGGATTTTATAGGTTTTAGACGTTTTTTTAATGGATTTAGGTTCCTAGGATTAAATAAGGAAGAATAGGATCAATTAGGAGAAAAACGGGTGAAATCTGGACCGGGAATGGACCTGAACCCGTCACGCCGATCCAAGTTGCAGGAAAAATCAGATCGAACCGGTCGGACCGGTCAGCTGAAGGTAGGGGATGACACTGTAGCGTGGCGCATGAGGCCCACGCGCAGTGCAATCCCAAGGTGCGTGAGGGGTGTGATGAGGAATTTGGGGGTGGTTCCAACGTGCCAAATCATCTATTCGATGTAAGGAACATTTTGGGACTGGTTTCGAGTCGATCGGACATCGTCTCGATATAGTTCGGGTTGTCCGAAGGTTTCGGTGCGCGTTTAAAAATAGTTAAAAATCCCAGAAAATTAGGGGGCTTTAGTGAGGGGTTAATTAAGTATTTAGTAACCCTCTAAAGTGATTTGGACAGGTTTGGGAATCTCAGAGACGACGGTTGACCTAGAAAGGCGTATTGCACGCGTATCGAGGCGGCAACGCGGACGGTCTGTGAGTGGAATTTCTTTCTGAAATCGATGCATGCATAAATGTTTTATATATGTTTTAATATGTGTTTTGGGATGCCTTGAGAGCATTTTGGTGTGTGTTGGGCACGTACTTCGAGGTTTCTAGTTTTATACGTGCTTATACGCACTTACGCTTTCGGTTTTCATAAAATGGTTTTGAAAAGGTAAAATCGGGTATAAGACCCATTTGGATTAGGTTTTGACTCGGTCATGAGACCCTATTGACGACCCGTAGGTATGAGTCGTGGTCGTGACGGGTGCTGTGTGGATGGCGACAGACGACGTGACGCTCACCTCCGGATTGGGATACGTTCCTTTCGGAGAGGTCACGATGCACATCCCGTTATTGAGCAGCCACTGGAGGTTCGACTTCAGAGTGCTGACGGTTTAGAGAATTGATCGGCGTCGTGTGCATCATGGTCTCGGGATGGTCGCGGCAATGATGTGTTCACGGCGACATATCAGGATTGAGAGTAGTTCTGGATTGATGGTTGCACGCATCGCTATGATCGGGATCGTGACTGACCCTGAGATATCGGACTCGATGCCCAGTTGATTACGAGTTCGGGCTCGATGCCCAATTATTGTGAAATCGGTCTAGAGGCCCTGTTGAGTCCTATGTTCGGGCTAGAGGCCCATTTGCTTTGTGTTATCGAACATGAGTTTCGTTTTTATGGTTTTTATTATACTCGTATGTATATACCCTCCTTATGAGATGATTGATTGGTCTCCTCTAGTCATCGACCTGGAGAGTCACGATCCACATACCAGAGTGGGTATCCCCATAGGGATCCCGTTCCAGGAGTGGGCGTTATGTTGTGGTCCCAGACCAGATTCTGGAGAGATGATCGGACTAGGTCCGAATATGAGCCTCCCAGATGGAGAATTCCTGGGAGAAGACTCAGAGTGAGACCCCGAGTAGTATGCATACTTATATATATAGAGACATCGTGACTATATCGGGGATGTGTTCCCTAGGGGATGTGTGCCCCGAGTTGGAATTTTCTCCGTAAGTGCCTATGATGGGCTATATATGTATATATGTATATGTGTATGAGTTTTCACTGAGATGGCGTTGGGCTGAGACCCTCGCGTATTGGTTTTGGGCTGAGACCCTTATGAGATGATTTTGGGACGAGTTCCCACGTGTTTTGGTTTGGGCGGAGGTTCCATATATTGTTTGACTAATTTCGGGCTAAGGCCCAAATGGTTTGATGGTTCATGACGGTTTATGGGAACCGGGCATGAACCCTAGAAATGGTTTTTGAATGCATGCATATGTTTTTAATGAAGGGTATAAAGGTCTTTTATGAATTTTTTTTATAAAATATTTGTTTTGTCCACTCACAGATTTTTTGTTTTGGATGCCCTTCAGGTTGATCGCGGATGCGGCTGTAATAGAGACGAGACATTCACATTCCTCCTTTGGATCCTGGCGTACTCTGATAGTCCCGGTTGGGCAAAGGACGGAAATATCCCTGGTCTGACACTTCGTATTAGACGGGAGCAGGCATGTCCCACGCTAATCCCAAGGGATACTGTGCGCTGGGCAGAGTGATTTTGTCGGGTTCAGTGATTGTATGAGCAGGTGCTCTTGGCCACGGTTGGCTAGTGGACTGGACATTGGATACTGTGCGCTGGGCAGAGTGATTTTGTCGGGTTCAGTGATTGTATGAGCAGGTGCTCTTGGCCACGGTTGGCTAGTGGAACCCGGTATTGATATGTGTGTTCACTGCTGGGTTGGTATTCAATGTGTTCCAGTCACACCACTTGATGGAGTAAGTTGACGGTATACGTACACTCAGGATGAGTGAATTGGTGGTTTGAGTAACCATGTGTAGCCTTGTGTGATTTTATCACACCGTGATTTTTCCAGCGTCTTGGTTCACTGAGGGAGTCGGTGATTATGGACATTGAGATTATTTTGTGTCGCATGATTGGGCTTGCCCTGCGAATGGTGATCATGTGGTTGATCTTGCGCTACATTGAGAGTGATGTAGTACGTGGTGTTGTCACGGACAGACAGATGGTTGGGACTTTACTAGGGTGGTAAAGCTTAGTGGTGACAGTTTGACTGATGGTGTCAGCATGGACTGACAAATGAGATTTGGTGACTCCCAACGGGAGCAAATGTAAGGATTTATTGATAATGGAAAGGAACCATCTAGCTGAAGGAGTCAGCTAAATGGTTAGGCGATTTTATCGCGGATCAGGTGATCATGTCCACTCGAGGTGGTCGAGTGTTGTTGATTGTGACGTATGACTGTGATGGGATGTCTGAGTACAGACGAGGCTAGTGTTGACCCAGTGTGTGGGTGTACAAGTGTACACAGTTGTGAGGTCGAATTGTGTTCCACAAGGTGGTTGTGGAATAAGGTTATTGGTAATTTCGAGGACGAAATTCTTTAAGGAGTGAAGGTTGTAACGACCCGTCCCGAATATCGGGATTTAATAATATTTAATTGTGATTCACTAATCTGGGATGAGTTGGGCGATTTCGGACGAATTGTGCAAAATGACCGTTTTGCCCCTGGGCGTGGGCAAAACGTTGACTTTTAATTCGGATGGTCAAATGGACTTTGACCGATGACCGTGACGTAGTTCGGGACGTCACGAGTTCATAGACAGGTGGCACGTTCGATTCCGACGTTCGTGGTGAAAGTTATGATGTACGGAAGTTCAGGGGCGTTTTCGTAATTTGGACGATATATGGGCAAATGTTGACTTTTTGACCAGGATGTCCGATGGCCGAGGGCCAAGGACCGTTACGTAGGTATCGTCGATGCGAATCCAACGACAGGTGGCACGCCGAAATCGGACTTCGTACGAGGAAGTTATGGTCTGAAACATGAAATCGGGGAAGTTACGTCTCGGTAACTGTGTGAATTATTTTATTCTGAAATGGTGGTTGGAGGACACTTGGATGAGTGACAAGTGTCACTCATCCGACGGCTTGATTGGATCTTGATCCACTAATCATAAACTATATACTAAAAGCTTCCACTACATAATAATCTAGAATTTAATCCCTGCTTTTGATCTGAGCCATCCATTCCACCCCCAGATTGCATCACAGCCGTCCATCCCATTTTCCCCCTTCCATTTCTGATCATTCCTCCCTCACCGTGAACAAACAAATTGAGAGATTGGGTTCTGGCCATTGCCAATCTCTCTTCCACAATTGATTGCACAAATGTTTAATTGGTGTTTTGGGGAAGGTTTTGGCTGAGGGAGAGCACGGGGGACTGAGTAGGGTGGTGTAATTCGGGAACCAAAGTTTCGGGGAATTGGAGGGAATTTCGAATTGAAGTAATTGGGCCGTGTCGATCAAAATGGGGTTTAGCTGGAGTCTTCTGGGATCAAAACGTGAAGCTTTGCAGCAAAAACGACGGGAAACCATGTCGGATTGAGGGAGAACTGAGCTTCCATGGCAGCTCGAAATCGAGCTTGGGTTCAGTAAGTTTAAAGTATGTAATTCTCAAATTGACCTTGTAGAAATGTCCCTTACACTCTCACGATGCTAACTGAATGAATTAATTTGGAAACCAGGGACTATATCGTGAAACCCGATTTGAAAACCCGTCGAGGATCAATCGTGAGTCGTGGAGATTTATACCCTAATTTGTGTAATTAGATTTACAGAACTTAAATGGTGATTGATTACAAGGGATCAGTTGAAAGAACGGATCGAATTGATGTCGAAATGAGTGAGATTGAACCGGATCCTGTCGCGGGCTTTTCGACCCGTTTACCAGACAAACGGGTGAAGGTGGTGACTGTAGCAGTCACTGTAGCAGGCGCGTGGCTTTCACGCGCAGTCACTCACGGCGGCGCGTGACGGCGCGTGGGCACGAATCTCGAGGTAAGGTCAACATGACTTTTGTCCTATACAATGTAACGAACATTTTGGGATTGGTTTCGTGTCGATCGGACACCGTCTCGATATTGTTCGGGATGTCCGAAGGTTTTAAATCCAGTTTAAAAATACTTAAAAATTCGGGAAAATTACGGGACTTGAATAGGATGTTAATGATGAGGTTAGTGATCCTCTAAATTGATTTGAACAGGATTGGGAGTCCCGGTGATAGTGAGGTGGCCCGGGAAGGCCTATGGCACGCGTATCGAGGCGCTCGGTTAAACGGTCTGTGAGTGGACATTGGTTTCATAAATTCGATGCATGCATAACTGTTTTATGATTGTTATAATTATGATCAAATGATTTACTTTGGATATCGGTGAATTTAAAATGATTTCACGCATTTCGAGGTGAATTACGTATTTGCACGTAAACCGAGATTTTCTGGATTTTCACCGATTTCCATAAATGTGGTTGAATATGATTTCATGAAACGGTTACGAACTTGAATAAAGTAAAATCGGGCCAGGGGCCCAGTTGAACTATGAAATCGGGCCAGGGGCCCAGTTAACATGTGGATCGGGCCAGGGGCCCAGTTAACTTGTGGAATCGGGCCAGGGGCCCAGTTGATTTCTACACGTGATTGCGGGTCGGGGACCCTAAAATGGAATTGAATAAATGTTTCCTGGTTTACATTTTATATATGTTCACATGCTGGAATCTATAAATGGTTTTGATGATATTTCGGTTATGGCACGTTTCACGGTATTTGGGCATGAGACCCGTTTGATGAAACGTAACGAATGGTTCGGATTTTATCTATGTATACCTATATGTTTTGCATGTGGATATCGATAAAATGTATTTAGTACTGCACTGTATAGATCCTTCCATATTATATTGTCTCCTCCGGCGAGGTACCCCGGAGAGGTCACGGACGTCTAGAACGTCCAGCGTCTATGACGCTAAGCATCGGGGATGCTGTACCCGAACGGGGTTCGGGGATTGAACTCGGAAATTGAGACCCGAGTGGCACGCGTAGCCTTGTGATTGTGACCTTATTGACGTCAGGGACGTCAGACATCAGGGATGTCGGATTGGAGTGTATAGTGCAGTGACTAAAATAATGGTTATGGTTTATATGCCTTATGGTTCATATTACTGGATTTATGAAATAACTCTTGGATTTACTTTTGGAAATTGAAACTATGCTTTGGTTTCCGGGCTAAGGCCCTAATGGTTATTTCTAAATAATTATGGAATTATTGGTTTTGGTGCATGCATATGATTTTACTGAGGGGCATAAATGTCTTATAAATGTTTTAAACAGACTTGTTTATTTTCGTCCACTCACAGCTTTTGTTTTCAATGCCCTTCAGGTTGATTCCGGATACGACTGCAGCAGAGACTTGAGCATCGCACACCTCCTCCATCGATCCTTACGCACTCTGGAAGCACGTTTGGGCAATGGCAATCGATTATCCCTTGTCTGGCGCCTCTTGTCAGACGGGAGCACGTCACATTCCATGGTAATCCCGGGGGGATTGGGATGGGTCGTGTCAAGTGGTATCAGAGCAGGTTTTGCTCTTTTTGTGCGCGAAGGTCGAAGGTGTGATGTCTCTTTGGGCTGCTGTTCCGTTGTCAACCTGATAGATAGTTTTGGGTTTATATGGTGAATTGGGTGTGTTTGGCCCGATACGCCGTGCATTGTTGCGATTCAACCCAAATGGGGTTGTATTCGATTAACTGGTAATGTGGGACCGTCGGTTCGGTCATGTGAGGATGGATTGTTGTGCCACTGGGCACAGCTAGGTTCAGGGAACCCCATTTGATTGGAAGTGCGAAACTCAGTTGAGTATTGGTCTAAGTTTGGACCCTGGTAGTGTTGGCCAGTGTACGGGGTGTTGATGCTCGGAGTTAGCCGATGACCTTCGTGGTGGAACCCGCGATGGAACCCACGTTGAGTTGACAATTGGATTGGATTGGACGTCTATACGATGTCAGGACCGCGGGGTCGGTCAGGTTGTGGATTTTACTGCAGAAGGCAGTTGGGTTCGGTGGGACCCTAGGGTGTGATTTTGGAACCCTAATTTATAATTGATGGACCGAAAGGTGAACCTTAAGTGAGAACTTGTGCTGCGACGAGCGGCTGAGGTCATGGATGACCATGTGGATGACTCTAGTGAGTCTTATGGGTTCGATCTATGGATACGGTTGTGAGATGAAATATGGAATCCCGTGTTGGATCGAATATTAGTGTGAGGTGTGGTTACGGATCTTGACAACGATGACTGTTGGTCGACAGTTGTGTCGAGATGACTGGCTATCGAGGGTATTTAGTGTGGCTTTCACACTTGGGGATCGGGGGATGTTCAGGGAACGTCCATTATCCTGATGTGCCAGTGGTCAAATTGGGGGTACCCATAGTCGTGGGGTACGAGTGGTGTTACGGGATCGTCGTTCGGAATGAACGGAGATCCGGGGTAACAACCTTGCACACAAGTATGCTATGTATGGATGTTGGTATGTTGGTGCCTTTATGCCAATACTAGTATGGATGCCAGTGTGATGATACTAGTGTTGATGATGGTGCGTTGGTACTGGTGCTAGCACTGGAGCTGGTGTCTGTGATTGTGATGACGATGAGCCACCAGTTGGGGTGTGACTCTGTCATGATGGACATGTGATTGGTATCTGCGACTCAGAGGTGGTTGAGTCTTGGACTGGATGGGATCCAGTGGAGGTTGTGTCGTGTTGGGACAAGTCCCAACAGATTTACGATGAAAAATGATGAATGGATAAAAAGGTATGTTTGAGACTTGAGGAATCTAGGGACGATGTTCCCTATGTCATGAGAATTGATGGATTTGGGGAGTTGTGGTCAACTCCGAGATTGGTAAGTTTGTGTACTGCTTATATCCCCTGAGAGTACAAGGAAATTATTGAGATTGGAAAAGTCGGGGAAAACCATTCGTGGTATGGATGTGGGATTTTGTGATTGTGAATCACTTGGAACCTGAGTATTGAACCTGTTTAGGTTGAGATGTGAGACGGAAGCGGTATGGTATGCACATCCAGGCAGAGTTGAGGAAATTTCCGTTCGGAATCGGGCTGTGTGCATACATTATTATTGGCGGACGTGAGGTCCGAGTAATGAATTGATTTTGGACACGTGGTGGTCCAAGGGAGGTATGGACGTGTGCAGTCCAGTGGTTGGACTTGACATCTCATTGGGAGCATGTCTGTTCCCAACATGGTTGGAACTCCCGTTTCGGGGAGAGTTGTGATTGGGAGATGGGAGGAGTGCTCGCTCCCGCATCGGTGTTTGGTATTCCGAAGTCATTGGGGTTGACTTTATATTTCCTGCCGTGGCAGATGATGATTGTTGCTACCAGTACGTTGATCGTGTATTGGTAGGGGGACCCATGTTTGGCTTGGGTTCATTGGACACAAAAAGTTTTGTATGATTTTGGAATTGGTGGTGAAATGCGAGGTCATCTTTCCACCAAGGGAAATTTGGCGAAGGATTCAACTGAGGGTGTAAGACCCTACGATCAGCTTTCAGATGGATTGTTAACTGCGTGGGCATGCGTGGATCCTAGGTGGATCTGATTTGAGATGTTGTCGACTTTGGTCGATGTGACGATCTAGGATCGTGATGTTACTTGTCGGGTGACGTAGCGATGGATCGGAATTGTGGTCTTGATGATCCAGATGGGGTGAGAGTTATCACTCTTACCTTGGTATGTGAGTCGTAAATGACGGGACTGAACTTCTTTTCGGAGTGAAGTCCATATGGCTTGTTACTCGGTTGAGTAGGTTTCCGATGTGGTCGGATTTTGTCAACCTTTGAGATATGGATATTGGGATTGGCTTCCCTATGAAGTCAATCGAGTGTGTTGGAGAGGCAACCGATAGATTCGGTTATGTTACGTCTTGATGGACGTAAACGAGATTTTGGGTTTTAGAATCGAATTTCTGGGTGACGATTCAGGATTCGATTGCGAAGCTCGAAAATGGATTACTGGATTTGGGTGCGGAATGGTTATTCCAATGCTAGCTTACGGAATAATGATTTCGGATTCGGATTTGGAAATGGGTTAAAAATATGATGTTGGGTTCGGGTTCGGGATTTCTTACGAAATTGCGAATTCGGATTCGGAATTGGAACTAGATGACGGGTGGAGTTCGTTTTGTCTCATGTTGGTTTGGGCAAATGTACTCCATTACTAGAACGTGTTTGGCTATGACCTGGGTGGCTATAGTCAGATTGATGGATTGGGGTACGTACAGGGTACGTTGTACGAGGATTGATACTGGTTAGGCTGAGTGGTGCCTAATGGCGGTACATGGGATGTACCAGTGGTGTGTAACTAATGTGTTGGAAATCGGCTTGGTTCTGATATCATTTGTTTGGCTGTATTGTGGACTGGACATTGGATACTGTGCGCTGGGCAGAGTGATTTTGTCGGGTTCAGTGATTGTATGAGCAGGTGCTCTTGGCCACGGTTGGCTAGTGGAACCCGGTATTGATATGTGTGTTCACTGCTGGGTTGGTATTCAATGTGTTCCAGTCACACCACTTGATGGAGTAAGTTGACGGTATACGTACACTCAGGATGAGTGAATTGGTGGTTTGAGTAACCATGTGTAGCCTTGTGTGATTTTATCACACCGTGATTTTTCCAGCGTCTTGGTTCACTGAGGGAGTCGGTGATTATGGACATTGAGATTATTTTGTGTCGCATGATTGGGCTTGCCCTGCGAATGGTGATCATGTGGTTGATCTTGCGCTACATTGAGAGTGATGTAGTACGTGGTGTTGTCACGGACAGACAGATGGTTGGGACTTTACTAGGGTGGTAAAGCTTAGTGGTGACAGTTTGACTGATGGTGTCAGCATGGACTGACAAATGAGATTTGGTGACTCCCAACGGGAGCAAATGTAAGGATTTATTGATAATGGAAAGGAACCATCTAGCTGAAGGAGTCAGCTAAATGGTTAGGCGATTTTATCGCGGATCAGGTGATCATGTCCACTCGAGGTGGTCGAGTGTTGTTGATTGTGACGTATGACTGTGATGGGATGTCTGAGTACAGACGAGGCTAGTGTTGACCCAGTGTGTGGGTGTACAAGTGTACACAGTTGTGAGGTCGAATTGTGTTCCACAAGGTGGTTGTGGAATAAGGTTATTGGTAATTTCGAGGACGAAATTCTTTAAGGAGGGAAGGTTGTAACGACCCGTCCCGAATATCGGGATTTAATAATATTTAATTGTGATTCACTAATCTGGGATGAGTTGGGCGATTTCGGACGAATTGTGCAAAATGACCGTTTTGCCCCTGGGCGTGGGCAAAACGTTGACTTTTAATTCGGATGGTCAAATGGACTTTGACCGATGACCGTGACGTAGTTCGGGACGTCACGAGTTCATAGACAGGTGGCACGTTCGATTCCGACGTTCGTGGTGAAAGTTATGATGTACGTGCATTCCACCGCCGTCCACGGCGGCTCAGCCATCTCCCTGCCTTGCCTTGGTTCACTAGCCACCCCCAACTCCTCTCCTGGCCTCAGATTCACAAATGGGAAGGGGTTTGGATTTGGGGTCGTGTTTGATGGGTTTGGGATTGGTGGGAAAATGAAACAAGGAAGGGGGAAATAGATGCATGAAGGAAGGGAAGGGGCAATGGATGGGTGACACTTGTCACTCATCCATTGGCCCACTTCAAAAGATCTGGGCCCACTTAAGTCTAAAAATCCCCTGTTTCGTAAAACGTGCAATAGTTACCTTAAACTTCCGTGAATCGTAACTTTTCAGTCGAACGTCTGAATTCGACGTGCCGCTTGTCTACGGACTCGTATCGACCTGATCTACGTAACGGTCTTCGGCCCTCGGCTAGCAGACTCCCGGGTCAAAAGTCAACCTTTCGCCCTCGTTTAGGGCAAAATCATAATTTCGTCCTAAACGTCCGTTAATCATCGACTAAATTCCGATTAGCCCCACTAATCCATAATTAGTCTTAATTAATCCTTTAAATTTGGGACGGGTCGTTACATCGAAACTCTGAGTCCGTAGACAGACGGCACGTCAAAATTGGAGATCTTTTTGAGGTGGTTTTGAGTTAAAACCCCTTACAGGTATTTTGGTAATTTTGCCACCAAGGGCATTTTGGTTATTTTTCACAATGACCAATTAAAAGCTGCCACGTGTCAACATCTAGAGAAGTATGGAATTCTCCTCCACCAAAATTCATATCTATATATGGGATGTGATGGCGTTCAGTGGTGGGAGTTAAGGAAACCATGAAAAAGCCATGAAAATGGCTTGCCGTGAGGGAAACTCTGAACCATAGAAAAATAGGAGCAAAAAGAGAGATCTGGGGAGAGAAAAATGAGTGATGAAGATGAGAAGAAATTGAGGAAGGAGAGAGGAGGTGTTTAAAGGGAGGTTAGGCTGAGAACCCGTGAAGCTTGATTTTCAGGTCTTTAGAGTTGGGCTATGAAGCTTGAAGTTGAGTACTATATGGTCTTTCTGGGAGCCTTGTGATTTGGTTGAGCTAAAAAACAGATAGATTGGACAAGAAAAAAAGATTCTGGGAAGGAAGCTGAGTTTTATCCGAGAAGGTTGGAGCACGAACTAAAGGTTTGAGGTAAGAAATCTTGCATCTAAGTTCATAAACCGATTCTTGATCTTGAGTAGTTAAATTTAGGTTGTTAAAACGTGAAAAACATACATAGTTTGAGTGTGTTAGAACCGGGCCGGGTCGCTGGGTCGGGCAATCCAAAAACCAGAGAAGACGAGTTAATATGACGATGAACAGTGATTTCATCCCAGTCACTGTAGCTAGCACGTGACTCGCACGCGTAGCCTCTTTGGGTGGCGCGTGAGGGCGCGTGGAGGCTTTTCTGGGGACGTGTTCAACACGAAATAATTTTTTGAGTTTTGTGATATAATTTCTGGAATTATTGAACATTGTTTGGCCATTATTCTGAATATTTATTGTATTTTGTTTATAATTTGAATATTCTTTAATGGTTCCTAGTTATGGAAAATTGTAGGGACTTGGTAGGTACATGATATAGATTGCTTATGAATTCCACCTATTTTGATGAATGTACTAATTATCCTAAAAAGAGGAACTACAGTAATGTAAGAGCTTATGATTAGAATAATGTGTAATAAAACAAGATTAGAATGTTAATTCGATTATTTGTCGGGCAGTGGGTTGGACGTGGGCAGTAACCCGCAAGATGGAACTAATTTGGTCTACTTGAAATAAAAAGTGAAATAGTTAAAATCTGTAAATCGCTTGTCTAACTCGAGTATTCAGACGGGAGCAAGACCAGTCCGGTTTTTCTGTAGTTAGGGATCCCTGTCATCCTGGTCACTTGACCAACACTTGAGACATGTTCAACAAGTACTCCCTGAGAACTCTAGAGACAAACCGACTAGTTCACTAACCAATCCAATCTCTTGGTTAACTCCAAGGTCAACCTACTTACGTTTACCAAGTCGTACCATTCCTGTGTGAAAAGTCTCGTCGGTTACCTACCTCAACCCTCATCCTGATAATGCGAAGGGTCGGATCCGGAAGCTGTGCTGTAAACATCCAATCCAGCAATATAAGTCTCACAAGAACACTGTTCAATAACACTCCACAATCATCTACCATAAGCACAAACCCTTCATCCGAAGCTCTAATAACAAGGTAGATGAACCATACACATAAGAGATAACGAGCCTATAATCATCATACTCGAGGAATTGGCTACTAAATTCACTTTTCCTGAATGATAATCAAATGTACCATTTTCTTCTGTCAATCAGATCCAGCCGTTTCCTTTACCTCGAGTTTAACTCCCTTGGAGTACCAACACATAAGGCTCGGGTGGTCTATACAGATCTTGTACATCTCCCCAGGAGATAATGAGTCCAACTCTTCTATGCCTGCACCACCGTGACAAGCTCCCGATCATGGGTAACATAGTTCATCTCACGACATTCAACTTGTGACGACCCGAAAATTCGAAACAGGAAAAATTTGAAAATTTTGAAGGAAGGACGATTTTGCCCCTAGTTATAAGGGCCGAAAGTCGACTTTTTGTTTGGGACACTTTTTGGACTGTCCGTGAAGACCGTTAGGTAGGTCTCGAGACACTGAGTACGTAGACAGGCGACATGTGTCAATCGGAGTTCAGACGGACAAGTTACTAGTCTAAAATGGGAAAGGGCATTTTGGTCATTTCCCGAGCGGGGGGTAAAATAGTAAATTGGGCCATAATTTTGATGAGTCAATGTTTGGTGACTCTTTGATCCCTTAAGGGACACATGTCACCTGGCTAAGGCTGATTAGTGGCCAAGGAGGTATGTGACAGTGGATTGAATTAAAAGATTAATTGAATTGGAAACCTTGCCGTGTGGATATTTGAGGGAAAAACAGAGAAAAAATTCTTACTTGATCGATCTTCTCAGCAACCAATTGAGAGAAAAGGAGAATTGGAGAAGAATTGAGAGGGCGAAATCGCGAGGAAATAGAAAGGAAAAAGGGAAGGAAAGCTTAGGAAACCCGAAACCACACCCGAAACCTTGGATTGGAAATTTGGATTGAACTATGAATTGTGTGATTAATTGATGGAAACAGAGATGAGGATGAGCTTATGAAGACTTAAACGAGTCGAATGGGATTAGAATGGAAGGGAATGGTGAAGAAACAAGCCCAGACGGACCCTGTTTTTATTTTGGGAAATTCAATCTGAGTTCGAATGGTTGGAGAGAACTAAGGCTGCAATTGAGATTGAAAACACATTTGGATGGATCCTGTGAAGCTTCTGAATGAATCAATTCGAAGGAATCCATGAGAATTGAAAGGATCAGATGATGAACATACCTCGAAATTTTAAGGTTTGGTCGAATGCCTTCGAGGTAAGAGATTGTGCAATTGAACTTATAGACCTTTAATTAAGGTTAAAACGATACGATTAGCTGAATCAATTGAAGAAATCGAGTTGAAATTGATAGAGATTGAATCGGGTTATGTCGCGGGTTGCAGGATCTATTTTGCAGATGAACGGGTGATATGGACGACACTGTAGCTGGCGCGTGACTCCCACACATATCAACCCAAAAAGGCACAATTCAAAACTCAAAATGTCCACACTGAGTCCAAAACGGTTATAGGATTATCCAATTCCTTGATCCTCAACTAATGACATCGGAGTTCATCTGATGCAAATGTGAATAAAAATCCATACTACTCATATCAGCGTCATACAACACCAAGCATCCTCTGTTTCTCAACTCATTCCAATGTGGCTCATAGCCTCGGTGTCTGACCCATAAATGACCTTTGAAATCGAAAGAAGTTGCAACCACGATAGTAGCACACTCACTAGTTCTGGTCAAAAAAGTAGAAAATGCGAAGTCTCCTTCACTAACTAGTAACAGCGACCGTAATGATCCACTTGATGTCCCGTGATCGTAGCACTCCTCAAACCAGCTCAACTTTTACAAGCTTATACACCCATGAAACCAGGAAGTGACGAACAAATGAAGAATGTTCGTTAAACACTTCCACAATAAGGATTACTAGTTCCGCACTATTTCCTCGTTTAGCTGCCGATAGTCAATCCAAAGTCTTAGGGTACGATCCACCTTGAAACGACACTGGGTTACCCACGGGTACACCATAAGTCAAACAAGCCCCAAATCCACTAAATCCTACAGTTGAACCCTTAATTCTCTCTACTCTATCAGTACCATCCGACACGATGGTTGCGAAATAGATTGAGTACCCGGAACCTCATCATGAGGTGGCAACCACATAAATCCTCCAACAACACATCCTGAGATTATTGCACAATCGATACCTCTCCAAGCTTATTTAGATATCTAAAAACATTGCAACATGTGCCCCAACATCCATAACAGCCATTATGTAGTATCTTCCAGGCCTCCAAGCCATAACTCCGAAAGGAAGTATCCTCTGATCCCACCAAAAGACCAATCATGACAACCTAGGACTACCAAATACCACTGGTTCCTCAATGCTCAACAGAGGATTAATGGGTATCCCACCAATCCATCCTTAGGATCACATCCAAATCACAAAGATCTAGGGAAATCTAAGTCGTCTCATTGTCAAAACCTTCTACTCGAACCTAGTAGGTGATCCAATCACAGCACCAGTTAGATTACTAATACCACTGTCCCAACCCAATGGGATCCACTTTTATACAAACTTCAGGAGATAAGGTGTGCGGGTCCGTTTTCCACTAACACTCGTGCATGCTTGCCAATGTAAGACAAAACACTTGTCTCTGCTCCATGTGTAGTATGTGTGTAGAAAAGTCCCACCGGGCTGGAACGATAACTGTAATCTCAACTGGCCCTCTCGGGATCCTCTCAGTTTCGCTCATTGAGCACTGCGACTCGTAAGTCTGCCACTTGTGTAGTATGTGTTAGCCGGAATCATCCGATCGCTGCTGTGATTCCGTCAAACTCATCTCCATCTGAGATGCCATATTCGACAGAGTTCGGAATGTGGTAGATCCTCCAGCCAGCACTGTCAAGGCCCACCCCTAATCCCCCAGGATTAGGGACTAAACCCTGCTCCCGCCTGACAACCCAAAAACGAAAGACCGAAACAACCTCACAGAAACCACAAAATTACATTGTCAGACGCATGAGAATTTACAACATCCCAGAGTCAGCAGTTATACAGAGCATAGTACCACACTAAGAAAACAAAATCGATACACAAAACATACGCACAACGGAAAATTTAAACCACTCCGGGGTCACTCTCGAGTATTCTATGCCTCCGACGCTGCCTCAACGTCAACCCCCGCGCTAGCTCCATGACCTGGAGGACAAATAAAAACAGAAAGTGTGAGTGGACCATAAAGAATAAAAGTTTCGAAAACCGTTTTATAATCAAACCAGGGTTTTAGCCCTCCGTTTTGAAAACACACATGCATAACCCATGAGCTGAAACCAGTGGTAAATCACATAAGGATCGTCATAAAAGCAGTTGCAGAATCATCATAAAAACAGTTATAGAAACCACTTCATAAGCATCATAAAACCATATCATAAAGCATAAATACCAAACAATCATTATCCGATCAAACTTGCTAGACCTATCCGAGTCTTTAAACTCGCGAGTCTTTAAACTCAACACGCCTACGGGGGAAATATCAATATATCCGAGTCTTTAAACTCCGAGTCTTTAAACTCAATCCGGGTCTTTAAACCCAATCCGGGCCCGTCCCCCGTCAATCACAATATCCGGGCCTTTAAACCCAATAACCAGATCCAGCAAATCCAATCCAAAACCATTTAAAAACCATTTCTAAATCCATATCCAAACCTGAATTCGAAATCACTGGTCTGATGCCTTTCCGGCATCCAGAACCGTCGTTCCGAACCTAAATCCGGAAATCCACTTTTCAACTTTAAAACCAAATTCCGCTTTCCGAAATCCGATTCTAAAACCGAAAATCTTATTTATCAAGTCATATCTTAAATCCATTTAGAACCATTGAAATCCCAAAATCATGGCACCGAAATCAGAATTCAAACATTTCTCGTAAAACGTGCTGAAAACTGAACTTCTCGAAAAACATGCAATTAAGTAAAACAGTTATAGCATATTCAGTAAACATGGCATCACAGCTAAAACCATAAAACAATTATAGAAAAGCAGTTATGCATGTTCAATTATAGATAAGGGGTCCCACTCACAGATACCGGGTACGTCACTCGCGTCCCGAACGTACTGCACGTTCCTCGTCCGCCTCGGAGACTCCCGATCCTGTCACAAGTCACCAAAGTACGTCACTAACACGTTCACTAAGGTCCTCCTAATTTTCCCCAAAAATCCCCGGGTCTTAAACGTAACGAACCGAGACCCTAAGCCTTCATCCTCACAGAACTAACTCGATTCGACGTCCGATTACCCCGAAACCTATTCCCATAGACTCGTTACAACATCTAGACCAAAAACTTAGTTGAAAGTTTCCCCAAAAACCGCCGCACGCGCCTCCATGAGCCGCCCAAAGCGGCTACGCGTGGGCCTCACGCGCCTGCACAGACACTGTTCATCTTCAACCTTCGAACCCGTGCACTGTTCCAGACCGGCGTGACCGGTTCTCCGCCGTCTGTCCACCATTTTCCTCCCTTTTTTCACCATTCTCTGCGTCCTCTACCCAGTAATCCATTCCCTTCATCCCATCACTCCAACACGACCTCTAAACCAACGTCCCTAACTCGAACCCGTAACCTTCCAAAACTCTGTTCTTCCTCCCGGCCACCCGTGTACTCCCCCGTCACGGTGTCGACCTTAAACAACTCCTAGGAACCTACTGAACTCACCAAAACTCACCAACCACTTTGACTCAGCCCCTACCGTCACGACTATAGATTTGAACTTCACGGGAAAAACAGAGCAAACAAGGGAATTAGAGAAATTACCTGTGCTCAGGCCGCGACCCCTCTAAGTCTCCTCCGTCCTTTGGACACCACCACCAGCCTCGATTGATCGATTACACATCAACACCACCACCAAACTCCATCGACACTTCTCTGTGTTTTCCCGAAACCTCACCTCTTTCTCACACCAGTTTTCCTCACTCAAACTCTCACTCACCTCACTCACTACCTCTCTCTTGACCTCTACTCTCACTCACCTCACTCAACACCTCACATCGCCCTTCACCTGATCGATTTCCCTCAACCTCACTCTCTGTTTCTCTCTTCTTCGAACACGGCTGCACACACCGCACAATTTAAAAAACACACACACACACACACACACACACACACACACACACACACACACACACACACACACACACACACACACACACACACACACACACACACACACACACACACACACACACACACACACACACACACACACACACACACACACACCGTGCACTCCCTAGAAGCCACTACACACACTGCACGTGTCACCATCCCAAGGGCCAAACCAAAATATCCCAATCAGCCCTGTACACTTGTCCTCATCCACTTGCACAAATCCCAATGCACCAAAAGACCAAAATGCCCCTACTTATGAGTTACAATTATCGTTTTGCCCTTCACCGTTCTAGACCCGTATCTTGCGCGTCCAATGTCCAATGAAGACGTGCCGCCTGTCGTTGAACTCAGGACGACGAGATCTACCTAACGGTCCTCGGTCTACGTGAAAACTAATAGTCCAGCAAAAAGTCAACATTTTCCTCTATTTTAACCAAATTACGGTAATGCCCTCAACCTTCCGAACATCATAACTTCCTCCTCGGATGTCGGAATCGGGCGTGCCACCTGTCTATGGACTCGTGACGTCCCGAACTACGTCACAGTCATAGGTCAATGTCCAATTGACCACCCGAACTCAAAGTCAACATTTTGCCCAAACTAGGGGCAAAATCATCATTCTACGCTAACAGGCCAAACGTAACCAACTAACCACCGATTAAGCTCACTAATCCGTTACTAATCACTTTACTAATCCCGGCTCTCAAGACGGGTTGTTACAAGCACCATCACTCAAGTCTTACTCTAAAGACCCAACGCAAACCAAGCTAAATCCAGAAATCTCTGCTCATACTGTACAATAGTCATATACCTCTGCACCGAATCCAGGAACTCTACCTCTTAGTCTTCTCGATAAAACTGGAGGCGATTATGATATATGAAACGTTCCTTAAAAGTCACCCAAGTCTCGGTAGTCACATCTAAATCTGTAACAAGCTATGTCTACCACTAACCCTGTGCAGATCAATCCAAGAAACACTCTGCTATCAGAACCATACGCTCATGAGGGCAACCTATCGCCCGTACCATCTGCTCCAAACGTGTATTCCACTGATCGGCCACCTCGGAACCCGATCCACAAGTACCACTTTACTGGTAATTTTATCCAACCTTTCTCGAATAAGGGTCATTAACAACCCATGCTGCTCGTAGTAGCACATCCATCCTGATCGACCATCGGTCATCACATCAACTAATCACTATCCTGAGATCCAATCGACCAGTAAGTCCACGGCTCTAGGACAATGGGCACACATGAAAATAGGCCCTGCTCGGGGTCCAGCCTTGCTAAAAACACGGCATCCAATGCCTAACATAAAAAATCCAAGGACTTTTCCCATTTAACATTTCTCACTTTTCCTATCCTTATCCTCGCTACTAGGCTGATGAATGGGCTGTCGTCGTGGAGGCATCAAGTTTGAAACAAACCTATCATGCAAACCTAGTGTACAATCCCACAGAGAGCAACCTAGTACTCTGATACCAAATTGACAAGACCCTCTCTGTAATCTCCCTTGATTAGCGTGGGAGGACATGCACCCGTTTGACATGTTCATGTGAAAATGACCCAATTACCCTTAGGAACCAAATAAACATGCTAACCACATGTCAGACAAGGGATAAACCTATTTCATACTTAGAGTACACAATTCCACGTGATGCCTCAACTTTTACACAACCCGCGTCCACGATCAACCTAGAGGGTGCCAAAACCAATAAAAAAACGTGAGTAGAAAACAAATAATTGGAAAACCATTTTTCAAAATATAACTTAAACCCTCCATTTTATAAAACTTGCATGCTTAGTCAAATAAACGATTATTGGAAAATCCATACAACATATACATTTACAAACCGTGGGTCCAACCTGAAGTCACATAAATATGAAATGGGCCATTTGGCCAACATTTTACTGAAATAACCGACTCTTAGCCGTTTTCAAAACATTTTCACAAATCAAAATAATAAAATACCCAACCTGAACTTTCTGGTCCAACCAGCCTAATGTCAAACCTCCTCATGCTAATCCAACCAGTTGCTAGTCCAACTAGCTGCTAGTGTAACAGCCCGTTCCGAAAATCGGAATTAGTTTAGTAATTAATGACGGATTAGTGAAGTTAATCAGTAATTAGTTGGCTAAGTTCGGACGGACGGAGCGAAATGACGATTTTTCCCCTGGAAATTAGGAAAAATGATGAATTTTCGATCTGGTGGTCAAAAGGACTATGACCAATGACCGTGATGTAGTTCGGGACGTCAAGAGTTCATAGACAGGTGGCATGTCCGATTCCGACATCCGAGGAGGAAGTTATGACGTTCAGAAGTTCAGAGGAAATTTGGTAATTTAGCTTTAAAAAGGGGCAATTGTTGACTTTTCAAATGACGTGGAATTATTACGTATTTCGAGGACCATTAGGTAGGTCTCGATGTCCTGAGTACAACGACAAGCGGCACATCATCATTGGACTTCAGATGTTTTGGTTACGGGTCTAGATTAATGAAGGGTAAAACGGTAATTTGGACATTTAGGGGCACAATGGTCTTTTTGGCACCTTGGGATCTGTGAGCAATCAGGTGAGGACACATGGGGCTGTTGGATTAGATATTTTTAGGCTGGAACCATAGGATTGAAGACACCTGGCCAGTCTCTAGTGGTTTCTACCAAATTCTCACACACGGTTACATTTTAAACGGGTTACTATCTGTGGAAGGAAAAACAGAGACGGAGAGAAACATCGTCCATCTTCAGTGTGAGTCGTGAGTGTGAGTCGATTATGTCTGAGTGAAAACACAAAGTCGTGTGGTGACTTGAGTGTTTGTGTTTAAGTGAAGGATTGAGTGAGAAAGTGTGTGAGCAGTGAGACAAACCAGAAAACAGAGAGGGCCTAACCCAGAATTTCCCACCCAATCTCAATAATTAAATAACTTCTGTGAAACAAATTAGTTAAGGAAGGTGAGACGAGAGGGTTGGTGCTGGTACGGTGGCTCACGGCGGCATGAGGAGACGGGGAACTCGTGGAACCGTGAGTTCTCTATTTCAGCTCGAATTGGTGGAATCGAAGCACAGGGCTACAGAACACAATTGATCAACTGGATGATGTTTCTGGGGTGTCTAGGAATCGTTGGACCTGGAATGGTGGCTCACTATGGAGGGTGACCGTGAAATCGACGAGGTAAGGTCGTGTAATTCAAAAATGGAACTTCTTGCTGCAGTAACTTTTGATCAAGCTAATGAACGGGATGATGTTCAGGATGATTTTAGGAATCGATCAAGCTTGCGAAGGTGACCAGAGATGGTCTGTACTGGTCAAGGCATGGAAGAACAGGTCGGTTTCAAATGAGGATTTGAGAAGGTATTGTACAGGTCTTTAAGTCGTGTTTTTGATTAGTTAAGTTGATTAGGCTGTTTGGGACGAAACTAATAGGACAAATGGAATTAAAAAATATGGAAAAATTGGACAAAATCGCCTGCGCCGGTTCGATCGAATCGGACCGGTTCGAACCGATCTGAATCGGGTTGGCGAGAGGAATGAGACGATGAACAGTAAGGCGTGTGGCTCCCAGGCGCGGCCCCTTTGGGCGGCGCGTGAGGGCGCGTGGGACTCCTTTTGGGGAAGGTTCCAACATGACTTTTAAAGTATTCGATGTAACGAACATTTTAAGACTGGTTTCGTGTCGATCAGACATCGTCTCGATATGTTTCGGGATGTCCGAAGTGTTTAGGGCTCGATTAAAAATAGTTAAAAAATCGGGAAAATTACGGGGCTTAAGTATGAGCATTGTGAGGTAGTTACTGACCTTGTTATGGAATTTAGACAGGTTCGGGAAAGCCGGTGATAGCGGATTAACCGGGAAAGCATAAGTGCGCGCGTATCGAGGCAACGGTGCAATGGTTTGTGAGTGGACTATTCTTTCTAACTCATGATGCATGTATATATGTTTTTATATGTTTTCTATACGTGATTATATGATTTGATTTATGACCTTGATGGTTTACGATTTTACACGATTTTAGAGATAATTACAGAATTTCACGTTTTACGAGATTTTGATAGTTGTGGTGATTTGACCATAGTTTTAATGATTTAATTTCGGAATTTGAAATACAATTTGATTTCAAGGATTTAAAATGGATTTCGGAAAGTGATTTCGGGCTTGAAGCCCAATTCAGAAAAGTGGTTTTAATAAACGTGATTTCGGATTTTGGAATCAAATTTCAGAATGACGATTTTGGATTCGATCTTGGAAACTTGAAAGTGGATTTCTGAGTTTGGGTTTGGAATGGTTATTCCGGATGCCGGCTTACAAAATGATGGTTTCGAACTCGGATTTGGAAATGAAGATGAATATGAGTTCTAGGTTTGGATCCGGGATCTTGATGAGATTGCGGATTCAGATTCGGAAATGGATACTGGATTTGGATTGGATTTGCTGGATCTGGTTATTGGGTTTAAAGACCCGAATATGTTATGACGGGGGTGGACCCGGATTGGGTTTAAAGACCCGGATTGAGTTTAAAGACTCGGGAGTTTAAAGACTCGGATATTGATATTTCCCCCGTAGGCCTATTGAGTTTAAAGACTCGGGAGTTTAAAGACTCGGATTATATTGAGGCCTGGATTGAGTTTAAAGACTCGGGAGTTTAAAGACTCGGATAGATCCAGTAGGTTCGATGGATGGATATGTGGTTTCAAATGTGTTTGGATTTCACTGAGTTTTTGATGATGACGATTTTCAATAAAGGTTATCCGATGTTTTGGGCCTTGCCCGGATGATATGGCTTTTGATGGTTTTGGGCTGTGGCCTGGGATTTGAGAAAGGAAAATGAGTTCGATTTTTCTTAAACGGTTTAAATCACCTGAATATAGAATGGTTTTATAGAATGGTTTGATATGCATGTATTGGTTTTTAAATGGAGGGTATAAATGTAATTATGTTTTCTGATAAATGTTTTTGAACTTACACTTTATTTTTGTCCACTCACAGTCTTTTGTGTTTTTGATGCCCTCCAGGTTGTCGAGGTGCGGGCTATTGGTTGAGAGAGAGACGGAGACATCACACTTGCGATCCACAGTAGATTCTGCGCACTCTAGCAAGTCCGGATGTTTTTGGACGGTCAGATCTAGAATCCCTTATCTGACTTACATGTCACATGGAGGTTGGACGTCAGTTTAGCCTTCGTGTCACGCGTAAGTTAGACGGGCGCAGGGTTCAACCCTTAATCCCGGGGAATTAGGAGTGGGTCTTGACAGCTAGTCCAACTAGCATCTCATGTGCATTATCGGTGGGAGAGTACGAGTCCTATAGGGTCCAACCCCATCGGTACGTGTGGAGTCCAACCTCGATTACTTCAGAGTCCGTCTTTGAGAATCCACGGAGTCCAACTCTGGATATAGTGATCTAATCGCCTGAGTTTGACCAATCTCGAAAACTGTATCAAAATCAAAATATATTTTATCACATGGGCACCAACCCAAAACAGTTAACACACGGGCTCAGTGCAACGACCCGTCCCAAATTCCATGATTAGATTAGTGACTAATCACGATTAGTGAGGCTAATTCGTGATTAGTAGAGCGAAATCGGACGAACGATGCGAAATGACCGTTTTGCCCCTAGTGGTGGCAAAACGTTGACTTTTCAATCGGGCGGTCAAATGGACTTTGACCGATGACCGTGACATAGTTCGTGACGTCACGAGTTCATAGACAGGTGGCACGTTCAATTCCGACGTTCGAGGAGGAAGTTATGACGTTTGGAAGTTTAGGGGCATTTTGGTAATTTTAGATAAAGGGGGTCAAATGTTGACTTTTTGACCAGGAGGTCCGATGGCCGAGGGCCGAAGACTGTTACGTAGATAAGGACGATACGAATCCATAGACAGGCGGCACGTCGAATTCGGACGTTCGACGACGAAGTTACGGTTCACGAAAGTTTTGGGATACTATTCCCAGCGACACGTTTTACGAGACGAAAAGTGCCGTTTGTCTTTAGTGGGCCCAGTTACTTTTCAGCAACCAATGGATGAGTGACACTTGTCACCCATCCACTGGCCCTTAGTTCCCATACATGCATCGATCATCTTCTTGCTTTCCATTCATCCAAACACCCACCCGATCTCACCATTTTCTCTCATTCCCGTGCAACCCAAACCCGTCCAAATTGCACCCAAGACCAGGACAGAAGACCAGGAGGCTGAGGGAGTTGAGGTGGCCGGCCTGGATGGCCAGGGCCGCCGTGAACGGTGGCTGGAAGGGACGAACCCGTGCGGGTACCCGGTTAGTCCGTTTTCAATCCAAATTCCATTTTTATTGTTATGGTTCATTTTTAATGATTCTAATGAGTCCATTAGGTTTCTGGGGAGTTTTTATGACGGTTTTGGTGAGGTTTAACGGCTGAGAAGCCGTGGGGGACCGATCGGAAAAATGGGACCGTGAGGTCCATTTCGAACCAAGGGGTTTCGGGTCGTTTTCTTAGGTTTTAAGGATTGGGTTAGATAGGAAACACAAAAATAGGAATTTAGGAATTGAAATGCAGGAAAACGGATGAAAAATGAGGGAGAAGGAGGCCTGGACCGGTTACGCCGGTCCAGTTGCAGGGGTTGGACCGGACCGGTCGGCCCGGACCGGTTGTGCGAGGTTGAAGGTGGTGACGTGGCATGATGACGTGGCACCTGTCAGATTGTCAGGTGACGTGGACCACTCATCAACCGACACGTGTCACATGTCAGTGCACAGTCAGCACTGACATGTCAGTGCACAGTCAGCACTGACATGTCAGTGCACAGTCAGCACTGACATGTCAGTGACGTGGCCCAATCAGGGGCTGACACATGTCACTGACGTGGACCAGTGCCGTGATGACACGCGGCACATGTCAAACTACCACATGGCACTGACAGCACAGTGACGTGGACCAATGGGAGCATGACACGTGGCACCTGTCAGAGTCTGACATGTCAGACCTGACAGCTGTCAGATGACGTCATGCTGACATCAGCGATGACGTCAGCAGGTACTGTAGCGGCGCGTGAAGCCCACGCGCAGCCACTTCAGGCGGCGCGTGAGGGCACGTGGCAGGGAATTTGGGAAAGTGTTCAACATGGGAAATCTTCTATTCGATGTAACGAACATTTTGGGACTGGTTTCGTGTCGATCGGACACCGTCTCGATATGTTTCGGGGTATCAGAAGGTTTAGGTTCGGGATTAAAAATAGTTAAAAAATACGGAAAAATTACGGGGCTTTGGTAGGAGGTTAATTAAGTAGTTAGTAACCTTCTATTACGATTTGGACAGGTTTGGGAGTCCCGGTCTGTGAGTGGACCTGTGAGTGGACCTTGTTTTCTATTACGATGGCACGCAAATCGAGGCGGCAGCTCGGACGGTCTGTGAGTGGACCTTGTTTTCTAAATTGGTGCATGCATAAATGTTTATGATATGTTTTATTACTTGTTTGGTGATGCCATGGGTGCATTTGTATGTGGTTACGTATAAGCACGTATTTCGAGGTTTCGGCCTTATACGGTGCTTATACGGGTCTGTATTTCTTATTTGGTTTTAATGAAAAGGTTTTGGATTTCAAAAGGATAAACTCGGGTATGAGACCCATTTGGTTTTGTCTCGGGCATATGACCTCAGATTCCGGGCACGGTGCCCAGCTGATGTCCTATGTTCGGGCACGAGACCCAGTCACTTTACGGTTTTGATTTCAAGTCAGGGAACCTTAAATGGATTTCCAGGTTCATGACGGTTTATGGGAACTGGCATGAACTCTTAATATGGTATCATGGTTCATGACGGTTTATGGGAACCGGCATGAACCCTTGTTGGTCATTATGGTACATGACGGTTTATGGGAACCGGCATGTTACCCTGGTTATGTTGTTATGGATCATGACGGTTCAGGGGAACCGGGCATGAATGTTTATGTTATGTATATATATGTTCATCTACCTTCCTTTACTTCTATTATCTCCTCCGGGGAGGGTCGTTGGCCTGGGTAGACCCCGGAGTAGTCACGGAGCACCGACTGAGTGGAGTCATCCCCCAGTTGGGTTCCTTACTCTCAGGAAGGCTATGATTACTATTACCTCGGGTAGGGTCAGTGGTCTATGGACATTGATCTTGACTTTGAGAAGACTCGGATTGAGACTTGGGTAGCACGCGCGTAGCTTTGGAAACCGTGACAGGATTGGTTGTGTGAATTATATGTATATATATGATATATGATATATGATATGTGGTGTGCACAGGTGTGCACAGGATTTGAGCAGTGGCTCGTGTACTTGGTTTCTTTATGGTTTGGGGCCGAGTCCCTTATGGATTTGGGCAGTGGCCCGTATGGTCGTTTTCATTGTGGTCCTTTCGACCTTGGTTTATATCTGCTTTGGGCTTAGTCCCACATATGGTTTGTTTTGGATAAATGGTTTTCGAATGCATGCATGCTTTTTAGTGGAGGGTACAAATGTCTTATGAAATTTTTTTATAAACTTTTGTTTTGTCCACTCACAGTTTTTAATGTTTTGACTGCCCTTCAGGTTGACATCGGATGTGGACTGTAGCAGAGATCGAGATATCACATGCCTCCTCCAGATCCTGGCGTACTCTGATAGCCCGGGAGGGCAAAGGTCGGAAATATCCCTTGTCTGACACTTCGTGTCAGACGGGAGCAGGATCATTCCGCACTAATCCCGGGGGGATTGGGATGGGTCCTGTCACTCAGCCCAAAACAGTTATCACCCGGGTCCAACCCAAAACATTTAACTTTAGGGCACCATGCCCAAATTCGATTTTCCAAAAACCATGATAAAAGCAATAACCAGAAATCATAGTTATAATATACTAAAACCATTCATTATCTAATAATCACTACCATGATAATAATCAGGCCATACCATACCATAAAATCAGTAAAAACATATATTTAAGCATGCATAAGAGTTATGAAAGAAAATATCCACTCATAGTACCGCTGTTCGCTCAACATACGAGCCGTAAGCTAATTCGAAGCCTCCGGGACATCCGGGTCTGTAAAATTTATACCCGAGCGTCACTAAAATTCTTTATAAGCCCATACAATAAACCCTCAAAAACCCTGAAATTGAAAACGCATCCCAAACATGCGTTCCCAGGAGAAAAACCTCAAAACACCAAACAAATGACCTCCAATCGATCTAAAGCCACCATCATTGGATTCAGAACGTCAAAACCTTTTAACAAGACCAGTTTGATCTTGAAATTCGCTCACACGCGCCCATACGTGCTGGTCAAAGTTTGGTCAACGCTGACGACATATACTGATGTCACCTGCTGACGTCGTCTTAATATCTAACATTTGACAGCTCTGAAATGTGACACGTGGCACCCCCTGATTGGTGCAATGTGTCACCCTCTAACATGTGCCACGTGTCACATGCTGACATCATCCTACCACGCCACCTGCCACGTAGGCTCTGGTAATCCCTGACATCTCTCCACTTGCATGAACCATTTCATGATCCAGACCGAAAAATGCCTTATATACGTACCCACGCATATAAGGCACTTCACATTTCCCTCCCCCGAACGATGCAGGATTACTCACTGTTCTTCCCAAGATACGAGTCTTACAACCTATCACATACCATGATTCTCCTTTGTTGGAATGTACGAGGCCTTGGTAATCCTCTTACACTTCATGCTTTCAAGGATTTCTTAAGGGTGAAACGACTAGACATTGTATTTTTTAGTGAAGCTAGAATGACTGGGAATCAAATGGAAATGATAAGGTGAACTCTAGGATTTTCCCAAGGTTTTTGTGTCTCCAGGCATGGTATGTGGGATAGTTTATTGAAGCTATGTAGAAGTGATTTTTTGATGCATTTGTTCACTAGCTCGATTGGGCATATTGTTGTGGTTGTCACTAATTTTTTTTGTAAAATAGTTCCATGGTACGAGGTTTTATGGTCACCATGAGACCCATCTCTATCACCATTCATGGACCTACTCTAGCGTATTTCCAAGTTAGGGAAACATCCATGGATCGTGTTGGGAGGTTTCAATATAGTTCTTTCCAATGATGAGCATGTTTGTAGTCATCTTCGCCCGTCTAACCAGATTTGACAATTTAAGGATGCCATTTGGGATAGCTCTTTGATCTCCTTTCCTTTTGTGGGCTACCCATTTACTTGGGGAGGCATACATACTATGGCTGCGACTACTGAGGTTCGATTGGATAGATTTCTTGCTACACCTGAGGTATTGCATTTATTCCCTCATTTAGTAACCACGAATTATACAACTATTGGTTATGATCACTTCCCTATTATTCTGGATGTGTCTTAGGCTACTAACACTTCCTCTAGGTTTGTGCCTAAGCGCCGCTTTCAATTTGAACGTATTTGGGTGAAAAAATGAAACTTGTGAGGCAACAATTAAACATGTATGAAATAGTGCAGGTAGCGGTAGCACTGTTCCCATAAAGTTAACCTGATGTGCCTTGAATTTGGTTATTTGGCATCATGAGTAGTTTGGGTCTATAGTGGTAATGGAACAAAACATTAATTGTTTACCCATGCTGAGCTTGGCCGGCCACAGGCTGAAAGCCCCCACTTTGATTCGGCGATTATAGTGGCAATGGAACAGAACAATAATCGTTTGCTAGAGCTAAAGGAAACCATGTGGGAACAGCGCTCCCAAACAGATTGGCTTCAGGAGGGTGACAGAAACCCAGGATTTTTCCCTGAGAGAGCAAAGTCTGGAGGGCGAGAGAACCAAGTATAAGGCCTCTTTGATAATAATCAGGTATGGACTATGAACTCAGATAAAAAATTGGGATTATGTTCTATGATTATTCTACTGGACTGTTTACAAAGAAAGATGGTCAATGTAAGACCCGATCTTGGAAGCAAGAACGGTGAGCAAGACCCGTGAGCTTGAGAAGCAAGAACAGTGAGCAAGACCCGTGAGCTTGGAAAGGTAAGATTGGTGAATGATCCCACATCGCTCGGGGAGGGAAAGGTGAAGTACCTTATATGTGTGGGCACGTATCTATCTAACACAAGGCCTTTTGGGAGCTCAGTGGCTTTGGGGGGGATTGGAACCCCAAAGTTAAGCGAGTTGAGGCTGGTGCAATCCCATGATGGGTGACCTACTGGGAAGTTGCACGTGAGCTCTCGAAATCAAAACTGTGAGGGCTCGGCCCAAAGAGGACAATATTGTGTTAGATGGGCCGGGTCGTGACAGAATGGTATCAGAGCCGGACCCTGACCGGAAGTGTACCAGCGAGGACGCTGGGCCCCAAGGGGGGTGGATTGTAAGACCCGTGAGCTTGAGAAGCAAGAACAGTGAGCAAGACCCGTGAGCTTGGAAAGGTAAGATCGGTGAACGATCCCACATCGCTCGGGGAGGGAAAGGTGAAGTGCCTTATATGTGTGGGCACGTATCTATCTAACACAAGGCCTTTTGGGAGCTCAGTGGCTTTGGGGGGGATTGGAACCCCAAAGTTAAGCGAGTTGAGGCTGGTGCAATCCCATGATGGGTGACCTACTGGGAAGTTGCACGTGAGCTCCCGAAAACAAAACCGTGAGGGCTGGGCCCAAAGCGGACACTATTGTGTTAGATGGGCCGGGTCGTGACAGTCAAGACATGCACCGAATTTTGGAATCTATAACACCTTGTGTTACTACTTCGATGAATCAGACTGTTTCTGAGTCTTTTACTAGAAAGGAGTGGGAGAGAGCTCTCAAGCAGATGTTTCCTACTAAGGCTCTAGGTTGTGATGGGATGTCAGCTTTGTTCTACCAACGGTATTGTGACAGGACCGCCCCCGAAAGGGGCATCGATAACCGTGCCCGGTCCTGCTCCCGTCTGGCAAGATGACTGAAAATCCCAAGTTACCCTCAGTACTTGCCAAACCAGGGATAGCCACACGTACTTACTCATGCCTCCGCCCCTCGTACAGCCTCGAACAACGCGCCACGACCTGGAGGGTCAATAAAAACCAAAAGGTGTGAGTGGGCAAAAATAAATCGGTTTAGCAAAACAGTTACAACAAACGTTTTTACCCTCCGCGTAAAAACGAATGCATGCATACAAAAATCATTTCGCAATCGGTTAAGATTTTCCACATAAGAAAAACTGTGTATCAAATTTCAACATAAGGAAAAACTCGTATGAACCTCAAAATCATTTTTCCTTTCTCAACCATCGGGTCTTAGCCCGAAATCATAATCACCGGGTCGCAGCCCAAAACCACGAATCAAAACCAAATGCACAACATGATCCAAAACCAACAACCATATACCGGGCCACTGCCCAACTCAACTGAACATCAGAAATCATCAATAAATCACATGTCAATCATTTTGCTAGATATCAAGTGCGCCCGAGTCTTTAAACTCAAAACTATGCGCATAAACAGGTCTTCCCGGGATATCAACGAGTCTTTAAACTCAGAACATAATCAATAGGCCTCGAGGGTATCACAGTAACCGAGTCTTTAAACTTACGAGTCTTTAAACTCACGAGTCTTTAAACTCATTAAGGGCCCTCCCTCGTCATTAATTAACCGAGTCTTCAAACTCAAAACGTGCTCCAGCAATAGCACCCGGGTCTTTAAACCCAAAACAGTTTTCAACGGGTCTTTAAACCCAAAACATTTTTCAATCACAACAACGCGGGGTCCATCCCGAAATCACATTTTTCACAACAGGACCCATGGTCCGAGTTTCCACATTCAAATTCCCAAACCTTACTTCACCAAACATGTTCAAATCATCATTAAACACGGGGCATGCATAAACATAGCAAATCACTTTATTAAATCCTTTTTCATTCCGGAATTCGAATTCGCAATAATGATTCCGTAAGCCGGCATCCGGAAGCATCATCCCGAACCCAAACCAAGAATCCACTTTAAATTCCCGAAAACCGAAATCTCGTAAATCAAAGTTACTTTTGTGCCCCGAGCATCAAGCCCGAAATCACCTTTTTCAAATCCATTTTAATTCTTAGAAAACACTTCTTTCTCAAATCTCATTTTCAACACATCAAAACCACCACCATTATCACCAAAATCACGATCCAAGCAAAACATACTCAAAACCCATTTTTAAAATCCTTAAAATCACAAGTCTCATTTTAATTCCCCGATTCAAACATCAACAGTGATCAAATAACAATAACTCGAAATCTCGTAAAACGTGCAAATCCGGAACATTCTCGAAAAACGTGTCAAAATCGTAAGTCACACTCGCAATCATAAACAACCTTCTTAAATCATTTTACACCCATTTCATATAACTTCTTTCATTAAACCATCATTAAGCACACGAGTGACCATAGTCTCGAAATACGTGTAATTTCACATGTATAGTAAAAGCACGTGTAAATACGGAAATCGAATACGTATAAATACGGAAATCAAAATCAATCACAACTTATAATCATAATCATAAAATCATAGAAATAATTTATGCATGCATGAAATTTTGAAAGCAACATCCACTCACACACCATTCTTAAGGTTCGGTTTCGCGCCACACGCATGCCCGTAATTTGCGATATTTTCCAGAAATTCCAAATCCTGTCCCTAAACATACTTTAGTGTCACTAAGGGCTTAGATAACAACATACTAATTTCCCATAATTTTCCGGGAATTAATCGTTAATTACAAACGTAACATACATCTTCGGACCCTCGGAATAACATCGAAACGGTGTCCGATAAATTCGAAACCAATACTAAAATGTTCGTTACATTGTATAGGACAAAAGTCGTGTTGAACTCACCTTGAAATTCGGGTCCACGCGTCCTCACGCGCCGCCGTGAGTGGCTGCGCGTGAGCCCACGCGCCTGCTACAGTTCCCGCTACAGTACGTCTTCTTCACCCGTTTCCCTAGTAAACGGGCCGTCGACCCGCGTGTGTGACCCGGTTCAATCCCTGCGATAAACTACTAATTTCTTCAATAGATCAATCAGATGGACTCGCAACATACTTAATTAAAGGTCTGTGTCCCTCATTCAAGTCAACACAGCCCCAAATCGATCAACTCGAACTCGAACATCCAAACGGGTCGAAGTACGAAACTCACCCAACTCGACCCCATTCCAAAATTAACTTAGACAGTAGTTTCCAGAGACCTAAACGAACACTTTAGCACCGTCAATTTGAGGGAAAATTACCTGGAGGTTGTCGACCTCAAGCTCGAAAATCTCTGAAACCAGGGGCTCCCGTTCATGGCCCGTCTGTGCTAGATTTCCCCCGAAATTGATGTGGTTAGTTTGCAAATGATCCCAGAGGATTAAAAAAATTCTCCGTTTCGTTCAACTCGACTCCTAATTGAGAAATTGAATTTCCCCCCCAAAACTGTTTTCCTCTGAAACTGAAGCTTGTGTCCCTGAGCAACCTTGATCAAACCTCTTCAATCCTTGCACAGTTGTGTTCCAGTCACCCCAAAGAACTCCCTCAGTGTCCAGATTGGTCCCATAACCCGTGGAAATCAAACTCTGGATTTCCCCCCAAAAAACTCGAAACGGTTTTCTCCACGGTTTCTCTCCAACTCTACACTCTCACAATCAACAGAAAGGCTCCCCAGCTCACCAGACACTCAAGTAATCGATCAGAATGGACGACAACTCATGGGTGACACTCTGAACTCCCTGGAATTTGTTTCCCGCAACACAGAGACCATAGCCAAATTTAAAACTCTCCCGTGCACTGGTTTGTTTCAGCCCATGCCACCATGCCTTCCAATACCTCAAAACACATAAACAGTTACATGTTCAGTCCACTAAGCCGTTTAAACAATAGCCCGATCAGAGCACCACCCAGCACGGCGTGCAGGCTCTATTTTCACGGTTGTTTGAACAGTAACCGTCGTGCAGAATTACCAAAATGCCCTCAGGGCAATAATTATCAAAATGCCCCTCACCTTCCGTGACTCGTAACTTGGTCACCCGATGTCCGTTCCACGCGTGCCCCCTGTCGTTGTACTCGGGGCATCGAGACCTTCCTAACGGTCCTTGGCCCTCGGCCATCGGACCCCCCGATCAAAAAGTCAACATTTTCCCTTATTTCGTCCAAATTATGGAAATGCCCCTGGACTTCCGAACGTCATAACTTTCACCACGAACGTCGGAATCGAACGTGCCACCCGTCTATGAACTCGTGACGACCCAAACTACGTCACGGTCATCGGGCAAGGTCCATTTGACCGCCCGAATAAAAAGTCAACGTTTCACCCACGATTAGGGGCAAAACGGTCATTTTGCCACGTTCGTCCGATTCCACCCAACTAACCACCGATTAACCCTCATTAATCATGATTAGTTACTAACCTAATCCCGAATTCCGGGATGGGTCGTTACATATTGGCACATAGTTGGGGATGAGGTTAGTGAATACTTGCCTTTGTGTTATGAATGAGGACGATAATGTCCGTGATTTACACACTTTAATAGCCCTTATCTCGAAGGTGAAGTCCCCTTTTGTGGTTGGTGAGTTTCGGCCTATTTGGCTAAGCATTATTTTGTACAAGCTTGGGGTAAGGACGTTGACAAATCGATTGAAAACTGTTTTATTTTATGTGGTTTCCCCCTTTAGAGTGCTTTTGTTTTGAGCCGCCACATCATCGACAATGTTTTGACTTCTTTTGAATGCATCCACTACATAAGGGTATGAAAAACACTAGTGTCTCAAAGATGACGTTGAAACTGGATATGGCCAAGGCTTATGATTGGGTTGAGTGGTGCTTTACACAGGCTGTTATGCTATGTATGGGTTTTCAATAGGGTTAGGTTAGAACCATTATGGATTGTATCACCACAGTCTTATTCTCGGTACTTTGGCAGGGGTTTTTTTTGGCTTCATCACCCCTCAACGAGGGCTCCAGCAGGGATACCCCATAGCCCCTACCTTTTTCTGCTATATACAGAGGTTTTTTCTAGTCTCATGAGGCAGGCCGAAGACGTGGGACACCTTAGGGGTTTCCAAGTTACTCCAGGTGCAGTGGTAATTTCTCACTTATTTTTTTGCTAATGATGTTATCCTATTTGTAGATGCCAATCCAGAGCCTAGTCTAGCCCTTCAACATGTGTTTTCTGTTTCTAAGGAGGTCTCAGGTCAGAAGATCAATTATACCAAGTCTACTATTTCATTCAGCTCTAAAACCCCTCCAAATGTGAATTCCTTAGTGGCAGGGTCCCTTCAAATCCCAATGGTTCAATGTCATGAAAAGTATCTGGGCCTTCCCACTGTGGTTTGGCATGGTAAGCGCTTTCTCTTCGAGGTTGTGCTATAGAAGGTCAAAAGAAAGACTGAAGGGTGGAAAAAGTAGTTTATGTCTTGTAGTGGCAAAGAGTTTATACTCAAAGATGTTGACCAAGCTATTCCCACTTATTCCGTGAGTTGTGTCTGTATGCCCAAGGCTATTGTTCGTGATTTACATCGATCCTTTGCCAAATTCTGGTGGGCTAAGAAGGCTGGTAGTTCAAATACACTGGATGAAATAGGATTCTCTATGTCACTCAAAGAAGTATGAAGGCCCCAACTTCTGTACCATTGAGGATTTCAACCAAGCAATGCTTGCTAAATAGGTTTGGTAGGTTGGGACAAATCCGGCGTCCTTGGCGACCTAGGTTCTTAAGGCACATTATTTTCCTCATTGCTCAATTATGGAGCTAGAGCTTGGTACATGCCCCTCTTTCACTTGTCGGTCTATGTTTTAGGGCTGGGATCTTTTGCTTGAGGGGTCTGTTGGTGCGTAGGGAATAGTCACATGATTCAGGTTTATAGTGATAGGTGGCTTCCTAGACCTTATACTTTCTAAGTCACCTCTTCGAAAGTTCTGCCTTTTGACAGCCACGTTTGTGAGCTTATCACCGATTCTGGCACCTGGAACCACACCCTTATCTCTCAGGCCTTCTAGCCGCAGGAGGTTGAGCAAATTTTGAGCATCCCTCTGCGTCTTTCTAGGTCCTCCACTGATAGTGTGATGTGGCATTATGAGAAGTCTGGAATCTATAATGTTCGGAATGGGTACTAGCTGGCCTTTACTTTACGTGATAGAGTTTCGGGTAATGCAGAGGTGCCCATTGTAGGCATGTCTAATGTGTGGGTCAAGCTTTGGATGCTAAAGGTTGCTCATAAGGTTAAGGTTTTTCTAAGGCGGGGTATGCATGAGATCCTCCTATGCAAGGTGCAACTAGTTCATCGTCGTGTTTGTGCTCCTCCTGGTTGTGATCGTTGTAATGGTGGGTCAGAGTTTGATTTTCATGTTCTATGGGGGTGCTGGATTGCCAAAAATGCTTGGAAGGCATCGGGCCTATGAAGGGCTTGGGTAAGTTGGTCGGGAGGTTTGTTTAAAGATTTGTAGTGCGTGATACTTTTTTTTGTTAGTAAATTGAAGACCCCATTAAGGTTTTGACGAGGGCACGTTATACGCCCCTATGTAATTCATTCATTTTTTTTTAATGAGATTTACCATCTTCCCCTCTTACAAAAAAAATTTAGAAATGGTCACTAATAGAAACAAAAATATTAAAAACAAAATCAAAATTTCTATAAAAAAATCAAAATTAAAGCAAAAAAAAAAAAAAAAAAAGGAAAGAAACGCTCCCCGCTTTAGCTATATAAAGTCCACTCCACTCCACCGTAACTTTCACTCACAGCCAATCAACTCTCTCCCTCTCTAGGTCCTTCGCTCTCTAGATCCTTTGCTCTCTACCTCCTACCCAGGGTCTGCAATCAACCCAGACAACGGATCGTATCGAATTCCAAAGCCTTCGCCCGTTCGTTTCGCTTTATTCAGGTTTGTTTTTTCTTCTCCGAACGCATCTCTGCAATTGCACGGTTACTATTAGGGTTTCGTTTTCCCCCCACCATTAATGGATCCCCAAGATCCTATTTGTTCGACGTTCGCGTCTATCAAGACGACGGTGGTTTTGGCTCGGTTCCATGTTGGATCAGGCTCGAAGCTTAGGGTCTCGACCTTGGACTTGCTCGTATCTTTGTTTGGGAGACGCAGGAAGTCTTGTTGAATTTGGTTTGCCTATTACATTTAAGGATTTGAAGAATCTGACAATGGAAGGTTTCTCAAATCGGATTTTATTTTTTAGATGCGCTGGCCTCAAAATTGGAATTTTGAAATTTCTTGAGTTTCTATATTTTATATATATATATATATATATATATACATGTAAAGTTGATTGAGATCGGGCAATGGAATGGAGAATCCGCAGAATCAGAAGCCAAGTGTTTTATTCACAATTTCTAGGGTTTCATGTACTATATGTATGTAGGATTGTTTGTACTTCGGATATAATAAATGGAATTGAGAATCTGTGGAATAAAAATTATGGCTTCTCTGGAACCATTGGGGTTTCAATTTATTCAGTCTTTGTGCTGTCTGAGAAATTCGCATTTGAGTGGAATTGGCGATGAGACAGTGGATGGTTTATATCAAGGATTTGGTGTTATTTAACATTTCTGATTGGATGATCTTGGAAGTGGTGTCTCTGAATTTTGTCGTTGTTTTCTATATTGCTATTTATAGTATGGCGGGTAAGCAAGTAAGGAAGTCCACAATGAGACCACAAAGTTCGGCCTACACTCGACCAGTAGGAGGGGCTTCATCTTCAAAGACTGTTTGCGCCTATTGGAGTGAGGGAAGATGCACTAAGAAGCTCTGTAGGTTCTTGCATAGTAGTCCAGCACCTTCACGGATGAACCCTGCTATGTCAAAGCAGAGGGCTATTCGCAATGTTAATGCATTCACTACTGTTAAGAAAAACAATGCTATTAAGACGTCCCTAGAAAAGGTCTGCAAGTATTGGGCAGGAGGGAAGTGTTCTAAAGGTGAACGATGCCCCTATTTGCACACATGGTTTCGTGGAGCTGGGTTCTCAATGTTGCCAAAGCTCCAAGGGCACAAGAAGGTAGTTCTAATTATGAAATTTAAATGCCTTAATTTGTTTCATTCTCTATTTTCTTTCTTCAAAAGTTGAAGAAGTTAAAGAGGAAAATATTTTGGCTTTAACTTTCTATATTTTGTCCATTTCAATATTATAATTCATAAATTGAAAAACACAGTTGTTTATAGAAGATAAAACTTATATGAATAACTTTTTCTTTTGCATATTGTGATCTCCATCAAGATCAACTTTCTCTTTTTCCAATTTTGTAGGGGAAAGATCATTCTTTGTTGTTTTCCTTTATTTCTGAATTTGGACAAGCATTGATGGAATGTATTTTAACAGGGTATCACTGGGATCGCACTTCCTAACGGAACTGACAAGCTTTATTCAGCTGCTACTGATGGAACAGTCAGAGTTTGGAACTGCCACACTGGTGAGTGTGGCAGGGTTATAAATCTTGGTGGCGAAGCAGGCTCTTTAATTAGTGAGGGCCCATGGATTTTTGTTGGTGCCCCAAATGTTGTTAAGGTACTTGAGCTTGTCCATCTTGATTTCATTGTTGTTCTAGGTGCTGGTTAATAACTTAAATGGATATGCTGACTGTGTTTATATTTGCAGGCATGGAACATTCAGACAAATGTGGAATTCAACCTGAATGGACCTGTTGGCCAAGTGAATTCCATGGTGATTGCTAAAGAAACGCTTTTTGCTGGGGCACAGGTAAAGAGCCTAATAGTTCTGCAAGCTTTATATCTAATTCAATTGCACTGTTGGGATTGTAAGACAGTCCCATCCATTTATTTATTGTGCTGTTTAAATTGATTTTTCTGTTTCTTTAAATACTGCAGAATGGTGGTATATTGGCGTGGAAAGGCTGTTCCGAAAGTAATCCATTTAAGCTAGCCGCAACTCTGGAAGGCCACACTCAGGCTGTGGTATGTTTAACAGTTTGTGGCAGTAGGCTTTACTCAGCTTCTGTGGACCATACAATCAGGGTAAGTTTGTGGTATCTACAGGCAGGTTTTATACTTCTGCTATATGTTGCTACCTACTGGTAATGATTAAAACTAAAGAAGATGCTCATAATAAAATAAAGTTCATACTAGTTGATTTGATTCTTAAAAACATCTGCCTCCATTGTCTAATATGATCTTCTTGATTCAGGTGTGGGACCTTGATATGCTGCAGTGTGTTAAGACGCTAAATGGTCATTCTGATGCGGTGATGTCTCTTACTTTCTGGGGTCCCTTTTTACTCTCATGCTCATTGGACTGCACAATAAAGGTGTGGGCTGCTACTGAGGGAGACAACTTTGAAGTGACCTACACTCGCAAGGAAGAACATGTATGCTTTTCTACCACGAACCCTTTTCAATTCGTTAGGTAATTACAATATAATAGCTATAGAGCGTTAAGCTGTCAGGGTTTCTTAGTAAACTGGGAAAACAAGTAAAACAACAATGTGTTCCTTTTAATTGTTTGTATTACTGTTAATTAATGCATGGAGTAGTACTATATTTGATGCCTTAAACTCATAGTTAATTAATGTGTTGCATCAGGTTGATGAGTCACTAAGTGAATTTTATGATGTGAATCTACTTGTACAGGGTGTTCTTGCTCTTTGCGGAATGCAAAATGCAGAAGCTAAGCCAATCTTGTTTTGCTCATGCAATGACAACTCTGTTCGCCTATATGAATTACCATCGTGAGTACCCGACACTTGATTCTTCATTCTCTGATTCTTTTTCTATTTTCATGATAAATTCCATTTCTCACTTTATGGTTTATGATTACAGCTTCATTGAGAGAGGCAGATTATATGCAGAGCGTGAAGTTCGTACAATTCAGACAGGACCCTATGGACTATTTTTCAGCGGGGACGCAAGTGGTCTCCTTTCTGTTTGGAATTGGGTGCAACCTGACCTCAAGGAACAGCAGTCTTCTTGAGTACGATACTAGCTGTAGTTTTTCCATTAATACCACTCTTTCTAGCCCAATTTATAAGATTGTATGAGCCGTTGCCCATGGCGGCGGGAGACATTGATTCTGCAATATAACCATTATATATATATATATATATATATGTTGTGACAATTTTCCGCGATTCAAATTATTTTGTTTTCAACATTGATGTCGAGACTCAATAATTAAAACTCCTCGCAATATCGTTGCATTAAAAAAAGAAAAACCATTTAATTAAGAAAAAATGCAGGGTCCAAAAACGAATATTGACGGTCTACTTCCTTTTTTTTTTTTTTTTTTTTTTTTTTTTCTGTGTGTGATTGCAAGAGATTTATCGAAGTGAAAAGCTTTTTCTTAGTCTTAAATCTTAATACAACCATTGACGAAACCTGACATAGAAATTGTAAAAGACATGGCCTTGTTTAACTTGGAATCTGTCCAAAGCACTGAGGTCGGAATGATCATCTACTTCACAAGCCACTCTAATGCTTGAATCACTAAAACACTCATTGTAGTTAACTCTAATATTGGATTGAATTTTAATTTTTATTTAATACAAGGGTAGAAAAATACTATTTGCACCTTCGTACTATACTGACTAGTTCATTGGCCATTATATATGTTTTCCATGAAGCAGGTACTGAATGTACAGATTGGTTGTCCTATAGAAGCATGGGTAACTCCGTGCTGTTCTTGTAGCTTCACATCTTAATCCCAGGCTATGCATACTTGCATATGCACGGTGCCTCTCATATGGGCCTCCTGTATGTAACCAGTGAACACTAAGAATCAAACACAAACGCAGCAGACAGTAAATACTAAAGCCTATTTTATGAAAATGGTAAATACTAAGAACCAAACACTAAATACTACTCACTAGAAAAATGCCTACTGAAAGTGAAAATATGAAATAAAATTGGAACAAAATAAGTGAGCAATTAGACAACTTAATCAATATATACAATATCAGCCATTAAGTGATGCAAATGCCGAAAAGAAACCATCAAATGAGAAATGAAACAGATTTGTTATTTAAATGACAACCTGGTAGAGAAGGAAATGCATAATATTGATATTTTTTAAACGGATTGAATCAGAGTTTGAAAAAAGAAAAAAAAAAAAAACAGAGGCAATTATATATTGGCCCAAAAGGTTAAGCCAATCATTTAATTTAGTCCATTTATTAATTTTAATTTATTTTATTTATTTTTATACCTATGCTTTCCTTTAAATAGATAGCAGAAACAAATAATCGATCCCAAATCCCAAAACATACAGAGAGGGATGGTATGTTGAGAGTGAGACGTGAGAGATGGCGAGCAATGATACAATGAAATCCCAAAAGACAAGCTTAAATATCCCTTGCTGCTTATCCCGCCAGTTCTTCACCGCAGCGTCCAGCAACCCGGACAAAATCGCAGTCATACACGCCTCCGGTGGAGTCCGCTTCTCCGGACAACTCCTTACCCGCACCACCATCCCCGACGATGCTGCTTCCGTCCGAGCACAAAACCTCTACGACGGCGACCACTTCTTCACCTACTCCCACCTCATCTCTGCCGTCGATTCCCTCGCCTCCCAGCTCCTCTCCGCCCTTCAACTTTCCAATAATCACAGCAACCCCGAGCCGACCCCAAGAATTGTTGGGGTCGGCTCGGGGTTGCCCTCGTCGAATTACTTGCCGTAACGTCTGCAGTTTGAGTGCGGAGAGGCGTTTCTGCCCCTGGACCCTTGGTGGCCCAGACAGAGACTACTTTCGGTGATTTCCTCCGCCAATGTCGACCTCATCATCGCCTGTCCGACCCCTTTTGGGCTCGAATCGGACTCCAATTGGATATCGGAGAGCTGCGATCGTCGCATTTTGTGGTTTTCTATGGAACTGGAAGGGCGTAAAAATGAGGCGACCAATTTGGATTGGATGTGCAAATGTGAGAACGAGAAAGAGAAACTGTGGTGCTATTTGATGTACACTTCGGGTTCAACCGGGAAGCCGAAAGGTGTGTGTGGAAGTGAGCAAGGTCTTTTTAATCGATTTCTATGGATGCAAGATTTATATCCACTGTTTGGAGACGAGGTTTTGTTGTTCAAAACAGGAATAAGCTTTGTTGATCACCTGCAAGAATTTCTAAGTGCTGTTCTCACTGGTTCTACTTTGGTCATCCCTCCTTTCGACCACCTTAAACGAAACGTGTTTTCACTTGTTCATTTTCTTCAGGTATATACATGGCATTTCCTTCATGCTTTTTTCTGCTTTTTGAGTTCAGAGTACAGTTATGAACTAAAATTTTCAACATTTTCCAAATACAGCACACTTAATTTGATAGAATCATGAAAATGAACTAAATTTTCAACGTTTTCCAAATACAGCACACTTAATTTGATAGAATCATGAAACCTAAGTATCAAATTAGGGTGAATTCGAATTCCTCATTGTCATACATTTTGCTGATTCCCTATGGTTTGGGTACCAGTTATTGGAATTTGGTGTTTAACTTAGCGAAATAATCCTCTCAGGCTAGAAAATTCAGAAGTTTTTGGGGCAACTCAGTGGGTTAACTCGGTTAATTTTCCTGAATAACAATGCTGCAAAATCCCTTATCCCATGTGTGACTAACTATTTTAATCCACAATTCTTCGCATGTGCATGTTTTGAGATTCTGTCTTGTTCATACCGTACTGGTTTGGCAACTCTTGAGCTCTTTTTAAGAATTTTCTAAATCTGGAAGCTAATCACAGTTCACCATCTTCGGTGTTTTCATTTATTTTTTTCTATTGAAAAGTCACATTATAATATGATTTAAGTCGTAACTTGATTTTTTATTTATTATTTTTGTTAATACTGTAGTTTTCTTGTAGGCTTACTCTATCAATAGACTTACTGCCGTTCCATCACTTATGAGAGCAATCCTTCCTTCCTTGCAAGGTCGAGATGATGCACGACTTTCTTCTTCATTGAATTTGTTAGTGCTAAGTGGTGAAGTTCTGCCTTTGTCCTTATGGGATGTGCTCTCCAAGATATTACCGAGGACCTCTATTTTGAATTTATATGGGAGTACCGAGGTTAGAATTGAGAACTGCCCTTGAACTTAATACTATCCTTATGATTAGATGTCTAAATCAAATAATATTGTCTGGTTGAATGAATATGAAGTTATTTGTATTAATATCTGGTTTGGAACATTTAATAATGTTAGAGTTTAGATACTTTCCTGTTTATAATACTGAAATACTTGTTGAGTCATGGTGTTTCCCCCTGCTCTAGATAATCTCGATTGCATTTACTACTCTCTGTGTGTGTGTGTGTGTGTGTGTGTGTGTGTGTGTGTGTATAATATATATATATATAGATAAATATCATACACACAGAAAATCATGACCTCCAATGAGCATTAACTCAGATTCAAGTATTTTATTTGGTATTTGTTTATACCAACTGTTATAATTTGTTTTAATGTTTTAATTTCTGTAGTCTATACACATTTAAATTTTGTAAAATATATGTAACTTAAAGATAGCCAATTAGTACTACGGTGTAGTGGTATTTCTCTCCACATGTTTTGTAGGAGGTCTTGGCCTCTTGGGTTTGACTCTCGTAAAGGCCGAGGTCGGTACCCAATGTGTATAATGCACTCCTCCTCCCCCCATTTATTGTCCCAAAAGATGGTTTATGGAATTCATGAATTAAGTATTTGCCACATACTTGGTCTGAGTTTTAATGGATGAATGATCATCTCAGAAAATGATTCCTCCAAGAAATTAGAAAGTGAACTATAATCAGGATTGGATTTCTCAACTTATACACTTATTTTCCAAAAAAATTGCAAGGTTGCTTCTTCTGTTTTTGACATGCCTGGATAAAATGAGCAATGCCTAAGTCGCCTTCTTAGGGCAACTTCTGTGTTCTCTAGAGTGCAGTTCCTTTATGTGTTGTGTGTTGCTTTCATCTGGAAAGAACTTTTAAGGTCAAGAAGCGCTAGTGATTAATTTGAGTTTCAGTTTGTCAGCACTCATATGATTGCAATCTCGATGAGAATATTGATTGTCTGAAATTTCTTCGTAAATTTCTCCATAAATCTCTTACTGCTTTCCTGCTACACATTGTCAGTCTGTAATGTGCCCTACTACTGGGGGTGGAAGGGCTTGCTTTCATATGCTGAATTCATTGACAGGTCTTTGATTTGTTTGGCTACTATAGTAGTATTTTCCTTACAAACTATTGGTTATCTCCTTACATAGCTGATGGTTGTCCTGTTTTGGTATGCTGAACTGGCTCAATTCTTCAAGAGAGAAGAAATAAAACAATATATATATATATATATTGTAGGTACTTAATTGATTTCTTTGAGAAGCATATTTCATGTTGGTTACCTTTCAAATTCTGCAAGGAATGTATTAGCATAGAATAGATAGGTTATTTCATTATGTAATATCTCTCATAGCGATGTACTACATCATCGGATATCAGCTACTTCTCTTGCATTTCACCTTTAATAGCTAATGCATTATTTTTTTCGTTAAGTGCTGACATGGTAATTGTAAAATCTAGGTGTCGGGTGATTGTACATATTTTGATTGCAAGAGATTGCCATTGTTATTGGAGAAAGATACACTGACAACTGTTCCAATTGGTTTGCCTATTGTTAATTGTCATGTCGTGCTTGGTGGTAGTGCTGATGCATCCAGCGAGGGAGAAATTTATGTTAGTGGTGTGTGCAATTCTTTTGGATACTATTCTGATTCTACATTTACTCCTTTGAACACTGTAAAGTTGCCTCAAGATTCTGTTTATTGTAGTTCTGTAAATGGACATGGAAGTCTGTCTTATTTTAGGACTGGGGATTTTGCCAAGCTGCTTCATAGTGGTGACTTGGTTTTCTTGGGTAGAAAGGATCGTACTATTAAGCTTAATGGGCAGCGTATTGCTTTAGAAGAAGTTGAAGATACATTGAGGGGACATCCAGATGTAATTGACACTGCTGTTATTTTTCATAAAGTTCAAGGAGAACTCATGTTACTTGTAGCATTTATAATATTAAGAGAGGGAAGGCCCAATGAAATATTCAAATCTTCCATCAAAAGTTGGATGTCTGAAAAGCTTCCATTAGCAATGATTCCTGGCCACATTGTTGTTACTGGATCCTTTCCTGTATCTCATAGTGGAAAAATTAATTATGAGTTATTGGCAGACTCGGTGTTTCTTGCAAAGAATGTCCCAGATGCGCTTGGATATGTTGGGAGCAGCAGCAACCTACTGCAAATAATTAAAAGGGTTTGCCTTTTATCCTCTTAGTAAAGTCCACCTTTCATTCTGTGCCAGTCATTTGCTGATTTACACTTATGTTTTCAGACTTTACCACTCATTTCTGCATCTACTAGTGAAAGTTATATTTGTGGGGGTTGGGGGGGGGGGGGGGGGGGGGGGGGGGGTGGGTTGTGGGGCGGGTCGGTGGGTTTGTTCGAGTAGCATGGTGCATACAGGGAGGAGTCTCATATCATGGGCTTTAATCAGGAATCTTGACCTAACAATGTAAAAACTTTAAATCAGGGGGGTGTCAAAGTGTTTAAATTTAACATCAATGTTTATGGATTTCCATAAGCTTGATGGGGTTGGATTTTAAATGTCCTCCTTGTAGTTTGGTTGGGCTGAACCTTGGTTGAGAATCTTGCAACTGCAATCTAGCACATTATCAAGCACCGGGTCACCTGATTTTGAAAATCTGAAATATATCATGAATTACTTTTTATTCTGACTGGGTGAAATTGTGTTTATATAAGGATTTGCCATTATCATATGAAATTGCATTCCAAGAAAGGGGTAAAGATATATTTATACTAATTGGTTTCAGACGAACAATTTTTCTATAATGTAATTCAATTGTAGGATGACAATTTAACTTTTCTAATCGCAGTTTGATTGTATTAATTTCATTCTAACTATTTGTATCCTCAATTAAGATTAGTTTTTTTTTTATTTGTACAGGCCTTTAGTAATGTTTTAGCGGCTGAAGATGTTTCCGATCATGATGATTTCTTTTTGATGGGTGGAGATTCTATTGCTGCTGCACATCTTTCTAATAATATAGGAGTTGATATGCGTTTGATATATTCCTTTCCAAGCCCGTTTCAGCTTTGTACTGCTCTTTTAGAGAGAAATGAATCATTCAATATGAATATCAGGGGTGATGCCAAATCAAAGATGACTCTGGAAGGGGTTAAACTCAACATTTTTCATGTCCACTCTGAGACTTCTAATGCAATAAATCTTGATAAGCAGAGGAGATTGACGAGAACTCTCTCTGGAAGATATCAAGATCATGCAGTTAGCCCTAAACGCAGGAAAGTGGATTCAACTGTAAATGTTGCTTCAGGTGGTACTAGTCCAGAAGATGGGTATTCAAGGAATTCTGTGGCAACACTTGTGGCATGTTCTTTTAGCCGGTGCAACAAAGTTTTATATGAAGGCGGTTCCAAGGTGAAAGATATTTGTCAAGGCACCTGTGAAGTGGTGGTCCCGAAAAGTAGAAAATTTCTGATGCACGAATCGTGGAAAGTTTACATGGGATCCTGTGTTGATGCCTCGCCAATTATTGTGCATAAAGGCCAGGATATCTTCTTATTTATTGGATCACACTCACAAACATTTCTTTGTGTAAATGCCAGAAGGTAAAGTATATATTGTAGTTTCTGAATACAATCATATCATCGACATAATTCTTTCAGAATTCTTGTTGAATATATTATTTTCTTCACCACATGATTGATATATACTGCAAGTTTTAAGTGATCATTTTACTCAAATTTATTATGCAAGATGTGCTATATTATACTTCTACAGCTAAAGACATCTATCACAATGCTTTGGAATCCTATCCATGTCGGTGCTAACTATCACATCCTTCGATGCAAGAGCGGATGTTAATATGCTATTATTATAATATTTCTTAGTTTTTCACTTCAACACAGCAGAAACCTTTCAATAAATAGGCTTCTCTAGAAATATAATTTCATTTTGATCATTTGCAGTTCTACAAATACCTTAACCATTCACCATGAAATTTGCATTTCCGGTTTTATATTGTTTCATAATTTACTATAGTGGTTCTGTCCAGTGGGAGATACAACTAGAAGGACGTGTGGAATGTTCCGCAGCAATTCTTAGTGACTTCACACAGGTTTTCTTTGGCATAATTTATGTGATTTGACTTCATAATTGATCTAAATGAGCTTGATGGTGCATTTTGTTGTTACTCATGGTGGGATATTGGCTTTAGGTTGTAGTTGGATGCTACAGGGGGAAAATATATTTCCTTGATTTCTTGAATGGTAACATCTGTTGGACTTTCCAAACATCTGGTGAGGTAGGGTTGTTCCAACATATAGTCTTATTTTTATTATATATTTTTATTTTTATGTTTCCATTCATTTGCATTATGATTGACTTCATATAAGCTCTTACTGCAGACATATGCTAGTTAATTTTTTTTGTTTTTCTTATAACTTGCCTTTCAATTTGAATTATATATGATTATATACAGATATAGATCATGCATATATTAATTCTTTTGCCAATTGTAAACTAATTTTTTATGCTTTTGTGGTTCGTGAATTTATAATATGAAGGTAAAGGCACAACCCGTCTTAGACAGTCAGAGACAATTGATCTGGTAATATTTCTGAAACTTCTTGCTTATTTCTTCAAATAAGTGGAACTGTGGTTCTCTTGCATCAATTGTATTGATAGGCTAGTTTCTCCTTTCTTGTATCAAAAGTTCTCTATGCAGCTTGGTAGGTAATGCTAGCATGTCCAAAGCAACAGTTCATTTCCAAAACTTCTGGTCTTCTGTTTTTCCATGGAAAGCTTTTCTTTAGTACCGAAGCCTCAGATGATGGATGAAGGGCAATTGGTTATTGGTGTATGTTTGTAGTGGTTGTTTCTTATGTTTACATGACTGGATTTATAGCATTGATTGTAACTAGGAAGCATTAAACGTGTAGAATAAATAGTACACGTTCTGTAGCTATTCAGTATACTGTACACTGTATTTAGTAGACAGCAACAGCAGTTATTGGACAGATGTCCATAGACAGTTACCTAGGCAGTTACTCTAGCAGTTATACTTAGATTCAGATAAGGGAGAGATAACTGTTTGTAGTTATCTCAATCCCAAGACCTGTATATATAGGCCTATCGGCACATCAATGAAATCATCAGATTTCACAGAATTCTACATGGTATCAGAGCTTATAGTCTGACCACCAACCCGATCCTCTTCCTATCTTTCTCCCAACTATGGCAACAGATTCCTGCTCTTCCCCCACCGTCTCTCCCACCACCATTTCAACCCTAGTTTCGGTTAAACTCAATGAGAGTAATTACCTTCTCTGGGAAAGCCAGATTAAGCCCTTTCTCATTGGGCATAATTATTGGCGTTTCATAGATGGCACACATCCTGCCCCTCCTCCTACCCTACCACCCCAAACGCCTACTGCTTCCCCTCATTCTGATACTTCTGTTTCAGATCTGATCCCTGCCCCTATTCCTGTCCCCAATCCTGCCTATCACCAATGGTTTCAGATTGATCAAACCTTGGTCAGTATGCTCAGAGCCACCCTCACAGAACCGATCTTGTCCCAGGTTGTTGGCCTCCAAACTTCCCGTGCAATCTGGCAGTGTCTCCAACAAAATTTCTCCCAACAATCCCTAGCCAATGCCACTAACCTCCGTTTTCAACTCATGTCTCTCACCAAAGGTCAGAAAACTATCTCAGAGTACCTTTCCCAAGCCAAAACCTTGGCTGATTCTCTTGCTGCTATAAACGAGCCTTTCTCCCCTACGGACCTTGTCACTGCTGTCCTTCGTGGCCTCGGTCCTGAGTACACCATGTTGGTGACTGCCATGCTGAACTTCCCACCCCTCCCTCCCTTCTCTGATCTCCGGGCCCGGTTACTTTCCTTTGAGGCTCAACAAACTTCCTCTGCAAATCCAGCAACCGCAGTTCCTCCTACTGCTTTCTATGCCAATTCTACCCACCCCACTCCAGTCCCCTATGCCAATGCCTACTACAGCACCCGTGGAAGACAACCCTACAACCGTGGTGCTCGCCCAAATCGTCCCCCACGGTCCTCCTACCGCAAAGGCTCTGGCCGTCCCTCTCCTATTTCCAATGCTCCAGGCATTCTTGGAACTTATCCAACCAACACTTCCCGTCCAAATGGCCCCCTATGCTGGTCCTGCAACCGCCATGGACATATTGCCGCACACTGTCCCCAAATTCAACAGAGCCCTGATCATGACCTTGCCCACGCCTTCGCAGGACTACATATTACCCCTGCTGCTGCTGATCCTAACTGGTATCCTGACAGTGGTGCCACTCATCATATGACCCTCCAACATGCTCCCCCTCACACTCCAGCCCCTTCCTCCACAGATCACGTCATGGTAGGCAACGGTGCCACTCTTCCCATTGACCACACTGGTAATCTCACCTTTTCCTCTGGTCCCTATGTCTTTCATCTCTCAAATGTTCTTCATATTCCTACACTACGCAAAAATTTGTTATCTGTTGCACAGTTCACTAATGATCAGCAGGTCAGTATAACATTCTTCCCCACTCATTTCCTCATCCAAGACCTAAACACCAAGGCTGTTCTCTTTCAGGGCCCCTGTGAAAATGGGTTGTACCCCATCCGTCCATGTCGCCCTACCCACCCTCAGGCCTTGCTGACAAGTGCAACAAGTTCTCTCTGGCACAACCGCTTGGGTCATCCATCTCCTCAAGTCCACCGTGTCTTAGCCTCTCAAACTGCTGTCATTACTTCTGCTTCCTTAGATAATATAGGCTTCTGTAATAGTTGTGCTACAGGCAAATCAACTAGACTATCTTTCAATTCTGTTGTACACACTGCAATAAAACCTTTTGATTTAATCCACTCTGATGTCTGGATGTCTCCAGTCCCCTCTGTGTCTGGTTTTAGATATTATGTGTTATTTACAGATGATTTTACCAGGTACACCTGGATTTTTCCACTCCGCCAAAAATCAGAAGTTTTTGCACACTTCTCCACTTTCCTCGCCTATATTAAAAACCAATTCTCTACCACCATCAAACAATTCCATAGTGATGGTGGCAAAGAATTTGATAATCACTCTTTCAAGACCCTCTGTTCTAACCATGGCATCCACCACCGTTTTTCTTGCCCTTATACCCCACAACAGAATGGCCTGGCTGAGAGAGAACACAGGCACATTTCTGAAAAGGGCAGAACTCTACTGATCACTGCTAACCTGCCCCACTGTTATTGGGCCGAAGCAGTAACTACTGCAGTTTTCCTCATCAACCTTCTCCCAACTCCAGTGCTCAAATGGACCTCCCCTTACTTTAAACTACACGGCAAACAACCTCCCTATCACCTCCTTCGAGTTTTTGGCTCTGCTTGTTACCCATATATTGGCCACAACACTAAACACAAACTAGAACCCAGGTCCATTCCCTGTACCTTTCTCGGATACAGCTCTCATCACAAAGGGTATCGCTGCCTTCATGTACCTAGTGGTAAGGTTTACATCAGCCGCCATGTTGTTTTCAATGAACACCACTTTCCCCATGCCACAAATCCTTCCCCTCAAGTTCCTGATTTCTGCTTCATCCCTGCGATTCCAGCCCCTCTGAACTCCCACCACACCACAACTAATCCGCAGCCACCTCCCTCTACACCTCCTCAACCCACCCTCCCCCCCACTCCTTGCACCACTTCCCCCACCCACCCTAACCCTACCACATCAGTTCACACTCAGTCTGATCCACCTACATCAGCCCCTCCTACCCCTGTTCCTCCAGCCTCTAGACCCCCAAACACTCATCCCATGATAACCCGCAGCAAGGCAGGTATCTCCAAATCTCGAAATCTCCTATTTGCCACTAAATACCCTATTCCCCAGGCCTTCCTTTCCTTGGCTCAGACCATCATTGAACCTACCACCTACCAACAAGCCTCTAAATCTCCAGAATGGACCAAGGCAATGCACACTGAGTTTACGGCCCTTCTCAACCAACAAACCTGGTCTCTTGTTCCCTTACCACCTCAAGCCAATACAGTTGGCTGCAAATGGGTTTTTAAACTCAAAAGACATGCTGACGGCACGATTGAGAGATACAAGGCCCGTCTTGTTGCCAAAGGCTTTCACCAACAGGCCGGCCTAGACTACACAGAGACATTCAGTCCCGTTGTGAAGCCCCCTACCATCAGAATTGTGCTTGCACTTGCTGTTTCTAACAACTGGCCCCTACGACAAATGGATGTCACAAATGCATTTCTCCATGGTACCCTCACTGAAGAAGTATACATGCAACAGCCCCCTGGATTCACTGATCCCCACCGTCCTCACCATGTCTGCAGACTACACAAAGCTATTTATGGGCTCAAACAGGCCCCACGGGCCTGGTTTGACCGTTTTCGATCCTTCCTGCTTCTCTACGGCTTCCAACAGAGTAGAGCTGATCCCTCCATGTTTGTTTACCGTCACCAATCTACCCTTCTGTATCTCCTACTCTATGTTGATGATATAATCTTAACTGGAAACTCCCAACCTGCGGTCTCCACCTTCATGACAACATTGGCCCGTGCCTTTGCCATCAAGGACCTAGGTCCTCTCCACTACTTCCTGGGAGTCGAAGCCAAGTCCATAGACACTGGCCTCCACCTCACTCAAACCAAGTATACACTGGACATCCTGCAGCGCAGTGGTTTAACTGATTGCAAGCCAGCCCTCACTCCAGTTGCTCCAAAACAGGCCCTCTCTGCTGCTGTTGGCAACCCCCTCCACGATGGCTCTACCTATAGACAACTTGTCGGTGCACTACTCTACCTGACTTTAACAAGACCAGATATATCCTTTGCTGTTCAGCAAGTTGCACAGTTTTTGAGCTCTCCTACAGATGTCCATCTCACCGCTGTAAAAAGGATCATCCGCTACCTCAAAGGAACCCTTGGACATGGCATTCACATCCGCAGGTCTCTATTTCCCTTGCAAATTCATGCATTTTCTGATGCAGACTGGGCTGGGTGTCGCGACACTAGGCGGTCTATCACAGGTTTTTGTATCTTTCTTGGCTCCACTCTGATTTCCTGGTGTGCAAAGAAACAAAAGACTGTTTCCCGCTCTAGTTCTGAGGCAGAGTACCGTGCTCTAGCCTATACCTGTGCAGATACCCTATGGATACTAAGTCTCCTGCAAGAACTAGGAGCCCTTCCAGCGATGCCGGTGCAGCTGTACTGTGACAACCTAAGTGCCACTTACATGACACGCAACCCAATCTTTCATGCTCGGACAAAGCACATCGCCTTAGACTATCACTTCCTACGAGAAAGGGTCGCTTCAGGAACTCATCACGTACAATTTGTTCCCTCTACAGCACAACTTGCCGACCTCTTCACCAAAGGGCTTCCAGTCAATCGCCATTTATCCCTTGCTTCCAAACTTGTCACCCACGGGGTGCCACGTTTGCGGAGGGATGTAGAATAGTACACGTTCTGTAGCTATTCAGTATACTGTACACTGTATTTAGTAGACAGCAACAGCAGTTATTGGACAGATGTCCATAGACAGTTACCTAGGCAGTTACTCTAGCAGTTATACTTAGATTCAGATAAGGGAGAGATAACTGTTTGTAGTTATCTCAATCCCAAGACCTGTATATATAGGCCTATCGGCACATCAATGAAATCATCAGATTTCACAGAATTCTACAAAACGTTTTGTTGCAACAATTTAGTTTAGAAATTCTTAGAAAATTAACTTGTATGGGATGATGTTATAATCTCTTGTTTTTTAAAAACATGTTTTAATTCATGAAGAGTTTACTATATGTTTTACAGAACCTACTAGAACTTTACTTTCTTTTCTCTTCTGTTAGCGAAGGGAAACTAAAAAGCGATTGATCTATAATTGCAGGTGTGGATCATATGACCATAACTTGTATGCTCTGGATTACAAAAATCACTCCTGTGTATATCAGCTTCCATGTGGTGGGAGTATCTATGGGTCGCCTGCAATTGATGAGGTGCGCTTTTGAAATTATTATTTATGAATGAAACCATTTAATTTTCTCCATGTAAAATATTACTGCAGACGTTTCTTTTATGTGTTTGAAATTTGAATGACCCTTTGGCTCCCATCTTTCAACTGTTTCAGTGCCCCCTTCCTCTATCTTGCCCTTTTTACTGTTATGTTTTCCTCTCCATATTTTTCATTAATCTGGGTCTGTTTCATGAACAATTCTTGATATATAATTTGTTTGTACACCTTTTTCAACCCATATACGATTGGAAGGGTGGCATATTAAAGTGAATTTTTTTCTCTTGGTTGGTGACCCATGGGGAAAATAAGGCACGCTCTAGAAAATTATTTTTGTCTCCACATTTGTGTACTTTCCTAAAGTAAATCTTTTGAGTAGTTTGGTTTGTCCTTGGAAATGTTACATCTTGTTGGTGGAGCTACTTGGGAATTGGGCAGATTAAAAGGAAATTACTTTGGGTTTTCAGTTTTATGCCATTTGTTGGTTGGAAAAAGATGGTTTTAAATGAAAAAAGCGGAGACATTGAATCAACTTATGGGATAGAATTAAAATTTAGGTTTCTTTTGGGTGCCTTAGTCAAAATACTTTAGAGATGTTACTTCTACCGTCATTTACATGGGAAGATTTTTTATTTAAATTTTATTATTCTTTTTCCTTGATGAGTGAGGGTCTGATTGTGATAGGTTCTTGTCCGTTTATGTCTTTTTTTCTTTCAAAATAGTTTGCGTTATTAGTAAAAAGTAATTTTAAATTTTCTGCCTATTCTACAGTGGTACTATTTTATTATGATCTATTCTTCAGGTCTTAAATTTTTGTAACTGAATGGACATTTTATATTAAATTTTTTGAACTATAATACGCTTGTTTTTCGTTTTTTTTGTTTTGTTTTGTTTTGTTTGTTTGTTTGCCAGTTATGGTATGTTGAGCCTTTTACATCTGTAGACAAGTATTTCTGAATATAACTGGCAACTCCCAGTTTAGTCATGTGCTCTTGTTAGTCCAAAATCTGTGATATCCCATCTACCCATAGCCTTTATTCAGTAAATTATATTATGTTCTAACTATTTTACTTGCAGATCAATGATATACTTTATGTTGCTTCTACCGGTGGCCAAATGACAGCCATATCAATAAAGGTACAAAAATTCTGAAGGGGTTACAATTTTCAAATATTGAACGTTGCCTTTGTGAGTGGATTTGGGAACATGCTAAATCCGAGCATTAACATTTCTTTCTACAAATTTATAATGTAATTTTTCTGATACCTATAAACGGAGCTTAGAAGGTAGAATATAGCTAGAAATGCACTTTCTATTAGCTTTGAAGTTACATGGGCTCATCATATAAAATAGCTTATGACAGCTGCCTGCTTGATAGTAATTGGTGCCACTGCCACTACCGTTCCCTCTATAATTGCTTCTATGTCATTTTGCTTCTCAAATTTTGGACAAATGGGGAATAAAACGAGTAGGAATAAAAGAAAGAGAAAATAAATAGGAGGAAGTGGCCTCCAAAGTATTCCTCTCTGGCAACAACAATTGGTCTAATGGTCTGTCTTGCCAGTCCTCTTAGTTGCACCTAGATCTTGAATTTGTCTAATGACGCATGCATCATAGGTTACTGATACATGGTGGCAGGCAATCCTTGCCTCAGTTTCTGAGAGTTACAATCTTTGCACCAAAGTTCATCCTAGTCTGGGCCAAATTTATGCCAACTATTGTCATCTTTGTTGTGCTTATTATGTCACAATTATCCTTTTTTAAAATAAAAGAGAAATGACATCGTTTTGAATTATTAAAGTTGTATAGATTATTCAGGCTGCAAGTTGGTTATTGATTTGGGTAATCGTTTTATATATTCAGGAAATCCCATTTTCTGTTCTGTGGCTGCGTGAGTTAGAAGCGCCAGTGTTTGGGTCTCTTGCTATCAATTCGCTGAATGGAAATAGTATGTGCAGGCTGTTTGATTCATTGGCTATGTATTCCATGAAAGTTCTCTCATTTTATTTCTATCATCTGGGTTTTGTTAATATTTTCTTGTGTTTTTCTTTACTTCAGTTGTATGTTGCTTGGTGGACGGTCAAGTTCTTTCGTTGGATACAAGTGGATCTGTTTTTTGGAGGGTACAATTTTTGTATGCTTTTAATGTCTAGATTGATTTTGTTTCATATTTATTTTTTTAAATTTGACCCATATTTTGCTTGTTTTTCCTTATTCCGGGTTCAGCTTAGCTGAGATTGGAAAGGAACCGTTCAGTTTCTTGCACTCGAATAATGAGATTTGCAATGTTACTTTAGGGCTTGTTGACCTCAACAATAAATGTCTCCAAATAGAATGAATATTAAATTCCTAACAACACATGTCTCCAAATAGAATGAATATTAAATTCCTAACAATAAATGTCTCCAAATAGAATGAATATTAAATTCCTAACAATAAATGTCTCCAAATAGAATGAATATTAAATTCCTAAAAAGAAAAACCCTTCTCTACCTAGATCTTTAACCTTCACACTTACACCCATTACAATTGTGACATTAAGGAATTACTTTAGCAATAATTAATTTTTTTTTACCAGGTCATTTTCGTGAAGAACTAAATTCCTGAGAAACTTTCCGTGTTTAGCCTTCACCCTTGAACTTTAAACCCGTCACATTCGGTGACCATTAAGGGATTATGTTAGCAACTATTAATTCTTTTCTGTAATTACTTTCTTTAAGGAAGTTGCAAGTCTTATGTAGATCGACTTAAAATAAGAAATAAACTTTACCATGCTTTTAGACCAGTACTGCTAATTATGTATATCATACCAAATCTTCAGAACATTCTGTTAGTGTATGTACTGAATTATACTTCTGTGTTCATTTTTGTTTTTCATTTCATGTATAATATGTATTACTAACTCATTGTGAATCATCAGAAAGAGCAACTCCAAATTAATTCTTGTATCCCTGAACAAGAGTTTTCTACTACAAAAGTGTGTTTTCTCCAACAAAATGCCCCCTGTTGAAGTTCTCTGTTAGATAAGATCAAGGATATATAGGGATGCAATTATACTGTCTGTATGTGCTCTGTCCGCTAAGATGCATGTTGTGCTTCAATTGCAATTCCTAATCCTTTTTCTCGGTGATGATATTATTGAACAGTATAAAACTGCTGGACCTATATTTGCTGGAGCCTGCATATCATCTGCTCTTCCTTTTCAGGTAGGTGTATATCTATATATATTCTGTATGCATATATGTATGGGGTTTCTGTATTCGTTAAGCATCTATCATTTCTAAGTCTCCTAAACATGCTCATATATTGTGTATAAACTATACCATTTAATCATGGACTATGGTTGTCTGAACTTGTTGATAATCAAAGGCTTTTTACTTCATTTGCCCTTGAACTCACCACATAATCTCAGTTTCCCCTTTGAACTAAATTTTGTCTCCATTAACCCCTTGAACATGGCTTCCGTTAGCAAGGTTACCCAAATTCCATCTAATCACTCTAACTTCCGTTGAATGCGCTCTAACTTCTGTTAAATTGAATGATGTGGAATAATAAGATCACTAGCTGGTTGACACGTCCTTTTAAATTTATTTTTATTAATTTTGAAAATTTCTATTATTTTTACTTCCTTTTAAATTTATTTAAATTTATTTTTATTTTACCAAACCCACCAATCCAATCTCACCATTTTGCACTCTCTCTCTCATCTCTCTCTTTCTCTCTCTCTCTCTCTCTCTCTCTCTCTCACCATTTCGGAGAAAATTGAAGACCGATTCGCAAGCCATGAGCACTGGCGATGGTGTAGGAAGGCAAGGTTCTCCTTGCCTTGTTCAGACGAGTCTCTCTGAGGTAGTCTCACTGCCTGGGCCCACCGGAATCATCAGCGATGGCAGTGAGGCTGCCTAGCTTCTCGGCTGTGATTTCGCCTCCAGTGTGTTTCGACGGTCATGGGTGGCAGAGGTGAGGTCGTCTCAACTTAACGGAAGTTAGAGTTGATTTAACTGAAGTTAGAGTTGATTTAACTGAAGTTAGAGTGATTAGACGGAATTGGGGTTAACCCTGCTAACGGAAGCCACGTTCAAGGGGTTAATTGTGACAAAATTTAGTTCAATGGTGAAATTTAGATTATATGCAGAGTTCAAGGGGAAAATGAAGTAAAAAGCCATAATCAAATTAGTAGCATCTCAAAGCTTAAGCCTTGATTAGTGGTTGTTTTAAGAACTTCCAAATTTAGTTGGATTAATCTGAAGTATTTAAGAAAGAGTCCTGTTAATTGTCTGATAAACCTCTTGTTGTATGTTAGGATATGCTGTGTAATATCAGAACGTCCCAATCTATTAATTAGTAATCCCAGTATACAGTTTCCATACTGTGTTAAATTCTACATTTTAATTCGCAACATTCCTTCCCTTTGCACATAAAGAATTGGTTAAAGTTGCAATCTTTCATATTTCAAAGATGTGTTTTGTCTGTTTATGTTTCTGCAGGTACTCATATGCTCCAGAGATGGAAGCATCTACTCGCTTCAATTGGTAAGGTCCAGCATCCACTATCGAGGGAAAAACCTGCACAGTTTAATTATAAATATTTGTTTTGGGGACCTTGTAGTTCTCATCTAGTGATTGTGCATTGTGACATAGCTAAAGATGGGTGTTTTGTTCTGTAATGATTAGTTTCCATTTTGATTCTTATCTTATGCTTTAACCATGAAAATTTTCTAATATATTCGGGTTGAAATTCTGGAAAATTACTTGCCCCTCTAATTGCTTTGATTATACTGGATTGCGATCATATGATATTCCCTAAGCTCTTGTGAAAGAAAGGTCTTTGATTCATATTCAGATTATTATAACTAACTGCAAAAAGGTGAATGCTATGTTATTTTTCACTCTAGGAAACGGGAGATTTACTTTGGGAATATGATGTTAAGAATCCAATTACTTCATCTGCGTACGTGGATGAGCACTTGAGTGTGATATCGGATCTGTCTATCTTGCCAGACAGGTAAAGATTTTCAGAAAGCCTTTAAAAAAAACTTGTGATATTATCATTTATGTTATCATTTTCATATTGACCCTATGTCAACAACCTTTTCTCCAGGTTGGTTTGTATCTGTTCCAGTTCAGGAAGCATTTATTTGCTTCGTGTTAACTCTGATGTTACTAAAGGTTCAAATCCACCAACAAATGTTGAAGAATTTGCAAGATTGGACCTCACAGGAGATGTATTCTCTTCCCCTGTGATGATCTGCGGCAAAATATATGTTGGCTGTAGGGATGATTATGTGCACTGCATTTCTGTGAAGCTGTAGTTGTGTAGAATTCTTCATTTTTCGTTTTCGAGATCCTCCACTGTTGTATTTTTTGGTGGATTTGTTTAATCAGGGCCAACAATGCACGGCATTTTTATACATTTTTAGATGAGAGTCCAACAATGGAAGATGTGAGTGGGATAAGTTTGAGAGTTTGAAATAGATATGATTCCCGTGTTTGGTCGTTGTCATGGGTTCTTTTTTTCCTTTCCTTTTATGGGGCTACGTTACATTGATTTTAGTGCTTGTGGTTTGAATCATTTTTCACTTTGGTCCTTGTCATTTTAGTTTTTGGGTACTTAGTTCAAGTTCTGTCATTTTGTTTAGTTGGTAGTCAGATAGATCTACACGTATAAAATTCTTGCGAAAACAGGATAAATTATCTTCGACTTCGACTAGAGTCGTATGCAACGATTTTTATTTTGGCTTTCAGTAACCGAAATGCACGTGCATGTCCTACTTGAGTATTGCCACATCAGATTTATCTAGTAAGATAATGAAGTTTACAATTTGAATTTGAACTTTGGTTATAAGTGAATTGAAGGCTTATTCATTTGATGGCTAAAAATTGAAAGGGTTATTTATTGATGAATTTTTTATAATATTAATATTTATTTACAACTCTATTAATCATATTTTAAAAACTTCCTAATCCCTAACTATCATAATAATTAATCAAACAATTAACTGACCCTTTAATTTTTTTATAATATCAATATATATTTACAATTTCATAATAATATCAATATTTTTAAACTTCAGATTAAAAAAATCTCTACATCTGATATTAAATGGATTATATTAATCCTTTATGGTTTATGATTTAGTTCTTAAATTTTGTGCCCAATATTATATTAAATTTGACATACCCGAACCCGAAAAGTCCACTAGGACACCAAAATCAAGGCCAGAGCCGATCAAAAAATTTGAAGGCTTAGGGAAAAAAATATAAAATGTGTCCATAATTTATACACCTAATCATTAAAAAAATAACTTTTTATGAACGGGTTATTTCAATTTTATACTATGGGGCCTCGTTAAACCTTATCAGGGAAAACTCATTCGAACAAAATCCCTTACAAAGAAAAAAAAGAAAAAAAGAACACCATATCCAAAACATTACATTCAGTTCAAAAATAAAAAAAAGAGAAATTCTATATTTCTAACTTGTATATAAATGAAAATATTCACATTCAAGATTAATAGACTACTATTTTGATATTCAAAACAAGTAATTAGTCTTCAAATAAGAGCTCCACCATTTAAAGAACTTGAAACAACATCAAACTTACATGTTTTTATATTGTTTATTTATCTGCAAATTTTATTTAGTTATTTATTATATATATAATATTAATAATTTTGGGCTTAATTTTGGGTCAAGGGGTTGTGCCTCTTTGACCCTCCCTTGTGGCTGGCCTAGATCGAGGCATGCTAGCTGGCATCTAGACTGTGACGTCCAGATGACAAAATCCAAAACTCTAAAACGGTGACTTTTAGAAGGTCGTGTAAACATAATTAGTAAAAACTAACTAGCATTTCACTACGATAGTAAAAATACAGAGCACAGTACACTTACTAATGATCATAAGGCTCAGGCAACTACCTAAGCTACCCCGATTTTCAAATGTGTCACTGATAGGTTATTAATTAAGCATTATTTTATATTATTTTATACCCTTTATACTTGACTTTTAATATTAAAATAATAAATAATTAGATAAAATAATTTATTTTGTGATATTTTTGTAGAAATAAATAAAGCTTGGAATTTGGAACATTTTGGTGAAACAATCGTCCCGATCGGAATTATAACGAAGAAATTATGGACGAAATATGAGAAGCCACCAAAAATCGCAAGGAAATTCGATGGGAAGCTGCTGAAATCTAGAAGCCCAAGCAAAAAATCAGCATCTTTCCCCAAAATCAACATATTTCCCCCAAAATCCACCCAATCTCATCATTTCCATCACTTCTACATGTATTATTTTATTGTTATTTTTATATTTTAATTTTGTACTTTTATTTAAACAATTGTGGCACTCACTCTATAAATAGGGAGGCCATTTCATGTATTAGAGGTCCCCATTAGTCTCCCTTAGTCCTCATTTTCCCCATTTTGTTTCTCCTTTTAGTTTAGGTTCTTATATTTTCTCTCTAGTTCTTCTCTTCTTTCAGTTCATCTTCTTTATTTTGTTCTTTATTTTTGGGGACCATTTTAACTTTTTATAGTTTTTCTTATTAATTAATTTCCTTTTAATTCTTATTCTTATTTTATGTTATTTTCATTTCTTCTTTACTTTGTTTGTAACGACCCGTCCCAAATTCCAGGATTAGATTAGTGACTAATCACGATTAGTGAGGTTAATCGATGATTAGTTGGGCGAAATCGGACGAACGATGTGAAATGACCGTTTTGCCCCTAGATTGGGTAAAACGTCGACTTTTCGTTCGGACGGTCAAACAGACTTTGACCTATGAACGTGCCGTAGTTAGTGACGTCACGAGTTCATAGACAAGTGGCACGTTCAATTCCGACGTTCGAGGAAGAAGTTATGACGTTCGGAAGTTTAAGGACATTTTGGTAATTTTGGTTAAATGGGGTCAAATGTTGACTTTTTGACCGAGAGGTCCAATGGCCGAGGGCCAAGGACCGTTACGTAGATCGGGACGATACGAATCCATAGACAGGCGGCACGCTGAAATCGGACTTCGAACGGGTAAGTTATAGGTCACGGAAGTTCGATTTCACTATGCACGTACTTCGAGACGGGGCTAATTTGGCAATATCTGATTGGGCAGATATTTTTAGTGGGTCCCATGGATGAGTGACAAGTGTCACTCATCCCATTGGCCAATCCCCTAAAATGTGGATCTATGTTAATTAAATAATATTATATTTATGATTTTATAATTAATCTTTTCTAACAATCAATCCTAGCCCTCCATCTAACATAATCTCTCAAATCCTAGCCATCCATTTAATCATCCCTCTCACCCCATTAGATATCACCATTCCTTCTTTGTTCTTCCTAAAACCCGAAACCCATTTTATTTCCTCCATTTTCTTCCAGCCCGAAACCACCCCACACCACCCTTCATCGTCTGAGCTTATGTGAGACCGTGAGGAAGTGAGTGATGAGAGGCTGAGGACATGACGGCCAGCCACGACGGAGGACACGGCTGGGGAAAAACCCGAAACTCACGGGTAAGCTTTCAAAATTCCTAAATTCGATTTTATTTGGTTTTTAATCGATTCTAAGACCTAGGTTAGGTTTCTGGGGACTCTAGGAATCGAATAGGATTAGTTTAGGGGCTGGGGATGGCCGGGAAGGGCCGTGGACGGTGGAGGGAATGCACGACCGTCATGGCCGAGTTGGAAGGAACGGTTTTGATGGGTTGTTCTTAGTTTTTAGTGTTTTAAAAGATTAGAAATGGGATTAGGATCATATTAGAATAAAAAAAGAACGAAAAGGACCAAAAATGGACAAGATAGGACCTTGAACCGGTTCGGCCGGTCCAGACCGGTTCAGTTGCAGGACACTTGGGGAAGACGATGAACTGTGCCGCACGTGGGCTCACGCGCAGTACCTTCATTGGGCGCGTGGGGGCGCGTGGTAGGTCCAATGGGGAAGTGTTCAACATACGAAATTTTCTATTTGATGTAACAAACATTTTGGGACTGGTTTCGTGTCGATCGGACACCGTCTCGATATGTTTCGGGGCATCAGAAGGTTTAGGGTCAGTTTAAAAATAGTTAAAAGTTCGGGAAAATTACGGGGCTTTGGTGAGAGGTTAATTAAGTAGTTAGTAACCTTCTATTACGATTTGGATAGGTTTGGGAGTCCCGGTGATAGCGATTGGCTCGGGAGAGCCTATGACAAGCAAATTGAGGCGGCAGCTCGGACGGTCTGTGAGTGGGCCTTGTTTTCTAAATTGGTGCATGCATAAATGTTTATTATATGTTTTAAATACTTGTTTGTGATGCTATGAGTGCATTTGGATGTGTGGTTACCTATAGGCACGTATTTCGAGGTTTCGGCCCTATACGGTGCTTATACGGGTCTCCAGGCTTATGACGCTCGCCTCAGGATTGGGATGTGTTCCTTCCGGAGAGGTCACGATGCACGATTCGTGGTCGGGCAGCCTGGGGAGGCTCGACTTCGGAGTGCTGACGGTTCATGATATCGATCGGTGATGAGTGCACCATGATCTTGTGGTGGTCGCGTCGGTTGATACGTTCACGACGACATACCAGGATTGAGGGCAGTCCTGGATAGATGGTTGCACACATCACTATGATCGGAGTCGTGACTGACCCTTAGATATCGGGCACGGTGCCCAGTTGAGTCATATGTTTGGGCACGAGACCCAGTTCTTTTACACTGATTATTTCGGGTCAGGGACCCTAGATGGATTTCCAAGTTCATGACGGTTTATAGGAACCGACATGAACTCTGGAAAGGTCATTGTGGTTCATGACGGTTTATGGGAACCAGCATGAACCTTTGTCAGGTCATTGTGGTACATGACGGTTTATGGGAACCGGGCATGGAGGTTATCTATATGTATAAGATGGATCATGACGGTTCAGGGGAACCGGGCATGAATATTTATGTTATGTATATATATGTTCATATACCTTCCTTTACTTGTTCTATTATCTCCTCCAGGGAGGGTCGTTGGCCTGGGTGGACCCCGGAGTAGTCACGGAGCACTGACTGAGTGGGAGTTGCCCCAGTTGGGTTCCTTACTCTCAGGAAGGCTGGTTACTATAACCTCGGGTAGGGTTAGTGGTCCGCGGACATTGACTTTGACATTGAGAAGACTTGGGTTTGAGACCCCGGGTAGCATGCGCGTAGCTTTGGAAACCGTGACAGGATTGGTTGTGTGAATTATATGTATATATGATGTATGCTATATGATATATGATGTGTGTTTACACAGGTTTTGGGCAGTGGCCCGTATGGTTGGTTTCTTATGATTTGGGCTGAGTCCCTTATGGATTTGGGCAGTGGCCCGTATGGTCATTTTCATTATGGTTCTTTCAATCTTGGTTTTGGGTTTAGTTACCACCTATGGTTTTTCTGGATAAATGGTTTTCGAATGCATGCATGCTTTTTAGTGAAGGGTACAAATGTCTTCATATGAAATGTTTTTATAAACTTTGGTTTTGTCCACTCACAGCTTTTAATGTTTTGACTGCCCTTCAGGTTGACATCGGATGTGGACTGTAGCAGAGACCGAGATATCACATACCTCCTCCGGATCCTAGCGTACTCTGATAGCCTGGGAGGGCAAAAGTCAGAAATATCCCTTGTCTGACACTTCGTGTCAGACGGGAGCAGGGTCATCCCGCGTTAATCCCGGGGGGATTGGGATGGGTCCTGTCCTTGTTCTTGTGATTTTTCTTTGAGATCTCTTAAACACATTTTTATGCTTTCCTTAAGATATACCTAGGCCAAGTATTTCCGAAATAATTCTAGAATTTAAGTCCACATTCTTATGTTTTATCTTCCATCTTCATAAGGTTCTAACCGCTGTCGGTGTTCCTTATGAATAATATTTCATTGTTTCCATCCATTTTCGGAATCACAAGCTGTTCTTGGGTTCCGAAAGTGTAACTTTATTCCCTTTACTTAAATTCTTGTTATTGGTTTGGTTTTACTTATAATTCAATATATGTGTTGGTATTTTCTTTCTAATATTTGTAAGTAAGAATGCAATCTCCATGTGTTTTACTTTTTGAATTTCTTTTACTTCATATGTTTTAGTGCTTAAACTTCAATTCGATGTTAAATATTTTATCCGCTGTCGGTGCACTTAGAGTAGAATTGAAGAGATTAAATGTTGATCGCTGTCGGCGCATTTAATTATAAACTTAAGGTGAATCATGTTGTAAATGTTTGAAGCATATTGATGTTTGACGCACATTAATGGTTGATGCATTTATAGTATTGAAAGATATATGTAAGTATTTGAGATGATGAAGGTAGGATTTCGTGATTGGTTTATTATGAGCAAAATGTTAGAGTGTTGGCAAAATTTGTACTTGAAGGAAATCTATTTTTAGGAGTAGTTTAATTAATGCGATTGTTAATTCGAAATTACTTACGTAAAAGTGTGGGTTTTGTCTATAAAACTACTCTATGGTTTGTAAGTTCTAATTAGCATGAGCATTTGCATTTTAATTCTTAGTTAGTGTTTTCTTTAGTTTAGATTACAAATCTTTTCAAAACGCCCCTTTTTAATTCTTTATTCTTTTAATTCTTTATTCTTTTATTCTTTTATACTTTTATTTTATTCTTTATTCTTTAATTCTTTATTCTTTATTCTTTATTCTTTTATCCCTTTATTCTTTAATTAATTAATTCTTTGATTATTTTATTCTTTAATTCATTAATGTATTCATTATTCTTCTCACTAACATATTATTAATGTTCCCTAATTTCCCCGGTTAAGAACGATCCATATTTACCAATACTACATCTTCACAAAAAAGGTTTAAATTGCATAACACTTGTTGAATCAAAGATTGAACTCGTCGCGAAAAGTCTCACAATTCCTGCAAACAGCAAACAATTAGTTATCGTTACTTCAATCGATTTACCCGGGGGGTTGTTCGACCAAGAACACTACGATGCTTAAGTTAGCTTTGAGAGAGGAAAGGGATATACTTCGAAACGAAAAATCAACGTACCTTGGAAGTGAAATGTGTCTTGCTATTTATAGGAAAATCTTGGGAACCTTGGAGCGTTCTGATTGGTCGATTGAATATTTAATTAATAAAATATATTATTAATTAAATGTACTATTTAATAATTGCAAAGATGGTTTATCATGATAGTAATGATAATTATTGTATTTTAACATCAATATTAGTCATCTATTATTAAGAATAACGACAATTAATTCTCGGGGAGAATATTGATATCACAGAGATAATAACTCGATCAAATAATGTATTTAACTGGTAAATAGATTATTTAATATGCGGGTGTTTTCAAATGATCAACATTATTGCCAGGGGAAAATTGGTCATTTTTGGGAATTACGGGTCACGTGGCTGCTTCGTAATTTTCGGATGATTTCGGGTTCCACAACACTCAAATTACGTGTTTAATTAAATGCGTAGTTTGAGCGTCGTTAGTCACAACCAAACTAGTGATGTAAATGTCAGTGTAGAAACTGAGGACTTCTTGAATTGTACGAAGCACCACGAGAACCTGAAGGGTACGAAAACAGAAGGGTGGGCCTAATAATTATTTTAGTGTAAAACACAAGTTATAAAACATACTTTAACCCCTCATTTTGGAAACCGTACTATCAAAATCGTTAAGTTGCACGTTATACGAGAAATAATAATAAAATAATAATAAATATTAATAATAATCTCGAAGTACGAATATAGTATGTATGAACCACTAATTAAGCTCGTAAGTCGCTCAAGGCATACGTTCATGACAGGCTGGATACCTATAATATAATCTCGCGTACCTCGACCACGTGAAGGCTGAGTGCATTGCACCATCATCTTATATCCTCTAGAGCTCGAGGACAAGGTGGCGCTATTACAAATATATTTTGAGCAACAACAAGCGGGTGATCTACCATATGGAGCATGGTTTGTGGTCAAAAGACGGGTACCTGAAATACCAATGACTCCTAGTTGGTTATCTAACTAATTTCTTATTTAACTATCCCGAGACATCTATGTACTTTTCACAATAAATTCTAACTAAAACATGCTAAGACAACAATTAAGCAAGCCAAACATACTAATGAAGCTATAGTGAGATAGTCTATCAACTAGCATGCTCGAAAAAAATGATAAAATAAATCATATTCTAGCATGCATCATAATCAAACATGTATAAGCATGAACGTGAGAAATTATAGAGTATTAAAACAGAGAAATGAGGCCCATTCACAAACTGGTCGAAGAGTCAAAATGAACAAAAATTTCAAGCCACGTAAGGTCTTAGTTTGTTACAATCCGAACAAATTTGACCAAAAAGGTTGGTTGACCAATTCCAAGCTAACACTACAAGACACCTCTCTTAAGTTGCCCAAAATAAGACTAAAAGGACTCTAAACAGACTAAAAATGTACTTAGACGATCTGAAATGTTCTAAACTAGCCTCGAGAGCCACCTTAGACTAGTAAGCTGTCTCACGCGCAGCCACGCGCTATTTTGGACCGGGGAAAATTGTCCCACACGTCGTCTCAATCCACGCGTCAGTCAGAGGTTACCCATCCCATCCACACGCCTTCACATGCTCCCACACATTGGAATATTCACGGCGGTTAACAGTAACAATAAATTCTGATTGAATTAGTGTTTGTTATGACACCTTAATTTTTTAACAGAATATGCTAATGTTGTTAGTTTATTTCGTTAATTACTAATGGCGTCAGTTGATTTGTAGTTGACCAACCATCACTTGAATCCTGTCGGAGATGGCGAAAAAATAGCCGCCATCGATGGTAGTCGATTTCTAAGAATCTCACTAGAAAAATCAAAATTTCTAGCTAGGTCACGCTTTCTCAAATCATCACTGATTTTGACATGCAATAGTTCTAAACTACCATACTCGAAGTGAGGATCCCAAAATCGAAAGGTTATTGGAAAGGGAACGGTGGTTCACAACTCTACAACTTCATCACTGTTGTTTGCCATCGATCCTGCCTTAAAGACAACATGCACTTTGTAACTCTCCGAAAATTTAAGAAGATTTGAAATGATGATATTTCCTCTAAAAAATCAGATAGTTGACTTTTTGCTATGGACATCTTTTGGGGAGTTTGAGAAGATCATTGTGAAGGTCTTGGGATCATGAGTTTGTTGAAAGGAAGCACGCCAAAATTAGAAAATGTAGGAGGTTGATTCAGGTAAAAAAGTCTTAGGGGTATTTTGGTAATTAGGACTTGAAGGGAAATTTGGTAATTTTACCTATTTGGCATGTGAATCATGTGAGAATTTCTAGAAAATTCTCCAACTTTCCCTCTCAAATCTCTCCCGCCAACATCCCACACTTATATATGTGTTGTTAGTATGATGAAGAGCATTCAGTTAGAAAAGGAAGAACAAGAAGAAAAAAATTAAGGAAAAAGGAAGCCATGATAGGAATAAGAAAACATGGAGATTAGTAAGCAAAAACGAGAAGAAGGGAGAAAGGTGATCGATAAAAGAAGAAAAGTGAAAGGAAATTGAAGGGTTGGGGAGAGTGGAACCCCAAACCCGTGAGGGTTAAATGTTGCCCCTAATTCAACTGAGAAATTTAAGGGTAATGGTGTTTTCTCAAGGATTCTATGGTGCTAGTGGAATCCCCAGGACCATTACAGGACAAAAGGAGCAACTGTGAATGCTAGGAAACACTAGTTTTAACTTTGGAAACCATGACCAAAAGCTGGGAATTGTGAACATGGCTTCGAGGTTAGTTTTCCTCGTTTTGATTTCATAGATTCTTTGTCAGGACCCACCCCGGTTCCACCCCGAAAACCGAGGTAAATCCTACTCCCGTCTGACAACCCAAAACGAAAGACCGAAATGACCTCACAAAAATCACAAATTACATTGTCAGACGCAGGAGAATTTAAAACATCCAAAGTCAACCGTTATGCAGAGAATAGTACCAAAAACAAAGTAAAACAAAACTGATACACAGAGTACATGCACAACGGAAAACTGAAACCACGCCGGTTCTCCGCCGTTCGTCCACCATTTTTGTCCCTCTTTCCACCATTATCTTCGTCCTCAACCCCGCAACCTATTCCCCTCAACCAAACACGACAACACGATCTACAACTGACCTCCCCAACTCGAAACAGAAACCACCTGTAAGCCCCTGTTTCTCAATCCAGCCACCCGTACAATCCCCCATCACGGCTTCGTCACAAAAAGGTTCCTAAGGACCTAAGGAGTCGATTAGGACCTACCAGACACCTCGACTCGTTCTCAAAAGCCACGACTTAATCATTGAAATCCAACGACAAAATACAGCAAGCGAAGGAAATTAAAGAAATTACATGTACGCCGACCACCACCGTGAGCTCTGCTGGGTCTGTTCGACTCTCCTCAGGCCTCACAACACCACCACGGGTCCAATTTGACGGTTTAGTCACGGGAAGTGCACAACCGTGCACGGTGGTTCTCTGGTTCTGTCCTCCCTGTTTATCGGGTTCTGCTCACCTCATACACACACGATCACATAGTTCCACCCAGAACCACTCCTTAGCTCTCCCGTCATCTCTATTCCCTCACTCGATCACCAGAACACACAAACACACACTGCACTCGATCAATTCCTCCCGAAATCTCAGTCTCTGTTTCTCTCAAATGCACACAAATACGACTCACACACACAGTCCAATTTTAAATGCACCGTCCAAACTTGTAGAAGCCTCTAGCCCACTGCCACATGTCACAATCCTATGGTCCCTGACTCAAAAATATCCAATTGCACCTGTACACTTGTCCCAATCTGCTTTGCACAAATCCCAAAGCACCAAAAGACCAAAAGACCAAAATGCCTCTTGTAAATCAAAATTACCATTTTGCCCTTCGTCGTTCTAGACCCGTATCTCACTCGTCCTACGTCCGATGAAAGCATGCCACCTGTCGTTGAACTCAGGACGACGAAATCTACCTAACGATCCTCGGTCTACGTACAAAAACCCTGTCGTACGAAAAATAAACTTTTTCCCCTATTTTAACCAAATTACGAAAGTGCCCTCGACCTTCCGAACATCATAACTTCCTCCTCGTATGTCAGAATCGGACATGCCAACTGTCTACAGACTCGTGACGCCCCAAACTACGTCACGGTCATCGGTTAATGCCCAATTGACTGCCCGAACTAAAAGTCAACAATTTGCCCAAATCAGGGGCAAAATTGTCATTCTACGCCCAAAGTCCAAAAGTAACCAACTAAACACCGATTAGGCTCACTAATCCGTTACTAATCACTTCACTAATCCCGACTCCCGGGACGGGTCGTTACATTCTTTCATGACCTTCATTGGAAGAAGTTTAATCGTTAAAACACGTAAAATGGTCGCGAAATGGTGAAAATATACCCGGGTTGTGATCACGGGTCGGATGACCCGAATCACAAACCTGTAAGAGGAAGACGGCGACTACGCTTGCGACTGCGCACTGTGACGCGCGTGAACACCACGCACAGAGACTTGTGGTGGTGCGTGGAGGCGTGTGCGGCACAATTTCGTCGTCCGGTCAATACGAAAAATACTCATCTTTTCATTTTGAGTTCAATGGTACTAAGATTGTGTTAAATGGACTTTGTTTGAATATAGTTTAGGTTATTTAAATTATTATGTTATATTATAAACTTCAATTAGATTTTGGTTTAAATTAGGTCTTTTGGTATAAATTGTGGTACCTGAATGTGGGATTAAAGAGTAGTTATATTAATATGGTCATGATTATAGTGATGATTATATGGTTGTTATGTTTTTGATGGATTAGGATGAATTAAAAGTGATAAAGAAGTGTGATATATGTTAGTAACATGGTGATCCTAGATAATTGTTTTGAGATGTTAAGGATGGGCACTTTATTGTCTAAATTGTAGTGCTAATTACTTAATGAAAACAATTAATATTGGATGAAGATTGGATGCAAAAAGGAGTATGTGAACATTCCAAAACTAGAGTTCTATTTGGAATTTCATTAAGTAATATTTATGATGAGAAATAGGGATAAAAAAAGGAGTTAATTATGAGGATTAGTTGTGTGAATGATGGAAGGGCTATTAGTCGTAAATTATGTGGATTGTGAATATATGAATATTTGCATGCTTTAAATTTGTTATTATAACCTTAAAGAGGGATTCTAATTGATTGGAAAATATAAAGAAGGTAAATATATGAAGCATTTGGCTAGAAAGGGTGATGTACATAATTAAGAACTTCCATCATGATAAGGCCTTTGCTTAGGCTTATGTATGAATGGAAGATTGGTTAATTATTGTATGGATTTTTCAAAGATCATTTACTATATGGATTTGGAATATACAAAGGATTATATAAGTGTATAATTGATATTGTTTTTTTCGATAAATGTAATAAGAAAAGTAAGATCGAATAGGGTTAAACCAGTAAATCTTCACAACTTGTCTGGTTAATGGGTTGGATGTGGGCGAAAATCTCGAAAGGGTGGACTTATCTTGGTTAAATTACTAAGTTTTGAATATGATTAAAAAATTTAGATCTCTTTAACCGGTCCAGTTTTCGTGAAATTCAGGGATGGGTCGTGTCAAAGTAAGTCCAATTTTGAGCTCTCACAAAGGAATTATAAGGGTACAAATTTCAAACCCAAACATTACCTTGAGAAGCCAAAAAATGGTCGAAAAGTTTCAATTCCTGTGATTTTTTCTCATCGTATTGTCACTTACGGTAGTCCTTCAGGTGCGAGACCACCACGATTGACCTCGTCTCATCAAGGTGTTCAAGGGCGTGATAATGTTGAAGGATGGTTTGTTCAATAACATGGACGGTACTGAGGCTCACAGTGACTTCGCCTTCGAACTCCTTCCATACCTCGGTGATGTTCCGTAACCAGGGAAAAGTGAATGGCTTCGTCTATTCAAGATGCGGAAGAGATGGCAATGATAGAGTCTAGATAGCACAGAAGTAAAGGTGGTGATCATAAGTAGGTTGCTTTGTTTTTGGGCGTGAGTTTGGTGAGAGGAAGATGACAATGACATGGGTTTGAGAGTGCGAGAGGGTGTGAGACTAGAGTTGGTTTGTTAGGGTTGCAACTGGGCCAACAATATAATTGAAATTTGGGTTTAATGATTTCCTCGAGTCCAAATAGATAAATGGGCTTGGATTTAGACTCGGGTTTTAGGTAACTCAAGCAAGAGCTTGAAAAAGAAAAAAAAGAGCACCGGTCCGAAAAAGATCTCATAGTGGTAAAAGAGTCAATTTAGGTATTTTGGTTTCTAGTTTTCGGAACAGGATTTAACAATATACCCCCTTAAAAGACACACAGGTCCAAACGATTCACTGGGTCTCTCTGATAGGTATTAACTTCAAATTCCAAACTTCTTTATCCTACAAACTCGTTGTATGTTATCTCAAATGATACAATTAATGTTCAAAACAGCGCTAGGCATTCCCAGGGCAGCGAGCAGAAACCTAGAGCCTAGGAGGTTTTTTTTTAAAGGGAAAAATACAATAAATTAAAAGTACAATGGTATTACTATAAATAGTTTCACATCACAATATCACAATTTATATAAATATGCAATTAATTATAATAAGTGTAATCACTTAATTAATTACTAATTAATATATATTTAGTTATTGGACTACTCAATTTGATCCAATTCAAATATTAGATTTGATATAGGGCCTATCCCACTTGACTCAAGCACAGTTAGCAGAGTCAACACGAGAATCTTTACACTTTAATTGAGCGGAACCAATTTCGACTCTTCGTTAATAACGAAGATTCTAGAAAACAACAATAAGAAAACGAGAGAGCAGTGTGTTCGATTGAGGCATTGACTTGTGAATTAAGAGTTGCGACTCTTCATTAGCAATGAAGGCGACAAGCTTGCGAATTACGATCAAGACTTCCATCGTGAACGTGAAGGAAATAGGTTTCGGACTCTCCGAATCGGTTATGGTAACGGGTGAATCATATCTCAAACTTTAGGCGATATCGGCTTCTTCGAATCGATGTTGGTAACTATTTATGAATATGAATCGACGGTGACAACTGGAAATCGATGGTGGTAACGGTGAGTACTGTAACGACCCGTCCCAGGAATTAGGGTTAAGACCGTGTTTAAAATGAGATTAGTGAGCTTAATTGGTGGTTAGTCAGTTACGATAGGTCCAGTAGCGTAGAATGACGATTTTGACCCTAAGTTGGGCAAAATGTTGACTTTGAGTTCGGGCGGTCAAATGGACTTTAACCAATGACCGTGACGTAGTTCGGGACGTCACGAATCCGTAGACAGGTGGCATACCCGATTCCGACATCCGAGAAGGAAGTTATGATGTTCGGAAGGTTGAGGGCATTACCGTAAATTGGCTAAAATAGGGGGAAAAGTTGACTTTTCGTACGATTGGGTTTTGACACGTTGACCTAGGACCGTTAGGTAGATCTCGTCGTCCTGAGTTCGATGACAGGTGGGACGTTCTAGGGGTCTGGTTGGTTCTAGGGAACACGGTTCCAATTATTTGGACCGTGTGTGTGTGTTCGTGTGTGCCCGTGTGTGTGTGTTCGAAGAAGAGAGAACAGAGACTGAGAGATTGAGGGAGTTGGACGTTGATCGTGAGTGTTGGTGTATCTGGTGAGTGGAGAGTGACCAGAGATTGAGAGAGAGACAGTGAGTGAGTTGGGAGGTGTCGTGCTTGTGTGTGTGCGAAGTGGGAGTTCACGGGGAAAACCAGAAAAACAGAGAAAAGGTGAGAGATCGTGGTGGTGGTGTGGTCGTGTACTGTTCAATTGGACTCGAAAAGAAGCTGGGGACGACTCTGTGGACTCCAGGGAGTGCGGCGGTGAGCACGGCGGCGGTCGACGACAGGTAATTTCTTCTTCCCGTTCTTTTGCTCTGTTTTGGCCGGGAACTTCAAACCAAAAGTCGTAGCTTTTGGGCATGAGTCGAGGATTTTGGTGAGTAATGGTAGGTTCAGTAGGGTCCTAGGAAGCGTTTAGTGTAGCCACCGTGACGGGGGAAGACTTGGGTGGCCAGAATGGGAAACAGGGGACTGTCGGGTTTTTGTTTCGAGCTTGAGTCGACGGGTTTTGGACGGTGTCGAGGTGTTTGGAATAGGGGAATGGGTTGCTTAATATTGGACGATGAAGATGGTGAAGAAAGGAAGGGAAACGGAGACGGCACGGCGGAGAACCGGGAACGCCGGTTCAGACCGGTTCACGCGAGGTAGACGACGGTGAATAGTACCCGGTGTGCAGGCGCGTGAGGCCACGCGCAGCAACTTTAGGCGGCGCGTGGGGGCGCGTGCGGCGGTGTTTGGGAAAACGGTCAATTGAGTTTTTGTTATAAATGTTATAACGAATCCATTGGAATTGGTTTCGGGTTAATCGGACGTCGTTTGAGGTTAGTCCCGCGGGGTTGAAGGTTTAGGGTTCCGGTTTGTTACGTTTAGGACCCGGGGTTTTTTGGGAAAAATTAGGTGGATCTTCGTAGATGTGTTAGTAACGTTCGTGGGTGGTTGTTGACAGGATCGGGATTTCCCGAGGAAGCTGAGGAACGTACGGGACGTTCGGGACTTGACTGAGGGCTTGGTATTGTGAGTGGACCCTTTCTCTAAACTCGAGCATGCATAACTGCTTTTAATTACTTGTTTTATGGTTTTACATGAGATTCCATGATTATTGGTTTTACATTATTGCACGTTTTTCGAGGAAATACGGTTTTCAGCACGTTTTACGAGGAAGCTTGATTTCGGATTCCAATGCCATGATTTGGGGTTTTTAAATGATAGGAGATTTTCAATGATTATAAATGGATTTTGAGACGTGATATGATAATTAAAGGTTTTTGGTTTTAAAATCGGATTTCGAAAATCGTGATTTGGTTTTAAAGTTGAAAAGTGGAATTCCGGATTTGGGTTCGGAATGACGGTTCTGGACGCCGGAAGGGTTTCGGACCGGTGATTTCGGATTCGGGTTTGGATATGGATTTAGAATTTGTTTTCAATTGGTTTTGGATTGGATTTTCTGGATCTGTATATTGAGTTTAAAGACCCGGATATTGATTTGACGGGGGACGGGCCCGGATTGGGTTTAAAGACCTGAATTGAGTTTAAAGACTCGGGAGTTTAAAGACTCCGATATATTGATATTTCCCCCGTAGGCCTGTTGAGTTTAAAGACTCGGGAGTTTAAAGACTCGGATATTATTGAGTCCTGGATTGAGTTTAAAGACGTGGGAGTTTAAAGACTCGGATAGATCCAGCAGGTTTGATCGGATAATGATGGCTTGATATTTATGTTTTGTGATACGGTTTTATGGTGCTTATGATATGATTTCTATAATTGTTTTTATAATGATTCAGTAAATGTTTTATGACGATCCTTCTAGGATTTCTAACTGTTTTCAATAACTGGGTTATGCATGTGATTTCAAAACGGAGGGCTAAAACCCTGGTTTTATTATGAAATGGTTTTCGGAAATTCTTTTCTTATTTATGGTCCACTCACACCTTCTATTTTAAATTGCCCTCCAGGTCGTGGAGCTAGCGCGGGGTTGTGACGTCGATGTAGCGTCGGAGGCATAGAATTTTTCGAGAGTGACCCCGGAGTGCTTAAAATTTTCCGTTGTGCGTGTATCTTGTTTATCGGTTTTCTTTCCTTTGTATATGGTACTATGCTCTGTAAAACTTGACTTCGGGATGTTTAAAGTTTCTCCTGCGTCTGACTGTGTAATTTGGTGGTTTTTTGTGAGTTTACTTCGGTTTAGTGTCGGGGTGTCAGACGGGAGCAGGATTTACCTCGGTTTTCGGGGTGGAACCGGGGTGGGTCCTGACAAGTACTAAGTCATATCTCACATGCATATTTTTATTTGCTTTATGAGGTTTTCTAATGAATGCTTGGCTATTGTAAAGATTAATCAAGCGATTTAAAATTTTGGGTTCTACGAATTAGGAGTAAGTCCTTCCCCAAACTTTAAATTTGGATTTGGTTTTTATTTTGAGTTCGAGTTTTCGGTTTTTCTAAAACTCTTCTACGTTTCAACCTAAAAAAACCAGGAACAATTAATGCTGCTAGCCGCCCAGTCACCTAGCCGCGGAGGTCTGCTTAGTCCACTGAGTCCACTTACACGCCGCGTTATGCCGCATAATGCCTCTACTGTGTTTCTCTCCCACCAAGCCCTTATTCGGGGCCGCTCAGCCCAACCAAACCCCTAGGCGGCCACCTAGGTTGCCATCTAGAACATTGGATACAATAAATGTCAAATTTCCCAAATCAACTCTGGAACCTCCCAAAAGCAAATTTGTCTTTCACTAAAAAATTCATGTAGTTTAAACTTCTGACAAGACCCCCGTGTTCCCAACTGTCTTGTAATGTAACATGTGTCAAAGTCTCTCTATTCATTGTCTAAAGCATATGGTCGGTAAGAAGGTTTAGAGAGAAAGTCCGCCCATATGCGTAACTGTGATTCTCATTCAAACTCATCTGTCACAAGTTAAACGACTAGGGTGACAAACATTCGTAAAGTCCGAGTCGTTAAATACCCAACACACTGACTAATTCTTAGGTGTAAAACTCGAAAATAACTCAGGGTTCAAAAGTGAAAGGCTAACCCATATTGGATAAAATTGTTGTTGTCTTATCCTATCCAAAAAGGTACTTCAACTTTAAACTCGGAGTTAACGATCATACTAAGCCATAAGTACAAAAGTCACCTGATAACAATTATGTACATAACAACTGCTACTCGAGTCGTAACAAGGGATTTTGTCACATTTTTTACAACAATCGTTAATGTGAACAACTAACCACAAAATTTTTCCAAAATGCCAACTCAAGTTGTTGCACAAAAAACTAATTTTGAGGTCTAAATGGATACCATTTAGTATTTTAGTTGGAAAATCTAGGGAATGATGAGCAAGTCATTTTAAGATGAAAGTATAAGACATGATGAAAACATAAAAGGTATTGAATTAGGATCAGTAAAATGGCCAACCCCAAAAGTTTTTTGGGATTATAGAAGAAATTGCACAAGGCACAACATCCAAAAAAAATTAAATATCAACTCAACGTCTCAGATACAAACGACCCCAAAATGAGTCATGTTGTCAGTTTTAAAAATTATTTAATTTGCAACGCGAAGTACCTAAAACATTAATGTGGTGGTTAGGTTCATCAATAAAAAGTTGAACTAGACCATTCCAAAAATATTTCTAAAATGTTTAGTTAATATGAAAGTGTAAGTGACAGCAGTGAACAACAATTTTTTTTGGAAAACACTAAAAACAAGGAAGAAGGTTTATAAAAATAGGTCAAGCATGCAAGATAAGACATATATGACGAAGTGTTAAATCATATTAAGAAACTTTAAAACAACTACTAATAACTATAAGGAAGAGAAAACTTATTAAATAAAAATTACCACAATGGTCAATAATAGTAGTTAAAAACCATCAATATCTACTTTTAAATAAAATGAGTGAAAGCGACTAAGGAAACATACAAAATTTAGATTTAAAAAGACATAATTCTAAACAATTGAATATCATGTCAAACAAAAATTTAACAAATTTTTTAACTTAAATGTACGGTATCAAGTTATATCACGTCAAAACACATGCTCCAATCATGACACCGTTACCAATAAGAAAATTTTGCATGAATAGTAAAATGTGACACAAAACTCAATAGTAAAGCAAACTTATTTGCAAGATGGTTAATGAATTGTAGAATAACCGTGGTAGAGTAAATTATGTGCTTAAAAGTGGCACTTGAACTAGATGCATAAAATATGTAACCAAAAGCAAGAAAAAAATAGCAAGGTTGCCTTTGATAAAACCATACTTTGCAAGGAAAAATGGCTACACGTCCTACTAGACGAACAAGAGAAAAGTTCCCCAGTCTGCTTCCTAAACTGCATGTTGGCACACTTCAGTAAGGCAATATGGGAACCTACAATATATTGAGTAACCTTGATTTCAAAATGTTAATTTTCCCTACTCACATCAACTAGAAATTTTATTTTGAATTAACCCTAAAATTTTGATTTAATCGAGAACGTAACTAATTTGCAAAGGCTTTGTTAAACTCCTTATGAGAATCCTAAGTCTCTAGGGATGTGATTTTGTTAACAAAAGTCTAACAAGGTGATTTCCTAAACCTTTGGTTAAGTCCGGTACAACTACAACTTTCAGAATGGTTTCTGTGATCTCACCTCCTGAGTTAATTCGCCATGCCACAACATAGGAGGGCCATTTTCGTCTCCCCTTCACCGATCAAATCCTTGAAATGTTAGATGGTCATTCTTTTTATTATTTTCTTCATGGATACACTGGATATAACCAAATTTCTATAACACAAGAGGATCAAGAAAAGACAATGTTCACTTGCCTCTTTGGCACATTTACATATCGATGTTTGCCCTTTGGACTATGTAATGCTCCTGGGACCTTTCAACGATGTATGGTTAGTATCTTTTCTGATTACATTGAGATTTTTTTTTTGGCTCAAATATTAGTGAATGCTTAAATAATCTAGAATTGATACTTAAAAGTTGTGTTGAAACAAACTTTGTGCTTAATTGGGAAAAATGTCACTTCATGGTAAAACAAGGTATTGTGTGAGGCCACATAGTCTCTTCTAGGGGAATTGAAGTTGATAAGGCTAAGGTCGGTTTAATAAGGTACTTACCATACCCCACATCCATGAGGGCAGTTCGATCTTTTCTAGGTTATGCAGGTTTCTATAGGTGATTCATTCAAGACCTCTCAAAGATTGCACGCCCCCTCACTATGTTGTTGCAAAAAGACATCCCTTTTGAGTTCAATGACGAGTGCAAGACTGCTTTTGACAAGAACAAAACCTTGTTGACTACGGGACCCATCATGCAATGACAGGACCCATCCCAATCCCCCCGGGATTAGTGTGGGATGACCCTGCTCCCGTCTGACACGAAGTGTCAGACAAGGGATATTTCCGATCTTTGCCCTCCCGGGCTATTAGAGTACGCCAGGATCCGGAGGGGGCATGTGATATCTCGGTCTCTGCTACAGTCCACATCCGATGTCAACCTGAAGGGCAGTCAAAACATTAAAAACTGTGAGTGGACAAAAATAAAGAGTTTATAAAACATTTCAGAAGAAGACATTTGTACCCTCCACTAAAAAGCATGCATGCATTCGAAAACCATTTAACCCAAGAAACCATATGTGGGAACTAAGCCCAAATCAGATATAAACCAAGGTCGAAGGACCACAATGAAATCGACCATACGGGTCATTGCCCAAAACCTGTGTAAACACACATAATATATCACATACATATATAATATATCTCATATACCATACATCATATATACATATAATTCACACAACCAATCCTGTCACGGTTTCCAAAGCTACGCGCGTGCTACCCAGGTCTCAATCCGAGTCTTCTCAAAGTCAAGATCAATGTCCGTAGACCACTGACCCTACCCGAGGTAATAGTAATCATAGCCTTCCTGAGAGTAAGGAACCCAACTGGGGGGTGACTCCACTCAGTCGGTGCTCCGTGACTACTCCGGGGTCCACCCAGGCCAACGACCCTCCCCAGAGGAGATAGTAGAACATGGAAAGGAAGGTAGATGAACATATATATACATAACATAAACGTTCATGACCGGTTCCCCTGAACCGTCATGATCCATAATATCCATAACCAAGGTAACAAGCCGGTTCCCATAAACCGTCATGTACCGTAATAACATAACCAGGTAACATGTCGGTTCCCATAAACCGTCATGTACCGTAATAACCAACAAGGGTTCATGCCGATTCCCATAAATCGTCATGAACCACGATACCATAACAAGGGTTCTTGCCGGTTCCCATAAACCGTCATGAATCTGGGAATCCATTTAAGGTTCCCTGACCTGAAATCAAAACCGTAAAGTGACTGGGTCTCGTGCCCGAACATAGGACATCAGCTGGGCACCGTGCCCGAAATCTGAGGTCATATGCCCGAGACAAAACCAAATGGGTCTCATACCCGAGTTTATCCTTTTGAAATCCAAATCCAGTTCATTTAGATCAATAAAGAAATACAGACCCGTATAAGCACTGTATAAGGTCGAAACCTCGAAATACGTGCTTATACGTAACCACATACAAATGCACCCATTGCATCATCAAACAAGAAATTAAAACATATAATGACATTTAGGCATGCACTAATTTAGAAAACAAGGTCCACTCACAGACCGTCCGAGCTGCCGCCTCGATTTGCGTGCCATTCGGCTCCCCGAGCCGATCACCATTACCGGGACTCCCAAACCTATCCAAATCGTAATAGAAGGTTACTAACTACTTAATTAACCTCCCACTAAAGCCCCTAATTTTCCCGTATTTTTAACTATTTTTAAAACCGAACCTAAACCTTCCGATGCCCCGAAACATATCGAGACGGTGTCCGATTGACACGAAACCAGTCCCAAAATGTTCGTTACATCGAATAGATGATTTCGTATGTTGGAACCTTCCCCAGATTCCCTGCCATGCGCCCTCACGCGCCGCCTGAAGTGGCTGCGCGTGGGCTTCACGCGCCGCTACAGTACCTGCTGACATCATCGCTGACGTCAGCATGACGTCATCTGACAGCTGTCAGGTCTGACATGTCAGACTCTGACAGGTTCCACGTGTCATGCTCCCATTGGTCCACGTCACTGTGCTGTCAGTGCCACGTGGCAGTCTGACATGTGCCACGTGTCATCACGGCACTAGTCCACGTCAGTGACACGTGTCAGCCCCTGATTAGGCCACGTCACTGACATGTCAGTGCTGACTGTGCACTGACATGTGACACGTGTCGGCTGATGAGTGGTCCACGTCACCTAACAATCTGACAGGTGCCACGTCATCATGCCACGTCACCACCATCAACCTCGCACAGCCGGTCCGGGCTGGCCGGTCCGGTCCAACCCCTGCAACTGGACCGGCGTAACCGGTCCAGGCCTCCTTCTCCCTCATTTTTCATCCGTTTTCCTCCATTCCAATTTCTAAATTCCTATTTCTTCATTTCCTATCAATCCTAATCAAGAAAACTAGGAAAAACCCCACAAAACCCGTCCGTCCAATCCTCCCCTAATCGGTCCAATTTTTCCGATTGCACCCAGGGCTGCTCAGCCCTTCACCGCCGTCCAAACCACCCTCTACACCTTCCTACAACCTCAATAAACTCATCCTAATCATTAGAATTCAGCCCTAACACCTAAAACCCGAAAATGAAATTTGAAGGTAAAATTTTTACCTTCGCGAGTCCACGACCATCGTGCACGGCGGCCCCCGATCTCGCCACCATCCAGTCCGTTCTGGCCTCCTCTCTCACTCTCTGTTCTCTCCAGGAGTATTTGGGATTAAGGGTTTGGTGTTTGGATTGCACAGAGGAGAGTAATGAGATCGGGTTTGGTTGGAGGGAAAAATGGAAAATGGATGCACGGTGAATGGTTTGGTGCATGAATGAATTATAGTGTCCATTGGATGGGTGACACTTGTCACTCATCCATTGGGCCTCCACTAAATATCTGGGCCCACTAGAGACAAACTGCACTTTTTGTCTCGTAAAACGTGTTGCTGTGAATAGTAACTGGAACCTTTCGTGAACCGTAACTTCGCCGTCGAATGTCCAAATTCGACGTGCCGCCTGTCTACGGATTCGTATCGTCCTTATCTACCTAACGGTCTTTGGCCCTCGGCCATCGGACCTCCCGGTCAAAAAGTCAACTTTTGACCTCCTATTCACCCAAATTACCAAAATGCCCCTAAACTTCCCAACGTCATAACTTCTTCCTCGAACGTCGGAATTGAACGTGCCACCTGTCTATGAACTCGTGACGTCACGAACTACGTCACGGTCATCGGTCAAAGTCCATTTGACCGCCCGATTAAAAGTCAACGTTTTGCCACCACTAGGGGCAAACGGTCATTTCGCATCGTTCGTCCGATTTCGCCCAACTAATCACGGATTAGCCTCACTAATCGTGATTAGTCACTAATCTAATCCTGGAATTTGGGACGGGTCGTTACATGCAACCCCCACATTGGTCCTCACCTTTCGAGTGATTCTTTAGACTATGCCATTGGTTATGTGCTTAGGCAATGCACGAACAAGAAATCTCATGCTATCTATTGTGCTTCCCGTACCCTTAATGATGCACAAGTAAATTATTCTACTACTGAAAAAGAATTGCTTGCTCGATGGAACACTATTGGAAGAAGCTACAGGCACACAATGTTTTAAACAAGGTGAAATTTTGTGGGTGGAGGGCAAGCCTGGACATCCTTCCTACGCCAGTTAATCTGCACATGCAGAAATTGGTCCCCTTGGGGCATACTAGCTTGACCTTTTCCCTGATTCTCCAAAAAATATTGGAAAGCGCTTTGTGGATGTTGCTCATGCTCTGTGGAGCTACAAGAAGAGCCAACAGTTCTAGAGACCATAAGACTTCTCGTGGATCATTTCCCTGAAGTTAGAAGCATGGTGGATTAGTTTACGACAACGACATCACTACTTTTTACAACTGATGTTGATTTTTTCTTTCATAGTTATTGGTAGTTGTGGCAGACTCGTAACCAAGAATTGCATAAAAAACTGATGAAGGATCGTTGGTTTGGTGGAGCAAAAGGTGGAACACCACAGGAAGTTATTGTGCCATATTGTGACGACTCGGAAATTCGAAAAAGAAAAATTTGGAAAAATTGGAAGGAAATGATGATTTTGCCCTTGGTTATGGGGGCAAAAGTTGACTTTTTGTTCGGGACCTTGTTTGGACTTTCTGTAAGTACCGTTGGATAGGTCTCGGGATGTTGAATCCGTAGATAGGCAGCATGTATCAAACGAAGTTCGGACGTGAAAGTTATGGGTCTAGAATTGTGAGGGGTATTTTGGTAATTATGTGTGCAGGGGTAAAATGGTAATTTAGGGTAGCAGGGCAAATTAGGCGGTTAAATTGGCTGATTCAATGTGTGGATGAGTCATTTGTGTGAGTAAGTGACACATGTCACTGTGCAGATTGCAATTGGTGGCAAGGGAATGTGTGTGTGCGGTGTGTGAATTAGTTCAGTGCAAATAAAAGGGAATTAGACCCGTGTGTATTTTGGAGGTAAAAACAGAGACCATGACTTTGTTTGATCGATCTTTCCAGCAAACAAAACCAATTGAGAGAATAACAGAGAGATAACAAGTAAATCCTAGAGTGAAAAACGAGAGGTAAACAAGGAAGAAGAAATGGAAATTGCAGAAGAAAAACCCGAGACCCAGATTTATGAAATTCAAATTGACCAATTTTCGAATTGGAGTTTATGGACCAGAAACACTGAAATTGAGCTTGGATTAAGATTTCTAAGCTCAAACCGAAGTGAACCCAATCAAAAACGAAGGAAATCGATGGTGGTTTAGTCAAGAATAGAACCTGCAAGCCTCTCGAAAATTCAAGATTGTGTTCGAGTACTTGGAAGGATTGAAGACTGTAATTGCCCTTGGAAATAGACTTAGTAGAATCCCACAAAGCTTCCTGATACATCAATTGAAAGAAAACAATCATTTTTGAATGAATTGGGACGATGAACAGTGTTCGGTGTTCTTCGAATGATCAAGTTCAAACTGACGGATTGAGGTAAGTGTTTATGTAATTGGGTTTACAGAACCTTAATTGGATCCATTACGATACTAATGGACTGTTCAACTGTCAAAATTGATGCATAATTGATAGGAATCGAATCGGGTCTGTTCGCGGGTTGTAGGATTCGTTTACAGTTAAACGGGTGAAGGTGGTGACACTGTAGGACGCGCGTGGGTTTCACACGCAGTCACTCACAGCGGCGCATGAGGGCGCGTGGGCCAGATTCCCAAGGTGAGTTCAACAGGACTTTTGTTCTATGCAATGCAACGAACATTTTAGAGTTGGTTTGGAGTCAATCAGACACCGTTTCGATATTGTTTCGATGGTCCGAAGGTTTATATTATGTTTTAAATTAATATTTAATTCCCAAAAAATTATGGGAAATTAATATGATATTCATTGAGTCATTAGTGACCTTTAATGATGATTTTGGACAGGATTCACAATTCCTGGAAAATGTCGAAAATTACGGAAACGCGTGTAGCTCGGAAAGCGAGCGATTTGGACGGTGTGTGAGTGGACGTTTGTTTTATAAACCATTATGCATGCATAGTTAAATGTTTTACATGATTGATTGCATGATTTGAGTTGCAATGATGTCATGATGAATTGGCATGATTATTTGTGATTTAATGATTATTTTAATCGGTCTTTTAGGCACGTTTTACGAGAAATGTGCAAATTATGTTTTGGGCTAGGCCCGGAGTCAAAAATATTTTGAAAATGATATTTTAACTTAGTTGGTGAATCAAGGATGATTTCTGGATTATTTTAATATTTTCACATGTGATTTTACGGAATTACGTGTAAATGACATTTGGGCTTGAGTCCCTATTAGGAATGCTTTTGACTTTGTTTGAAGTCATGGATATGATTGATATGTGTTGTGGTATGGATTGTGTTTGTGATTGTGGATACTGGACCATATTCTAGATGGTGCGAGTGCAGTTCCTAGACGTGACTCGGATGTTGCGTGAGTGCAGTTCCCGAGTAGGTGGTACGTCTAGATGGTACGTGTAACGACCCGTCCCGAGTATCGGGATTTAATATTATTTAATTATGATTTAGAATGACTAATCTGGGATTAGTTGAGTGATTTCAGACGAATTGTGCAAAATGATAGTTTTGCCCCTAGGCGTGGGCGAAACGTTGACTTTTAATTCAGACGGTCAAATGGACTTTGACCATTGACTGTGACGTAGTTTGGGATGTCACGAGTTCATAGACAGGTGGCACGTTCGATTCCGACATTCGTGGAAGAAGTTATGACGTTCGGAAGTTCAGGGGTATTTTTGTAATTTGGACGAAATGGGGGAAAATGTTGACTTTTTGATCGGGAGGTCCGATCGCCGAGGGCCAAGGACCGTTATGTAGTGCGGGTCGATACGAATCCATTGACAGACGACACGCCGAAATCGGACTTCGTACGAGGAAGTTATGGTCTGAAACATGAAATCGGGGAAGTTTACGTCTCGGTAACCGTGTCGATTATTTTATTCTGAAATGGTGGTTGGAGGACACTTGGTTGAGTGAAAAGTGTCACTCACCCATTGGCTAGATTGGATCATGTTCCATTAATCATAAAATTATGCTAAAGTTTCCACTATGGAATTAATTAGGATTAAATCTCTGCTTTTAATCTGAGCCATCCATCTCACTCCCCAGATTCCATCTCATCCGTTTATCTCATCTCTTCCCTCCTATTTCTGATCAGCCTTCATCACTCTCACACATTTCCTTACCCGTGAACAAGAAAAACAGGGAGGTGAGAGTTGGATTCTGGCCATTATCAATCTTCCTTCCACAATTGATTATGCAAATGGAAACTGAGTGATTTGCGGAAGGAATTGGCTGAGGGAGAACACGAGGGACTGAGAGGGGCAATGTAAACCGAGAATCGGAATTTTGGAGCAATGGAGGGAAATTCGAATTTTGAGCTATGAGCTCTGAGGATCGAATTGGAGTTCAATTTGAGCCTTCTGGGATTGCCTCGATCACAACTAGCTCAAGAACGAAGAATTTTGGTAACCTTTTGGCTCTGAACAAACTTGGTGACAGAGGAGGAGCTTGAGGATTGAGTCGTGATTCTAGAGGGATTAAACGATGAAATTGGATTAGGAAATGAGTTTACCTTGGTCCAACGAAGCTTCTCAGTGGATCAATTTAAGGAAATCCAGTGGAATTGATGAAATCCGAATGATGAACAGTGCCCAGATGTTCTTCGATGTTCATCTTCAAGTCGTTGGATTTCAGGTAAGGATTGTTGTGATTAGGTTTACAGACCTCTAATTAGACTTAAAACGAACCTATTTGAATGTTCAATTGAAAGGATTAAGGTTGATTTGACAGTGAACGGATCGGGTCATCTCGCGGGTCAAATGGACCCGTTTTACAGACATACGAGTTGGAACGATGACTGTAGCAGTCACTATAGCAAGCGCGTGGCTTTCACGCGCAGCCACTCACGGCGGCGCGTGACGGCGCATGGGCACGAATCTCGAGGTGAGGTCAACATGACTTTTGTTCTATTCAATGTAGCGAACAATTTAGCGTTGGTTTCGTGTCAATTGGACCCCGTTTCGATATTGTTCGGGATGTCCGAAGGTTTTAAATCCAGTTTAAAAATACTTAAAAATTCGGAAAAATTACGGGACTTTAATAGGATGTTAATGAAGAGGTTAGTAACCCTCTAATGTGATTTGGACAGAATTGGGAGTCCCGGTGATAGTGGTGTGGCCGGGAAGGCCTATGACACGCGTATCGAGGCGCTCGGTTAAACGGTCTGTGAGTGGACATTGGTTTTATAAATTCGATGCATGCATAACTGTTTCATGATTGTTATAATTGCTTTTATATGCTTTGATTTGGATATCGATGAATTTATGTGATTTCACGCATTTCGAGGCGATTTACGGGTTGCGCGTAAATCGAGGTTTTCCGGATTTGCACTGATTTCCATAATTGTGGTTCAGATATGATTTTATGAAACAGTTACGGATTTGATAAAGTAGATTCGGGCCACGGGCCCAGTTGATCTAAGAAATCGAGTCAGGGGCCCAGTTGACTTATGAAATCGGGTCAGGGGCCCAGTTGATTTATATATGTGATTTCGGGTCGGGGACCCTAAAATGGAATTGAATAAATGATTTCGGATTTGATAATCAACTATTTGGACTTATGACGGTTTTATGGAAATTCGGGGCAGGGCCCTTGTGATATTTTAGAAATGAATAATAAAATGTGTTCCATAAAACCATCTCGATATGAGGATATATATATTGGTCTCCTTCAAGTGTCGGGGACACTGGAGAAGGTGCATTGCCTGCGAGGGGTCATTGTACGGAGCTACCGGACCGTATAGTGATCCAGGAGCAGGATTGCTATGATTAGACGTCAAGGACGTCAGACAACGGGGATGTTAGAGATATGGACCCGGTGAGACCCCGGGCAGCACGCGTTGCTTAATACCGTGAGATATGACGTCAGGGACGTCAAGCGTCGGGGACGCTAGGCATCAGGGATGCCGGAGATGGAAAAATAATAAATGTATATTATTGGATTTATGAAATAACTCTTGGATTGACTTTTGGGATTTGAAACTATGCTTATGGTTTCCGGGCTAAGGCCCTAATGGTTATTTCTAAATACATATGTGATTATTGGTTTTTGACGCATGCATATGTTTTTACTGAGGGGCATAAAGGTCTTTATAAATGTTTTAAATAGACTTGTTTTTTTCGCCCACTCACAGCCTTTTTTTTTAATGCCCTTCAGGTTGATTACGGATGCGACTGCAGCAGAGACTGGTACATCGCACACCTCCTCCATCGATCCTTGCGCACTCTGGAAGCCCGGTTGGGCAGTGGCAACAGGTTATCCCTTGTCTGACACCTCTGGTCAGACGGGAGCATGACACATTCCACGGTAATCCCCGGGGGATTGGGATGGGTCGTGTCAGTGCGTGTGCAGTCCCCAGACATGACTGATATGACTCGGATGGTGCCTGAGTGCAGTTCCTGAGGTTGGCCTACGCGTAGTGCAGATGTGACTGTGTGATTGTTTATGCACTTGTGAATAGTGCGGATTGATTGATTGATTGATTAATTGATTGTGCACTTGTGAGTAGTGCTGCTCGATGTTGATCGTGATTGCGTACTGGTATTGAGTACATGTTTTGGTTTTTGTGTCCAGGTGATTATGTTTTTATATGTTTGGCTTGAGAGCCGGGATTTGATACTTATTATGTGTTTTGGCTGAAAAGCCGGTGATTGTTATTCATATGTTTTTTCCTATGCATGCATGGTTTGATAAACTTGAGGGTAAATAATGTATTTTGAAATGTGTTTCAAATGATCTTATTTTTGTCCACTCACACTTTTTCTGTTTTGATGACCCTCCAGGCCGTGGCACTACGTTCGAGGTTGATCGAGAGGCGGAGGCATGAGCGGAAATCAGTGTAGTTATCCATGGTCTGACAGGTGCTGAAGGGTAGTTTCGGGACTTCAGTTGACTTGTCAGACGGGAGTAAGACCAGGCACGGTTATCAAAGTTCAGCCGGGACGAGTCCTATCACATATGGGCAAGCATACTGTGTTCGGCGGATAGGGTATCAGGTGTTGGATAAAGTGCACAACATAAAAATGAAATCAATTCCATTGAGTTTAACCTTACAAGTGCATTAATCGTGTAAATAGTATAGCAAATAAGTAAGAGTCAAATCCCACAAAGGCTTGTCTTAATGTTTAATCTACATTATTATTTAGATTAAGTAATTAACTCAGTGAATTATAAAAAATAAAACAAAAATGCAAATGCGCACGCGTATTGGAGTTTTACACATTATTAAAAATAAACAAATTAAAAAATTAACACAAAAGAAAAAATAAAAATAATAGATTAAGTCACTCAATCCACCCCTAACTAATTATAGCCATTATCCATATTTTCTTAACCTAATTACTATGTATACGCAAAATTAGGTGCCCGTTTATACACTAGGCATATCATATTCCTTCTTACTTAGCATGTTTTAGACAGGGCATATGACTACAACGTCTATTATATACCATTTAAGATAATGCATGATGTACAAAGAGAATTTAATGAAACCGCATTAGCCATGAAAAGTGGCACGTATTCCTAGGTTATCATGAATTCTGATTACAAGATTGTTTCTTAAACTCAACTTCTTGATGCTAATGAATCACAAGATGATATGACGGTCACCCAAGAAATTCCATTGATAATTTATGCAAACAAGGTGGAAAATCTCATAGAAATAAAAGAAAGGTAGTCAAAATAGTAATCAAAAGTATTCAACATGCATAACAATCACAATCAAGAGCCGAAATCTAATTAATGAACTAAATGACTAGGGCTTCAAGAAGCCCTAATCTAAAAAGAAACTACAAAATAAAAGATTAATATTTTTCCTCTTTTTGTTATTTGGAATATTTTTTTAACCAATCTCTCTGAATCTCATTTCCCTTCTTTTACATACACCCTCAGACCATTATGGAGAATTACTAATTCTAATACTAATATAAGTTTACAATAAATTTAATAAGAAAAATGTCTCATAAAAATTTAAGAAATCTACTTAAAAACCTTTCATAAACATAAAAGGAGTAAAAATAATATTTTAAAGGGAAGTACGCTTGAATGCCTATGCATGTGCGGAGAACAAATGTGAATACAAGCTTGAAATGCCCCCAAAATAAGGAGCAAAACATGCAAGGCAGATGGAATGGCATCATAAATATTTGTGGTCAACCACCAAAAATGGTGATCAATGGCATGATCCAGGCTTGTTCAACGTACCAAGGATGGTGGGAAATGGAGTTCGACAAGATGCTACTGAAGACTGAACTGGATTTCGTTAGGCACATGCTGAAAGTGAGTAGGGCTATTCGATGAAAGCTAGTCGAATGGAAGCCCTTAGCTACTATGTTGTTTTTTCTTCTTCTGGGCATTGTTGGCTTTTGACAGGACCCGTCCCGATCGCACAGGGACCACAAGGGGACGTGCCCTGCTCCCGTCTGACACCCAAAATTCATACCAATTTTAACCTCAAAATATCAAATGCATAAATAACCAAATTAAAGTGATACATCAAATCCGAATTAAACAGATGTCAGACAAGGGATGAAATCCAAAATTACAAGTTGCGAGCACGACTCTAAAATAAACCTGCGGGTAAACCACCCAACAGGGGTTCAGGTACGCAGAAGTAGATCTATGCCTCAGCCTCAGGTTCCTCCTCTACCTCAGTAGCACGACCTGGAGGGGTTACCAAAACATTAACGGTGAGTGGGCCGAAACTCAAGTTTATAAAATCGTTTAGTAAGTAAAACATATAATTTACCCCTCCGTTTTCCAAAACATGCATGCAGTATTATTTACAATCATTAATCATATAATATGAACCATAAGGCATGTAATAAAACCATAAACATAATTTAGCCACTGCACTATACACTCCAATCCCGACATCCCTGATGTCTGACGTCCCTGACGTCCGATAAGGTCACAATCACAAGGCTACGCGTACCACTCGGGTCTCAATTCCGAGTTCAATCCTCGAACCCTGTTCGGTTACAGCATCCCTGATGCTTAGCATCATAGACGCTGGACGTTCTAGACGTCCGTGACCACTCCGGGGTACCTCATCCGGAGGAGACAGTATTATATGGAAGGATCTATATAGTGCAGTACCAAATACATTTTATTGATATCCACATGCAAAACATATGAGTATACATAGGTAAAATCTGAACCGATCGTTACGTTTCATCAGACGGGTCTCATGCCCAAATACCGTGAAACGTGCCATAACCGAAATTTCAATATCATCAAAACCATTTATCGATTCCAGCATGTGAACATATAAGTAAATCAGAAAACATTTAAGCATGCAAGGGTTTAATGAAAACGGGTCCACTCACAGTACGATCCCGTAGTGAAACTGTGCGTACGAACTTGTACCGGGATTATCGTACAATTCCTGCCCGTCCAAATCATACGTAAGGGTCACAACAAGTCTTAAACATTTATCCAAATAACTCGAAACAGAAACTGGCTCAGGGAAACCGTCCAACACGTTTCCCGAGACAACCGGCCCTAAACTGACCCATCAAAACTATCCCAGATCAACATGGTTAATTCAACAAAAATGTTCAGAATGATGAGAGGAACAAAAGTCATGTTGATCGTGATCGGAGATAAGGTCCAACGCGCCTTCACGCGCCGCCCAAAGTGGCTGCGCGTGAAAGTCACGCGCCTGACACTGTAGCTACAGTGTCAGCACCTTCACCCGTTTGTCTGCAATACGGGCCTGCCACCCGCGGCTTGACCCGGTTGAATACCCATGAATTCTAACTCGATTTCGATCCCATTTGATCCTAACATGTTAAATAACTATCCAATTTAGGGTCTGTGACAAAAATCAACCTCGACACATCCCCAAATGACCCATCGACCCGTGATCAACCAATCGGGTAAATCACCAGAACTTCCTGGTTTCTAATTCAAACTTCAATTAACTTCACAGGCAGCTCAATAGGATCAAAACGAACTAATATGAACGATCAATTGGGTCTGAGAGTACCTGAAGGTTGTCGTCCCAAGCTCTGCGATTTCCCTGAAAACAGCAGTCACCGTCCCAGCTCACCCGTGGATGATGGCCTTCGATTTCGATGTGGTTGAGTTCCAAACGCTCCCAGAAGACTAAACCAGGCCTTGGTTTGGTCCAACAGTCACCAGAAATCAAAACCCGATTTTCCTTCCAATTTTGCCCGAAATGGTTTCTCTGGTTTTCTTCATCAATTCTCAGTTTTCTTAATGGCAGAGTGATGCTCACACATGTTCTAATCAGTTTTAAATAACCTCAGCTGTCTCAGAGGCTCGTGGAAGTCCAATTTGTCCACTGAAAAATTTTCCCCGAAAAGCTTCGAACTTGAATTAACAATGAAGTCGTGCAAGGTGGATGCAACAGACCACGTTCTAAAGCATCAGACACTCCCATCTTTCCAGCACACAATTGCATAAACAATTGCACATTTGAACCACTGCACATGGTGGTGCCGCCCATGTCCCCTCCGCGGTTGCTACAATAACCAGGGGCAAAATGACCAAAATGCCCCTGGTTCAATAATTACCATAATTCCCTTCACATTCTAGACCCGTAACTCGGCCATACGAAGTCCGATTTCGGCGTGCCGCTTGTCTACGGACTCAAGGTATCGAGACCTACCTAACGGTCCTTGAGTCATGTGAAAATTAGTTGCCAAACGAAAAGTCAACATTTTCGCCCCTGAAGTCCAAATTACGGTAATGCCCCTGAACTTCCGATAGTCATAACTTTTTCCCCGATCGTCCGAATTGGACGTGCCACCTATCTACGAACTCGTGATGTCACGAACTACGTCACAGTCACTGGTCAAAGTCCATTTGACCCACCAATCAAAAAGGCAACATTTTGGCCATACCATTCACAAGAGTAAAAACGTCAATTCAAAGATTAAATTACAATATTAAAATCTTTGAATTTCCGGGGTGTTACAACCTTCCCCCCTTAAGAAATTTCGTCCCGAAATTTCAAAGAAACAAATGAGGAAATTGTACTCGCATCTGAGCCTCAGGCTCCCATGTGGCTTCTTCCACATTCTGGTTTCTCCAGAGAATCTTCACGAGAGGAATCGTCTTCCGACGTAGTACCTTGTCTTTCCGATCCAAAATCTGCACTGGGTGCTCCTCAAAGCTCAAATCCCCTCGGAGTTCGATAGGTTGATCCTCCAGTACATGGGAAGCATCACGTACATACTTCCGTAGCATCGATACGTGAAAAGCATTGTGAACTCTAGATAGTTCTGGAGGTAGTGCCAATCTGTAAGCAACTCTGCCAATCCTCTCCACGATCTCATATGGTCCGATAAAACGCGGACTCAGTTTCCCCCGTCGGCCAAAACGGATAATCCCTTTCCATGGAGATAACTTTAGGAAGACAAAATCTCCCACTTCAAATTCCAAGTCTCGAATCCGTCGATCAGCATAACTCTTTTGGCGATCCTGTGCCGCCTTCAATCTCTCCTTGATGACTCGAACAGTTTCCATGGTTAAGTCCATCAATTCCGGCCCTACAGCCGCTCGCTCTCCTATCTCCGTCCAGCAGATAGGTGTCCTACACTGTCGACCATACAGTGCCTCATAAGGTGCCATCTCGATGCTTGTCTGATAGCTGTTGTTGTAAGCGAATTCCATCAATGGCAAATGAGTATCCCAAGAGTCCTGAAACCGTAGCACACAGGACCTCATCATGTCCTCCAGGGTCTGAATGGTCCGTTCAGACTGTCCATCGGTCTGTGGATGGAACTCAGTACTGAAATGTAGGGTTGTTCCCAAAGTAGCTTGTAAACTCCGCCAGAACCTGGAAGTGAAATGCGGATCACGATCGGACACGATCGATTCCGACGTACCATGCAATCGTATGATTTCTTTTACGAACAATTGAGCCAGTCGGTTGGATTTATAAGTTTCCTGAACTGGCAGAAAATGGGCTGACTTGGTTAACCGATCCACGATCACCCATACTCCGTCCACTCCACTCTGAGTCCTTGGCAACTTAAAGACGAAGTCCATGGTGATGTGATCCCACTTCCACTTGGGAATCGGAAGTGGCTGCATTGCTCCATACGGTCTCTGTCGTTCCGCCTTAACCTGCTGACAGGTTAAGCATCTGCTCACGAATTCAGCAATATCCTTCTTCATTCCTGGCCACCAATAATGGTTCCGGAGGGTACGGTACATCTTTGTACCTCCCGGATGCATAGCATAAGCTGAACTATGGGCCACCTCAAGAATCTCGGTCCGTATCTTTGCCACTACAGGTACACACAACCGGCCCAACTTCACCAGTGCTCCATCATCCCGGATAGTAAAATCCGGTCTCCCATCCGCATCGACCTCAATCTTGTAAATACAGAGTATCGGATCCTGAAGTTGTGCTTCGATGATCCGATCAATCAATACAGGTCGTACATGGAAGCTGGCCAACAAAGCTCCATGCTCATCCGTACCCAAAATAACTCCCGCCTTCCGGAGTTCCACCAGCAAAGGAAGATACACCATCCTCAGGTGTGCAACCGATCCCGCTGACTTCCTGCTGAGTGCATCAACCACCACATTGGCCTTACCCGGATGGTACTCGATCGTACAGTCATAATCTTTCAGCAGCTCCAACCATCTCCGTTGTCTCATGTTAATCTCCTTCTGAGTGAATAGGTACTTTAGGCTCTGGTGGTCGGTGTATATCCGACACGTTGCGCCGAATAGATAATGTCTCCAGATTTTTAGAGCGTGAACCACCGCTGCCAACTCCAAATCATGGGTAGGGTAGTTCAACTCATGAGTGTTTAGCTGCAGGGATGCGTAGGCGATAACCTTGCCAGTCTGCATCAACACGCAGCCCAAACCTTGTAGTGAAGCGTCACTAATGACCACGAATTCTCCACTGTCATCAGGCAATGCAAGGACAGGTGCAGTGGTCAATCGATCTTTCAACTCTTGAAAACTCCGATCGCACTGCTTGTCCCAGATAAACTTTACTCCCTTCCGAGTCAAACGAGTCAATGGTGCAGCAATTTTGGAGAAACCTTCCACGAATCTCCGGTAGTAACCTGCTAATCCGACGAAACTCCGCACCTCAGTCACTGTTGTCGGTCTAGCCCAGTTGGTCACCGCTTCTGTTTTCTGGGGATCCACGCAAATCCCATCCGTCGATATCACGTGTCCCAGAAAACCAATACTGCTTAGCCAAAACTGACACTTGCTCAGCTTGGCGTACAACTGCTCTTGTCTCAGCTTCTCCAACACCAACCGTAGATGTTCCTCATGTGCTCGGGCACTCCTCGAGTACACCAAGATATCATCGATGAACACAATCACGAATTTATCCAAGTAGGGTCGGAAGACCCGGTTCATCAGATCCATGAATGCTGCTGGAGCATTCGTCAACCCAAAAGGCATAACCAGGAACTCGTAGTGTCCATAACGGGTTCAAAAAGCAGTTTTCGGAATATCCTCCTCCGAAATCCTCAGTTGGTGATACCCAGACCGCAAATCAATTTTCGAGAAGCATTGAGCTCCCCGCAACTGGTCAAAAAGGTCATCGATCCTGGGTAGAGGATACTGGTTCCTCAGTGTCACCTTGTTGAGTTTCCGATAGTCAATGCACAAACGGAGACTTCCCTCCTTCTTCTTTACGAACAACACTGGTGCTCCCCACGGTGAAGTACTTGGTCGGATATATCCCAATTCCACCAACTCCTGCAACTGAGTTTTGAGTTCTCGTAACTCGGCTGGCGCCATCCGGTATGGTGTCTGGGATATAGGTCGGGTACCAGGGAGTAGTTAATAGTAAACTCGATCTCCCGCAATGGCGGTAATCCAGGTAAGTCTTCCGGGAACACATCCGGAAACTCACGTACCACCGGTATCTCATCGATACCCGGAGTATCAACCTGATCCGACACGACGTGCGCTAGATAACCCTGGCATCCCTTCCGTAGAAGTTTGGTAGTAGTAAGTGAAGAAATCACTTCAGGAGGCGAACCGTCACATTCCCCCTGGAAGATAACCTCCGGCAAACCCGGGCTTTGCAGAATCACTTGCTTGTTACAGCAATCGATGAGCGATCCATGCTCCGATAGCTAATCCATCCCTAGGATTATATCGAAGTCGTGGATATCCAGAATAATTAAATCCGCTGGTAAATCCACATCCTCAATTCTTACCGGGCACCTTCGAATCACCTGATTCACAAGGTACACGATGCCCATCGGGGTGCCAACACCCATTTCATAATCTAAGGCTGATACCACACAATCAAGCATACCAGCACAACTCTTCGAAATAAAAGAATGTGTAGCCCCCGCATCCATCAATACACGTACAAGAAGGTTTAGGATATGTAGTGTACCTGTAACCACGCTTGGGGCGGTCCTCGCCTGCTGCTGGGTCATTGCAAACACTTGAGCCCTAGGCCCTCCATTCCGTCCACGCCCGCGCGCGCCACGCCCAGCACCACGGTCACCTCCCTGACCGCGACCTCCATTAGTGTGGGAAGCCGTGCTCTGCACCACACTAGAGCCCCCAGCGTCGTTGCTCTTGGACAACAACGGGCAATCACAGGCATAGTGGCCCTTCTCTCCCCAAGAAAAACAGGTTACCGGCCTCGGCCTATCCGAATGCCCACCAGAAGCACCGCTCCATGACGAACGCTGCCCGGAGTTGTATCCTGATCCTCTGCCCTGGGAGCCTCCGCGTCGACCTGACCAGCCACGACCCTTGAAGGATGAGGGTGCCCCCCTTAAGCCCCCTCCCTTGTTGTTCTTCTGGCCTGATGACGTCGCCCCTCGCCCGAAGGCTGTCGTGTCTGGTGTGTCGCCAGACTGGCCTCGACACACACCGTAGCGTCGACCATATCTCTCAGTGAAGCATGAGTAGCAGCAGTCACACTTGCCCGGATCTCTCCTCGGAGTCCAAGCTCGAACCTTTGGCATTTGTCCTCCTCCGTGCTCACGAATGATGCAGCGAACCGGGATAGTTTTCCGAAAGTCTGCTCGTAGTCCGCAACGGACATATCTTCCTGCTCCAGCCGCAGGAACTCAGCCTCCCGTGCCGCGCGAAACGAACGCGGGTAGTACTGGTCCAGAAATCGGGAACGGAAAGCTTCCCAAGTAGTGGTATGGACAGACCAGCCAGACATTTCGAGGCCATGCCACCACTGGTAGGCTCCTCCCTCCAGCAAGAAGGCCGCCAAAGTTACCCGTTCGCCCGGAGGGCAGTGCATCACCGTGAAGATCCTTTCCCATTTGGTGATCCAATCATGAGCATCTTCGGGGTTCGATCCCCCGTTGAAAGGTGTGGCTCCCAGACGTTGAGCCCGCTCAATGCTTGCGCATTCCATTTCCCTTTCCAGATCCTCGTCAGTTCGTGTATGAGGAATTCTCCTAGGAGGCATAACCAAATGTCAAGAGGCATAGATCAGTTAACATTATCCTTAAAGTCGAAAAGTAACTAGTACTAATCGCTAGTCTAGCATGCTGACCACAACCTAGTGCTCTGATACCAAGCTGACAGGACCCGTCCCGATCCCACAGGGACCACAAGGGGACGTGCCCTGCCCCCGTCTGACAGCCAAAATTCATACCAATTTTAACCTCAAAATATCAAATGCATAAATAACCAAATTAAAGTTATACATCAAATCCGAATTAAACAAATGTCAGACAAGGGATGAAATCCAAAATTACAAGTTGCGAGCACGACTCTAAAATAAACCTGCGGGTAAACCACCCAACAGGGGTTCAGGTACGCAGAAGTAGATCTATGCCTCAGCCTCAGGTTCCTCCTCTACCTCATTAGCACGACCTGGAGGGGTTACCAAAACATTAAGGGTGAGTGGGCCGAAACTCAAGTTTATAAAATCGTTTAGTAAGTAAAACATATAATTTACCCCTCCGTTTTCCAAAACATGCATGCAGTATTATTTACAATCATTAATCATATAATATGAACCATAAGGCATGTAATAAAACCATAAACATAATTTAGCCACTGCACTATACACTCCAATCCCGACATCCCTGATGTCTGACGTCCCTGACGTCCTATAAGGTCACAATCACAAGGCTACGCGTGCCACTCGGGTCTCAATTCCGAGTTCAATCCTCGAACCCTGTTCGGTTACAGCATCCCTGATGCTTAGCGTCATAGACGATGGACGTTCTAGACGTCCGTGACCACTCCGGGGTACCTCATCCGGAGGAGACAGTATCATATGGAAGGATCTATACAGTGCAGTACCAAATACATTTTATTGATATCCACATGCAAAACATATGAGTATACATAGGTAAAATCTGAACCGATCGTTACGTTTCATCAGACGGGTCTCATGCCCAAATACCGTGAAACGTGCCATAACCGAAATTTCAATATCATCAAAACCATTTATCGATTCCAGCATGTGATCATATAAGTAAATCAGAAAACATTTAAGCATGCAAGGGTTCAATGAAAACGGGCCCACTCACAGTACGATCCCGTGGTGAAACTGTGCGTACGAACTTGTACCGGGATTATCGTACAATTCCTGTCCGTCCAAATCATACGTAAGGGTCACAACAAGTCTTAAACATTTATCCAAATAACTCAAAACAGAAACCGGCTCATGGAAACCGTCCAACACGTTTCCCGAGACAACCGGCCCTAAACTGACCCATCAAAACTATCCCAGATCAACATGGTTAATTCACCAAAAATGTTCAGAATGATGAGAGGAACAAAAGTCATGTTGATCGTGATCGGAGATAAGGTCCAACGCGCCCTCACATGCCGCCCAAAGTGGCTGCGCGTGAAAGTCACGCGCCTGACACTGTAGCTACAGTGTCAGCACCTTCACCCGTTTGTCTGCAATACGGGCCTGCCACCCGCGGCTTGACCCGGTTGAATACCCATCAATTCTAACTCGATTTTGATCCCATTTGATCCTAACATGTTAAATAACTATGCAATTTAGGTTCTATGACAAAAATCAACCTCGACACATCCCCAAACGACCCATCGACCCGTGATCAACCAATCGGGTAAATCACCAGAACTTCCTGGTTTCTAATTCAAACTTCAATTAACTTCACAGGCAGCTCAATAGGATCAAAGCGAACTAATATGAACGATCAATTGGGTCTGAGAGTACCTGAAGGTTGTCGTCCCAAGCTCTGCGATTTCCCTGAAAACAGCAGTCACCGTCCCAGCTCACCCGTGGCTGATGGCCTTCGATTTCGAAGTGGTTGAGTTCCAAACACTCCCAGAAGACTAAACCAGGCCTTGGTTTGGTCCAACAGTCACCAGAAATCAAAACCCGATTTTCCCTCCAATTTTGCCTGAAATGGTTTCTCTGGTTTTCTTCATCAATTCTCAGTTTTCTTAATGGCAGAGTGATGCTCACACATGTTCTAATCAGTTTTAAATAACCTCAGCTGTCCTAGAGGCTCGTGGAAGTCCAATTTTTCCACTGAAAAATGTTCCCCGAAAAGCTTCGAACTTGAATTAACAATGGGGTCGTGCAAGGTGGATGCAACAGACCACGTTCTAAAGCATCAGACACTCCCATCTTTCCAGCACACAATTGCATAAACAATTGCACATTTGAACCACCGCACATGGTGGTGCCGCCCATGTCCCCCCCGCGGTTGCTACAGTAACCAGGGGCGAAATGACCAAAATGCCCCTGGTTCAATAATTACCATAATGCCCTTCACATTCTAGACCCGTAACTCAGCCATACGAAGTCCGATTTCGGCGTGCCGCCTGTCTACGGACTCAGGGTATCGAGACCTACCTAACGGTCCTTGAGTCACGTGAAAATTAGTTGCCAAACGAAAAGTCAACATTTTCGCTCCTGAAGTCCAAATTACGGTAATGCCCCTGAACTTCCGATAGTCATAACTTTTTCCCCGATCGTCCGAATTGGATGTGCCACCTGTCTACGAACTCGTGACGTCCCGAACTACGTCACGGTCACTGGTCAAAGTCCATTTGACCCACCAATTAAAAAGTCAACATTTTGGTCATACCATTCACAAGGGTAAAAACGTCAATTCAAACATTAAATTACAATATTAAAATCTTTGAATTTCCGGGGTGTTACAGCTTTGGTGGGTATCCACTGATTATATTTGTCCTTTTTGATAACCTCCATTGTATCTTTCATAACTTCCACATTATAATTATGATTAAGGTGATTTTTTCATCCAAATTCTTTTAATTCCAAGCTTTATACTATTCTGCATATTTCTCACAGATATGTCATTGTTTTCCGATTGCATAGCATAAAATATTTAAAAAAACATACGTAAAAAGACATTAAATCGTGGATAAAACATATATTAATTACAACTTAACAATTACCCCAAACCCTATCTTTTACTACTCCTCGAAAAAATAAACAAAATTAAAAACTAAAAAGACTCAATCTTACTTAAGATAGCACATGTAAACCCATAGCTACATGTCCTTAGTACGATGAGTTTTTTCTCCTAAGGGTTTATCAGTTAGATTACCCACAAACATTTTACTTTACTAAAAAAACATAACCCTTTAGCAAACTAATAAAAATCCACATAAGTCTATCATGCTTTGCTAAACTAAAGCGATTCCATAAACAAAAATGTATCATGTGTTAAATATGAATGCCAAAACTTAAAGTAATCATTAAAGATAACTACATTTAAATGCCTTAGAAATATTTTTCCTCGACTCTCCTCACTAGGCAACTCGAATCCTAGGCTTACACTCTTATCAAGCATATGTAATGAAATTTAGGCAAAGGAAATCAAAGTATAATCACATATGAATATTCAATGAAAAAAAGATAATTTTTGAAAATATAGATCTCATGAAAGGAATTGAAAATGAAGCAAGTGGACACTAACCTCAACTCCAAGCATGATTACCCATAAGATCTGTTTGCTCTTCAATTAAGGGTTGTAATGAAGCTAGGCTTAGAATTAAAGAAAAAAGCAGATGAATACAAAGGCATGAAGTGTCACGGTTTGAACTCTTCTCGAACTTTAAACACTTCTAAATACCTTCACATATTTTTTATATTTGTGACCAAACTTATAATTTTGAATTTGAATCAATCACACTTAGCTCAATTTCATATTTTTTTTTCTCTTTTATTTTTCCTTTGAACTAAAAAATATTTATCCCTACAACATTCAAAATTTGTTTCTTTTTCATGAATGCAAAAAATATTTTTCCCTTCAACATTCAAATTTATTTATTTTTCTCATTTTGGAATTGAGCTAAATTTCACGAGCACGCCACTAGATGGTCTTACAACGAATGCTTCATAAAAATGAGTTCTTCAAGATCTTGCCAAAAGTATGTCTTTATACAGTTTGAAATATTGTCTAGAAGAGTAGAGCACACCAACTCTTGAATCGTTGCGATCTACGGCAACAGCAAAAGCTTATGGCACCCGCTTTTTTAAAAAAAAAAGTCAAAAGGCACAAAAATTGCAATAAAGCCTCTATTGTGTTCTGATAACTCTGCATGCGTGGTCCACCTATGGCATTGATATTGATCATGTGAACTTGCAGAATATACAACAGAGGGGAGGCGACATCAATGGAAAAAATTATACAAAGCTATTGATGAAGAAGTACAAAAGATTACATGAAAAGTGAAAAAAAAAAATAAATAAAGAAAATAAAAAAGGATGCTGTTAGACGTCTTTGTCACACTTCGGTCGGGCCACAGCAACTGCTTGTCCATGACAGTCGTGCAAGTGCAAGTGCCAGCCAGCAGCATCTTCCATTACTTTACTACTTTACAGTCTTCAAGCAGACCCTTACAGGCCTTCCGCATGACATCGCCTCATCAGCGTTTTCTCTTCCCCCTGTAGCGCTTTTTACAGCGGAAAAAGGAATATTTTTCATTTGTCTCCAACCTACAGAGGCAGACAGAGAGAAAAACATAATGGAATTTTTGAGATTGGAGGCTACTGATGCTTATTTAAAGAGGGAAGAAAAACCCGAATTTCTAATGGGCTTAAAGAGTATACTCGGAATAAAGGTTTTAAGCCTGAGATTTATGACTTCAGTTTATTTGCAACTTGGATTCAATTGAATTCTAATACATGCGCAAGGAATATTCAAGATGGACTCTTACTCTAAATTGGTTTATTGGGACTACAATAAAAATTACATCACTTAGGATTCCCTGAATTCAAAAAACTTTCCTCTAGTTTTCTTAGAGCTTCTGCATCCCTTGATGCCTCTTTCTCCATGCCGACCATGGCATTCAATCTCAGTGAGATGGGAACCCACTTTCCAGCTACCAGCATTCATGACAACCATCAACAACCATACCTCCACTTCTTAACTCACAGCAATTCTGAAGGGACCCTTCTATCTATTGATTTACCTGGAAAGCAATTACTACAACCAGGGTGCGATCACATCTATAGCCGAGCTACACGATACCGTAAAACACAACCTAGGAGCTCTACCTCTTCAGCCATTATGAGAGACAGTGAGATAATTAATTGTGTTCTTTGGAGAAGACTTGGTGGCCACCAACCTGATATTACCGGCATAATGACGCCTCCCGACGGTGCCACCTATAAATCACACAAAGTGTACATGGCGTTAGTCCAGCAATCTGCACAGCAAAGAACAAAGCAAAGAACCCCCCCAAAACCCCCATTTACCAGGCAGTCTGCCCTTTGGTTTATCTGTCTCCTCTGTACTCATAATCCAGCTGCAGGCCAGAGCTATAGGTGCACAATGACCCCAGTAACAGCGGAGGAGCTCACCATCAAACTGGAGGAATCTCTGGGCATCTCTGACCTGGAATGTGGTCCCAAACTGGTGGGTAGGATAATTGCAAACAAAGCCCCCAATCGAAACGCGGTGAAGAAGATTCTCTCATCGGCGTGGGAAGGATGGGGGGAGGCTCAATTTACCTACATCAACAACAATACTTTCACTGTGGTGGTTCAGGATGAAACCATGGCGAAGAGAATCATTGAGGGAGGGCCCTGGTCTGTTATGGGGTACTGCCTATCCATCCAAAGATGGACTGCAAATCTCTCGATCGAAGAACTGCCCTTGCACCTGGTCACCTTCTGGGTCCAAGCGCACGGAGTCCCCCTAAACTCCCTTACGGTCGAAAACGCGAGAAAGGTGGGAGCTTGCATTGGGTTGGTGGTGGAAGCGGAGGAACCTTGGAGTTGCGGTCCACGGGGATTCCTTCGAGTTCGGGTTCAAATTGATTCATCAGCGCCTCTCCCACTAGGGTTTTGGCTCCCCCGATCGGATGGGGAGGGTGTAACGACCCGTCCCGAATTCCGGGATTAGTTTAGTGACTAATCTTGATTAGCGAGGTTGAACGGTGGTTAGTAGGGCGGAATCGGACAAAATGTGCAAAATGACCGTTTTGCCCCTAGTCGTGGGCAAAATGTTGACTTTTTGTTCGGGCGGTCAAATGGACTTTGACCGATGACCGTGACGTAGTTCGGGACGTCACGAGTTCATAGACAGGCGGCACGTTCGATTCCGACATTCGTAGAGAAAGTTATGGTGTTCGGAAGTTGAGGGGTATTTTGGTAATTTGGCTTATTAGGGGCCAAATGTTGACTTTTTGATCGGGAGGTCCGATGGGCGAGGGCCAAGGACCGTTACGTAGGTATCGTCGATACGAATCCAACGACAGGCGGCATGCCGAAATCGGAGATCCGACGACGACGTTATGGTCAAGGAAACGAACTAACGAACCGAGGCCAGGATTAAAATAATAATATAATAATGAATAGTGACCGTTGACTGTGCACATCCGGATGAGTGACAAGTGTCACCCATCCCTTGTTTCCAGCTCCATGTTTCCCTCCCAACACCATCATTACAACATCATCATTCCTTATCCACCATTATCCTTCCTTTTCCTTTGTTTTTCTTTCAAACCGTGCATGATTTAGGGAGAGTATGAACTGGGAGAATTGGCTCCCTTCTTCTGCTGTTCTTGTGAGAAAATGGGAGACTTTGATGATTGAATTAACAGGGAAACACGAGGGGTTGTGAGGGTGTCGAATTTTGGATTTTGGATTTCGGGAAAATTGGGGGGAAAATTCGAATACTGGGAATTGGGCCGTGAGGATCGAATTGGAGGTTACATTCAGCCTTCTGGGAGTTCCACGATCAGATTTGTCGAAGGAACGAAGGGATTTGGCCACCAATTGGCTCTGATCACACTTGGTGACAGAGGAGGAATTTCGAAGTTGAGTCGTGGAATTGGAGGCTTTGTTGGATGAAATTGAGGTGGGGAAACTGCTTCCCATGATCCCACGATGCTTCTGGGATCGTCAATTGAAGGAAAACGTTGGAGAATGGCAGAACTCCATTGATGAACAGTGACGGTGCTCGAGTTTGAGTCGTGACGTTTGAGCACCGGTTTGATGCAATTGATGTGGGGGAATTGTTCCTCGTGGTCCACTGATGCTTCTGGTTGAACCAATTTGGGGAAATCAATCGAGATTGAAGGAATCCCATGATTGAACAGTGACCGGATGTTCTTCGTGGATCATCATCGAATCGTGGGAATTTGGGTAAGGATTTGTGTAATTGAGTTTACAGACTTATAATTGGACTTAAAACGAAGCTAATGGATTGATCAATTGAAGGATTTAGGATCGAATTGACAGGATTGGAACCGGGTTGTGTCGCGGGTGAATTGGACCCGTTTACCAGACAAACGGGTTGGGCTGGTGACACTGTAGCAGGCGCGTGAGTTTCACGCGCAGCCACTCACGGCGGCGCGTGACGGCGCGTGGGCACAGATCTCGAGGTAAGGTCAACATGACTTCTGTCCTATTTAATGTAACGGATATTTTGGAATCGGTTTCGTGTCGATCGGACACCGTCTCGATAGTGTTCGGGATGTCCGAAGGTTTTTAATTAAGTTTAAAAATAAGTAAAAATTCGGGAAAATTACGGGACTTTGATAGGATGTTAATGATGAGGTTAGTGACCCTCTAATGTAATTTGGACAGGATTGGGAGTCCCGGTGATAGTGGTGTGGCCCGGGAGGGCCGGTGGCACGCGTATCGAGGCACACGGTTAAAACGGTCTGTGAGTGGACTTTGGTTTTATAAATCCTATGCATGCTTAAATGTGTTATATGGTTTATATACATGATTTCTATGATGGTATTTGTGAGCATTGATTTTGGTTATATTGCACGTATTTCGAGGTGTTTTCCGTATTTCACGTATATCGGGATTAACGGTTTATTTGTGGTTTTGTGTGCTTGTGGTTAAATAAATAATATGATGAAATGGTTTTGAAATTGGAAATATGAACTCGGGCTTGAGGCCCACTTGTTTTGGAAATTTCGGACTTGGAGTCCATTTGAGAATCGGGCCGGGGGCCCAGTTGGTTAATGAAATCGGGCCAGGGGCCCAGTTGGTATGAAATCGGGCTGAGACCCATTTGAGTTATATTATCGGGCCAGGGGCCCAGTTGATTTGTGAATTCGGGCCGTGGGCCCAGTGGGTTTATAAGTCGGGCTGCGGGCCCAGTTGGTTTACAAATCGGGCCGTGGGCCCAGTGGTTTATAAAATCGGGCATGAGGCCCAGTTGGATAATAAATGTGATTTCGGGTCAGGGACCCTATATTTTATAATGGTGATTTTGGGTCAGGGACCCTAAATGGAATTATGTGGTTTTATGTAAATTTCGGGCAGGGCCCAATGGTAATAATGTGATAAAAGGATTTAATAAAACTGTTTTCCATATACCATCTGGATACAAGGATATATGATGGTCTCCTCCAGATGTCTGGGACACTGGGGAAGTCACGGTGCATTGCCTGCGAGGGGTCATTATACGGAGCAGCCGGACCGTATGATGACTCAGGAGCAGGATTGCTATGATTGACGTCAGGGACGTCAGACATCAGGGATGTCAGATATATGGACCCGGAGAGACCCCGGGCAGCACGCGTAGCTTATGAAACCGTGAGACATGACGTCAGGGACGTCTAGCATCAGGGATGCTGGTGATGGTAATGGTAAAATATGAATTAATGAAATGGCTTTCCGGGTGGATTTATGATTGTGTGATTTTAATGAATTAATGTTCATTTATGGTAGTGGGTGGTGACCCACATGGTTTTAATATGTATGGTGGTGGTATTCCACGGTTTTGGGCTGAGTTCCCACACTTGGTTTTTGGTTAACGGTTTTTGGGCTAAGGCCCTAATGGCTCGGTTGAGCAAACGTTTTGGTTACTGGTTTTTGGTGGCATGCATACGTTTTTATTGGAGGGCATAAATGTCTTATAAATGTATTTGGTAAACTTATTGGTTTTTGTCCACTCACAGCTTTTGGTTTTAATGCCCTTCAGGTTGATTACGGATGCGATTGCAGCAGAGACTGAGACATTGCACACCTCCTCCATCGGTCCTTGCGCACTCTGGATGGCCCGTTTGGGCAGTAGCTCTTGGTTATCCCTTGTCTGACACCCCTTGTTGGACGGGAGCAGGGCACATTCCACGGTAATCCCGGGGGGATTGGGATGGGTCCTGTCAACTTGGTATCAGAGCATGGTTGCTCTATTTGTGCGCGCAGGTCGAGGGTGTGATGTCTCATTGGGTTGCAATTCGTTATCAACCTGATAGATAGTTTTTGGGTTTGGATAGTGGATGGAGTGCGATTGGCCCGATACGCCGTGCGTTAATGTGATTCGACCCAAGTGGGGTTGATTGTGGTGAACTAGTATAGTGGGACCGTCGGTTCGGTCATGTGATATTGGATTGTTGTGCTGCTAGGTGCAGCTAGGTTCGGGGAACCTCATGTGAGTAATGGTCTAAAATGTGAACCCTTGTGGTGGTTTCTAGTGTGAGGGATGTTGGTTCATCGGAGTTGGCCGATGACCTAGTGGTGGAACCCACGTTGATGGGATGGTAGGATTAGATTGGATGTCTATTCGATGTCTAGACCGCGGGGTCGGTCAGGTTGTGAATTTTATATTACGGAGAGCTGTTTGGTTCGGTTGAACCATAGGGTGTGATTGTGGAACCCTAGTATTAAAAAGGTAAACCTTAATTGTGATTAGCGGGTGAGAACTTGTGCTGCGAGAAGTGGCTGAGGTCATGGATGACCATGTGGATGGCTCTGGTGAGTTTAGGCAGAACTATGGGATTCGATGTACGGATACGGTTCTGAAATAAATTATGAAATCCCGTGTTGGATCGGGTATTGGTGTGATGTGTGGATGCGGATCTCGATAGCAATGACAGTTAGTCGGAAGTCATATGGAGATGACTGGCTATCGAGGGTAATTGGTATGGTTCTGATACTTGGGGATCAGGGGACGTTCGGGGAACGTTCATTTTCCTGATAGGGATTGTCAGAATAGTGGTACCCATAGTCGTGAGGTACGGGATCGTCGTTCCGTATGAACGGAGATCCAGGGTTATCGTATTTGCACACGGTGTGCAGTATGGATGTTTGCGGGGTTGGTACTTTTGTGCTGATGCTAGTATGGATGCATGTGTGCTGATACTAGTGATGTTGATAGAGTGTTGGTGCTGGTACTCGCGCTGGTGCTAGTGTCGGTAATGGTGTTGACGATGAGCCACAAATTGGGTGTGACTCCGTCATGATGAACATATGTTCGGTCTTTGAGATTCGGTAATGGTTGAGGGATGGACTGGATGGGATCCAGTTAAGATTGTGCTGTGTTGGGATAAGTCCCAATAGTGGTGAGATAACCAGTAAGGAGTAGATTAAAAAGGGTATAATTGAGACTCGAGTAATCTTGGGATGACGTCCCCTACGTCATGATAATTGGTGGATTTACTGGAAAAGACGAGGAAAACCATTAGTGGTATAAAGGTAGGAATTTGTAATTGCGAACTTGGGAAAACGAGTGTTGAACCTGTAAAGGTCGGGATGTGCGAACGGAACAATAGCGGATTGATTGTGGACACGGGGTTGTCCAAGTGAATTGAGGAGGTAGGAACCTTAGTGTCAAGGAGAGTTGTGATTGGGGAACGAGAGTGGTGCTCGTTTTTGGTGATTGGTATTCCGAAGTCCTTGGGGTCGACATATCATTTTCTGCCCTGGCAGACATTGACTGTAGTTACCTGTACGTTGAGCGTGTATTGGTTGGTGGGTCAGGTGTAATTGCGAGGTCATTAGGAGGAGCTACGTGTTCGAAATTAGGTAAACGAGATTTTTCATTTTCTGCTTGGTGGCAGACAATGTTGCGGTACATGGCGTGGTGAGTGCAGTGAGTTTTGTTGCATCCACGTCGGATGAGTTTTGACGTCATCATTTTGGATCGTCCTTGGTTTTTCCTAGGTGGAATGACAAGGACTGATACAAGGTAATCCGTGAGAATCCGCAGTCTCGACGTGTCTCGTCGTTGACTGATCTGTCTAGTTGTGGGCGTCGGTTGTCGATCGTTGTGGCGATCTAGGATTTTGACGTTATTGTCAGGGACAGTGTCTATCTGGGTCGTGATCTTGATGATTCAGATAGGGGGAGAGTATATCACTCTTACCTTGGTACGTGAGTCGTAAATGACGGGATTGAACTTCTTTTCGAAGGGCCCGTAGGGTATTCTACTCGGGTGACTAGGTTTTCAAGGTAGTTGAATTTTGTCAACCTTAGACGTGTGGAGGTTGGATTGGCTTCCCTATGAAGTCAATCAAGTGTATTGAACGGGTAACCGATAGGTTCGGTTTTGGTGTGTCTTGGTAAATGTGAACGAGATTTCGGGATTTGGAATCGAATATCTGGGTGACGATTCAGGATTCGATTTTGGAACTTGAAAGTATATTTCCGGATTTGGGTACGGAATGGTTATTCCAAATGCTAGCTTACGGAATAATGATTTCGGATTCGGATTTGGAAATGAGTTAAACTGTGATGTCTGGGTTTGGATCCGGGATTTCTTACGAAATTGCGGATTTGGATTCGGAATTGGAACTAGATGTTGGGTGGAGTTTCGTTTTGTCTCATGCTGGATTGGGCAAACGTACTCCATTGTTGGAACGCGTTCAGCTATGACCTAGGCGGTTGTAGTCTGGTTATTAGGTAGATGTGTGTACTTCGTACATGGTTCGAGGTACAATACCTTGTAGACTTGTGATGTCTAGTTACGGTATACGGGATATACCCGAGGTGTGTCGGTGAACGTGTTGGTAGTCGGATTGGTTCCGATACCATGGGATTGGTTGTGGACCGGACATTACTATGCAATGGGTCATGGTAATTCCGATGTGTTTAATTACACACAGGTCGTTTGAAAGGTCGGTAATCGTTTACTAAGTTAAGTACGTTGGTGGCATGTGTAGCCACGAGTGAGTCTAGTGTCAGTTTTCGACTGACAACAACTGTGTGGTGACAGTTTGTCAGGATGTGTCAACATAGATTGTTGAGTGGGGTCAGCTGACTCCTAGTGGGAGTGGGAAAGGAACCGTCGAGTTGTTGCGTCAACGAGAGGGTGGATTTGACAAGTGGTGTCAAATTCGAAACTAGTAGTTTCAGTCATTCGACGGGGTCGAATGTAATCGTTGTGTTTTGAGTACTAGTGGTACGTTTGGGTGTAGACAAGTTTTGTCTAAGTAATTGGTGTGCGGGTGTACACGTGTTGCGTGGTCGATTCCACTTTCCACGGGGTGTTTGTGGAATCAGGGTAATCGAGTTTCGAGAGCGAAACTTTTTAAGGAGGGAAGTACGTTGAGATTAGATCGGTTGGAATTTCGAGGACGAAATTTATTAAGGAGGGAAGGTTGTAACGACCCGTCCCGAATTCCGGGATTAGTTTAGTGACTAATCTTGATTAGCGAGGTTGAACGGTGGTTAGTAGGGCGGAATCGGACAAAATGTGCAAAATGATCGTTTTGCCCCTAGTCGTGGGCAAAATGTTGACTTTTTGTTCGGGCGGTCAAATGGACTTTGACCGATGACCGTGACGTAGTTCGGGACGTCACGAGTTCATAGACAGGCGGCACGTTCGATTCCGACATTCGTAGAGAAAGTTATGGTGTTCGGAAGTTGAGGGGTATTTTGGTAATTTGGCTTATTAGGGGCCAAATGTTGACTTTTTGATCGGGAGGTCCGATGGGCGAGGGCCAAGGACCGTTACGTAGGTATCGTCGATACGAATCCAACGACAGGCGGCATGCCGAAATCGGAGATCCGACGACGACGTTATGGTCAAGGAAACGAACTAACGAACCGAGGCCAGGATTAAAATAATAATATAATAATGAATAGTGACCGTTGACTGTGCACATCCGGATGAGTGACAAGTGTCACCCATCCCTTGTTTCCAGCTCCATGTTTCCCTCCCAACACCATCATTACAACATCATCATTCCTTATCCACCATTATCCTTCCTTTTCCTTTGTTTTTCTTTCAAACCGTGCATGATTTAGGGAGAGTATGAACTGGGAGAATTGGCTCCCTTCTTCTGCTGTTCTTGTGAGAAAATGGGAGACTTTGATGATTGAATTAACAGGGAAACACGAGGGGTTGTGAGGGTGTCGAATTTTGGATTTTGGATTTCGGGAAAATTGGGGGGAAAATTCGAATACTGGGAATTGGGCCGTGAGGATCGAATTGGAGGTTACATTCAGCCTTCTGGGAGTTCCACGATCAGATTTGTCGAAGGAACGAAGGGATTTGGCCACCAATTGGCTCTGATCACACTTGGTGACAGAGGAGGAATTTCGAAGTTGAGTCGTGGAATTGGAGGCTTTGTTGGATGAAATTGAGGTGGGGAAACTGCTTCCCATGATCCCACGATGCTTCTGGGATCGTCAATTGAAGGAAAACGTTGGAGAATGGCAGAACTCCATTGATGAACAGTGACGGTGCTCGAGTTTGAGTCGTGACGTTTGAGCACCGGTTTGATGCAATTGATGTGGGGGAATTGTTCCTCGTGGTCCACTGATGCTTCTGGTTGAACCAATTTGGGGAAATCAATCGAGATTGAAGGAATCCCATGATTGAACAGTGACCGGATGTTCTTCGTGGATCATCATCGAATCGTGGGAATTTGGGTAAGGATTTGTGTAATTGAGTTTACAGACTTATAATTGGACTTAAAACGAAGCTAATGGATTGATCAATTGAAGGATTTAGGATCGAATTGACAGGATTGGAACCGGGTTGTGTCGCGGGTGAATTGGACCCGTTTACCAGACAAACGGGTTGGGCTGGTGACACTGTAGCAGGCGCGTGAGTTTCACGCGCAGCCACTCACGGCGGCGCGTGACGGCGCGTGGGCACGGATCTCGAGGTAAGGTCAACATGACTTCTGTCCTATTTAATGTAACGGATATTTTGGAATCGGTTTCGTGTCGATCGGACACCGTCTCGATAGTGTTCGGGATGTCCGAAGGTTTTTAATTAAGTTTAAAAATAAGTAAAAATTCGGGAAAATTACGGGACTTTGATAGGATGTTAATGATGAGGTTAGTGACCCTCTAATGTAATTTGGACAGGATTGGGAGTCCCGGTGATAGTGGTGTGGCCCGGGAGGGCCGGTGGCACGCGTATCGAGGCACACGGTTAAAACGGTCTGTGAGTGGACTTTGGTTTTATAAATCCTATGCATGCTTAAATGTGTTATATGGTTTATATACATGATTTCTATGATGGTATTTGTGAGCATTGATTTTGGTTATATTGCACGTATTTCGAGGTGTTTTCCGTATTTCACGTATATCGGGATTAACGGTTTATTTGTGGTTTTGTGTGCTTGTGGTTAAATAAATAATATGATGAAATGGTTTTGAAATTGGAAATATGAACTCGGGCTTGAGGCCCACTTGTTTTGGAAATTTCGGACTTGGAGTCCATTTGAGAATCGGGCCGGGGGCCCAGTTGGTTAATGAAATCGGGCCAGGGGCCCAGTTGGTATGAAATCGGGCTGAGACCCATTTGAGTTATATTATCGGGCCAGGGGCCCAGTTGATTTGTGAATTCGGGCCGTGGGCCCAGTGGGTTTATAAGTCGGGCTGCGGGCCCAGTTGGTTTACAAATCGGGCCGTGGGCCCAGTGGTTTATAAAATCGGGCATGAGGCCCAGTTGGATAATAAATGTGATTTCGGGTCAGGGACCCTATATTTTATAATGGTGATTTTGGGTCAGGGACCCTAAATGGAATTATGTGGTTTTATGTAAATTTCGGGCAGGGCCCAATGGTAATAATGTGATAAAAGGATTTAATAAAACTGTTTTCCATATACCATCTGGATACAAGGATATATGATGGTCTCCTCCAGATGTCTGGGACACTGGGGAAGTCACGGTGCATTGCCTGCGAGGGGTCATTATACGGAGCAGCCGGACCGTATGATGACTCAGGAGCAGGATTGCTATGATTGACGTCAGGGACGTCAGACATCAGGGATGTCAGATATATGGACCCGGAGAGACCCCGGGCAGCACGCGTAGCTTATGAAACCGTGAGACATGACGTCAGGGACGTCTAGCATCAGGGATGCTGGTGATGGTAATGGTAAAATATGAATTAATGAAATGGCTTTCCGGGTGGATTTATGATTGTGTGATTTTAATGAATTAATGTTCATTTATGGTAGTGGGTGGTGACCCACATGGTTTTAATATGTATGGTGGTGGTATTCCACGGTTTTGGGCTGAGTTCCCACACTTGGTTTTTGGTTAACGGTTTTTGGGCTAAGGCCCTAATGGCTCGGTTGAGCAAACGTTTTGGTTACTGGTTTTTGGTGGCATGCATACGTTTTTATTGGAGGGCATAAATGTCTTATAAATGTATTTGGTAAACTTATTGGTTTTTGTCCACTCACAGCTTTTGGTTTTAATGCCCTTCAGGTTGATTACGGATGCGATTGCAGCAGAGACTGAGACATTGCACACCTCCTCCATCGGTCCTTGCGCACTCTGGATGGCCCGTTTGGGCAGTAGCTCTTGGTTATCCCTTGTCTGACACCCCTTGTTGGACGGGAGCAGGGCACATTCCACGGTAATCCCGGGGGGATTGGGATGGGTCCTGTCAGAGGGAACGTGGGTGGAATTCAAACTGGAACGGCTCTCTGACTTCTGCTACAACTGCGGTCGGCTGGGCCACACGGACCGAAGCTGCACGTATCCCCCATCATCGGCGGCCTCCCTTGGTGGTGCAGCATATGGAGAATGGCTGAGGACCAGACCCATCAGAGCTGCCGGCGGACCAACGACCCCGACTCCGCCTCGAGGTTCGAGGAGGATGGCCGGTGCTACCTCTGCAGCCCACGTGTCTGGAAAAAGTGGGTGTGGCGTGCGGCTCGAGGCTGACAAAGGAAAAGCAAAAGTTTACCTACCGTTGCCTCCCTCTGAGCCTTGGACCTCTGAGAAGACTGCACAATCCTCCATCATACTGACCCAACAAACGCCTTCTTCTCTTGCTTTAATTGATGGTGATGGCACGACCATCCACTCTGGGACTGCAAGTGCAGAAAGCACTAAAAATGCTTTGTGCCGTCTCAAAGTGTCTGGAGATATTAGGGGAAAGGGGAGCAATAACACTTCATGGGCGGAAGGAAACTTGGGCCATAACTTATGGGCTGGAAGGGAAATGGGCCACAGCAAACTGGTCAATAGGCAGTTATGGGCTAGCTCGGTTCTTTCCCTCGGCCAACAAATGGCAAGTGACTGGGCCAAAATTAATATTTGTCAAAACAGGTTTGCAGCAAGCCAAAATTCCCAAAGGGAATGGTCAAATAGAATGACACCCAACTCTGACCCCATTAGTGGGCTTGAAGAAATGATGACCACGGTGGTCTGTCCGAAGGGAGGCGGGAAATTTGCTGATGAGGGGGAGGCAGTTGTAAATGTTGGGTTGAAACGTGGAGGACAGAAATTAGATACTGGAGTTGTGACACCTGGGAAGAAACTCAAGCTTGACCTGTATAATGGGGAGTCTTCTGTTCCTCGGCGACAACTCAAGACCGCTAAAAAGAAACAAACTGCAAAGGCAGGGAAAAGCTCCTGCGTGAAAAATATGAGTGCACAGGTCCATTTCTCAGACTTGAATCTTGTAGACGTAGAAATTGATTTTGCAGGGGATGGCCCCTACAAGCAGGAAACCTATGGAACAACTGATGGTGCTGTGGAGCACAACATACTTGGCAACGAAGTCGTTGGAGGTGGCTGGCCGATGTCAGCTGCCGAACAAAAATGAAACTCTTGAGCTGGAACTGTCAGGGTCTGGGGGCTAACCTGACAGGCCAATGTTTTAGACATTTGGTTCAAACGCACAAGCCCTCTGTGGTCTTTTTAATGGAAACAAAAATGAATTCAAGGTCACTTTTTCGATTTTGTAAGCAAGCTCGGTTTAATAAATGTTTCTGTGTTGATCCTGTGGGTTCGGCTGGTGGCCTTGGTCTTCTGTGGAATGAGAATGTTGATGTTTGCATTTACTTATCGTCAAAGTATTTGATTGATACGACAGTTTATGAGAAGAGCTCTGGGAAAGTGTTCCAAGCTTCTTGGATTTATGGAACGCCCTATAGGGAACATAAAGTTGAAATGTGGGATTGGTTGACCCAGAATGCCATATCCATGTCCATTCCGTGGGTTTGTGTTGGGGACTTCAACGATTTTCTGTGGGCTCATGAGAAATCTGGGGGGAGGCCGAGCTGGAACAATAGGAGACGATTCCTTCATGATTTTATGGACAATGCCAAGCTTATTGATTTGGGCTTTAAAGGACAACAATTCACATGGCGAGGAATTCGGGGTAACAATGTGCTGATTCAAGAAAGACTGGATCGGGGTCTGGTTAATGCCGAATGGCAAATTTGGTGGCCAAACACGATCGTTTCCCATCTCCCTGCCATTGGTTCTGACCACTGCCCCATCCTCATCGACCTTGAGCCCAAAACCACTAGGGGGCGGAAACGCTTCAAATTTGAGGCTTACTGGATTGAGGAACCTGAGTGTGGTGATGTGGTGAAGTACAGCTGGAGCAACTGTTTTAATAGGGATGGGTGGCGATGGAAGAACCGGCTATCTGCTTGTAGGGTTGCCCTCTCAAATTGGAGTAGGTCCAAATTCCCACATAACAGAAAGCAAATTGATGCTCTGATGCATGACCTTGAACACCTCCAACATTCTTGGGAGGATAACTGTGAACTTATGGATACTTTAAAGTTGGAATTAGGGAGGCTGTGGCGACGGGAGGAATCCTATTGGCACCAGAGGTCCCGCGTCAAGTGGCTATCGACTGGGGATGCCAATACTGGTTTTTTCCATCACTCCACTATTCAAAGAAGAAGACAGAACTCAGTTTCAAAGATAAAAATTGGGGATGAGTGTTGGGTGGAGACGGACGGGGAAGTTAGGCGGGTGGTGGAGGACTATTTTAAGGACATTTTCAAAGGTTCCGGTAATCGCAATTGGGCGGATACTCTGGCCTATGTTGACTCTGTGGTAACCCCTGGAATGAACTCTGATCTTATGGTGGATGTGACCGAGGATGAAGTTAAGGCGGCTGCTTTCCAAATGGGTGCCCTCAAGGCACCAGGGCCTGATGGTTTTTCTGGTATCTTCTATCACAGCTTCTGGGATACTATTAAGGATGAGTTGATAAAAACTGTTAGAGGCTTCTTCAATGGGGCACTCTCCATCCATAACCTGAACTCGACCAACATTGCTCTGATCCCAAAGGTGCCTAACCCAGAATTGGTTTCTCAGTTCAGACCTATTGCACTGTGTAATTTCTCCTACAAGGTCATCTCCAAGGTCCTGGCGAATAGGCTCAAACCACACCTTCCGATGTTGGTCTCTCCTCAGCAGAGTGCCTTCATCGCTGGAAGACAAATCCAAGATAATATTTGCATTGCCCATGAAGCCTTCCACTCTCTTAGGCTTTGGAAATCCTCGAAGAAGTATGAGATGGGATTGAAACTTGATATGAATAAGGCCTATGACAGGATTGAGTGGGATTTTTTGAGGGCGGTTCTCACAAAAATGGGATTCGCGGCGCATTGGATCAGGCTGGTTATGGACTGCGTTTCCTCCGTTCAGCTTGCTGTTCTAATCAACGGCCAACCAGGGGTGGCCTTCAACCCTTCCCGTGGGCTTAGACAGGGTGACCCTATTTCTCCTTATCTCTTCATATTGGTTTGTGATGTGTTGTCAAAAATGATTAACCATGCAGTTGATCGTGGACTCTTAGAGGGGCTTCGCTTCTGCGAGTCGGGCCCGGTTTTATCCCACTTGTTCTTTGCTGATGACTCGCTGTTCTTCTTGAAAGCGACTGCACGTAACTGCATAACAGTCAGAAAGCTCATTGACCAATATTGTCGGGCATCGGGTCAGATTGTGAATTATCATAAATCAAATTTGTACTGTAGCCCTAACACTCCACTTGAGTTTCGCCTTGAACTTTGTGATATTCTGGGAGTAAAGCTGACTGAGGACCCAGGGATTTATCTGGGCCTTCCCACCCTCTGGGGGAGCTCGAAAAAAGAGGCCTTAAACTTTGTCAAGGAGAGAATTATGATGAAAGTCCACGGGTGGAAACAAGGTTTTCTCTCCCAAGCTGGTAAGGAAGTTCTCATCAAGGCTGTGGCACATGCTATCCCTACCTACCCTATGGCTGTCTTTCGATTCCCAAAGACCCTATGCTCGGAGATTGATGCTACGTTGGCTAACTTCTGGTGGGGCCAAGCCAATGATCGGAATAAGCTGCATTGGGTTAGTTGGAAGGAACTTGGACTCCCGAAAGCTATGGGGGGGCTTGGTTTCCGAAATATGGATGATTTCAATTTGGCCTTACTGGCCAAGCAGTGCTGGCGCTTGATCTGTGAGCCAAGTTCTCTCTGGGCCTCAATGATGAAAAGTAGGTACTTTCCTAGCTGTGATTTCTTACATGCGAAGAGAGGTTCTCGCGCCTCGTGGGCTTGGTCTAGTCTCCTCGATGGGAGAGATGTTATCTTGAGGGGGGCAAAATGGCAAGTTTTGAATGGCCAGGGCATCAAATTTTGGGCTGATAATTGGGTCCTAGGGTTGCCAGATTCTCGTCCTCTCTTATCTGCCCCGGGGGATGCCAATCTTGATGAGGTTGTTGCCTCTTACTTGAATGTTCAAGCTGGGGAGTGGAGGGTGGACACCCTGGTGGGTAGAGTTCCTACCAGTGAACTGCAGTTGATAAGAGATATGCCCATGGGTGATGGTTCGGGACAGGATCGATTAATTTGGCCTGCTTCCAAGGATGGAGACTATACTGTGAAATCAGGATATCACTGGTTGAGATCTAGGGCTTTGCGCATCACCAATATTCGACCCTCATCCTCGCATATCATACCAAAGGAAACATGGAACATGATCTGGACCATCAAGACCATCCCAAAGGTTCGGGTTTTCCTTTGGCGTGTCCTAAAGCGCTGCAACCCTACTCGTGGCAATTTGTTTAGGCGTCATCTGGGCCCATCCCCCTTATGCCCCGTCTGCTCAGAGGATGAGGAAACTGAGGAGCACATGCTTTTACAGTGCCAGGGTGCTCGAAGTGTTTGGTTCGGGTGTGCACTGGGCGTTTCGTTCCACCCGGCTACTATAACCACTTTTGAGGATTGGATCTCTCGGGCTTACTCTCATTGCTTGTCGCGGGACTCTGATAAAGTTTGGGTGCTCTCTGTCATTGCCTTCACATGCTGGTCTATCTAGAAGGAGCGTTGTCGTGTTGTTTTTGAGGGGTCTACCTTTAACCCTCGCAGGGCTTTGCATGAGGGAGCAACTCTCCATCGGGATTATTGGGCATCTTCTATACCTCCTGGACCTCGGAATGCTTGTGTCACTGAGGTAACGGGTGATGGGCTCCTTTGGTCCCCTCCTCCCTTTCCGGAAATGAAAATCAATGTGGATGCTTCTTGGCTTCCCTCCTCAGGACAGGCTGGTCTCGGTGTGGTAGCAAGGAACGCGGATGGAAAGTTTGTTGCTGGGTGCTGTCACACTCGCAAAACTAGCTCTACTATTGAGGCCGAGGCGTGGGCTTTGCTGGAAGGTGTAAACCTTGCGAAAAGGGAGGGTTTTCGGCGGGTTACTTTCGAATCTGACTCTATGGAACTTATACAGGCCGTCAATGGCGCCGTCAAGAAAGGAAGATGGGAAATCTTATCCTGTCTCGTATCAGATCAAGTATTCCTTTCTTTGATTCTGTGATCTATCATTGGGCGAATCGCTCAGCAAATAGGGCAGCTGATGCCTTAGCCGCTCATGCACGCCGGTTGATGTGCAGTGAGATCTGGATTGATCGCCCTCCATCTTCCCTAGTGCACGTGCTTTCTCGTGATGGCTTGCCCTGCCCTCCGCCCAGCTGATGTCTGGTCCTTGTGGCCTTGCAGTTTCTTTTCTTTGCTCTTTTTTCTGCGGTTGTGTCCCTCTTTTGCTGTTTTTCTGTTGTATCCTGAACCAAAAAAAAAAGGATTCCCTGAATTCCTAAGCAATGTGGGGACATTTGTGGAGCCATAAATTACCGGAAAATTATACAGCTGCCACGTGGCTCATGACGCTCAGAATGTCGATATTACCCCTGGTAAATATGATGACGGCATCATACGATCTTCACATTAATTCAATATATTTATCAATTAAATATATTAATTAATTAGATCAATACCAATAATGAATAATCTCCTCACGAGTTATTTATTATTATTTATTCATTAATAAATAAGTTATTACACTCGGTATAATCACTTATTTAATACTTTCTCCTTCAACCAATAAGACGCTCCGGTGATTCTCAAGGCTTCACTATAAATAGAAGACATCATCTCACTTTTAAGGGTAATCAAAAACTCCTGCAAACACTCTATCGGTTTATTCTCACAGAAAACTAACTTAAGCATCAGAGCGTTTACGGTTGAATCACCCCCCAAGGATTCAACCTTAATCCCGTTTGATTTTTTGTTCTTGTGTGTAGGGATCGAGAAAGAATTTTACAGAACCGGACGATTTCTGCATCAACAATTTCTGCATCAACAGTGAGGCATGTGGTAAGACTGAGAAGGATATTTGGTGAACATTGGCTGAATGGAGGTCCTGGGTTGCTATGTTTCTGTCTTCTTCTGGGCACTGTTGGCTTCGGTGGGCATCCAGTGAATATAATTGTTTCTTTTTATGGCTTAACATATTATTTGTATTTTTCTTGTTATAACTTCGATTATAATGATTTTTTTAATCAAAATTTTTTAATTATAAAATCGATCTAATTTTCACGCTTCCAAATATATCATTTTTTCCGATTGCATAGCATAAAATATTAGTAAAACATAAGTAAAGGTATCAAATGATGGATAAAACATGCAGGCATTAATTACCACCTAACAGTGGAGGCTTACCAGGTGGAAAGATGGAGAAGGCCTCCTGAGGTCGAGTTCATACTAAACTTCGATAGGGCTGCCTGAAAGGTGAGTTTCCAAAGAGGTATTGGAGGTGTTCTGAGAAATGCCGATGGGGATTTTTTATCTGGGTTCTTGGCGACTGGCTCCCCTGTGGTCTCTGCTTTGGCAGCAGAGTTTGAAGCTCTTCGGCCAGGTCTGCTACTCCTCCAGCAGCTGGGCATTTCGAATGTAACATTGGAGATTGATGCTTTGGAGGCTCGATAGCTGCTCTTGTAGCCGTGGGAGATTTGGTCTCCTATTGGGGTCATAGTGCATGAAATTGCCACTCTCATGACTCAAGTGGGGCTCACCTAGTCACCTCACATCAGCTGGTCTTCTCTCCTCGAAAAACCAGTGGCGCTGCCCATGCTTTAGCTCAGAAGGGCTGCCCTGTGTGTACCGTTCTTAGAGAAGGATGAAGCTGGTTAAAGTGTTTCTCTTGATATATTTGTATTTGGAGTGGAGCACTCTTTTTCCTCAACTAGATTTTTTCCACTAAAAATTTTCGTGTTGAAATTTTAATGAGACCCCATTTAATGGTTTGTCCCTTTGAAATTTCTTGCAAGTTCCTTTTTTTAATTAATGAAATTTCACTAAGATAAAACAAAAGTTTATTTGTTTATCTAATATAAATTACAAGCACACAACTTTATTTCTTTATTTAGATAACATACGTACAAGTACGCAACTTCATTTTTATTATTTAATATAACATATATGCACACAACTTTATTTCCTTAATTACATATATTAAGAGTAAACATACATGAAAATTTATTTGTGGCAGCATACCCTCTTTATTGTATGTATAGTACTAATGGAGGGAAGGCGGGTTGGAGCAAGGTGACGTAGCACTGATGCACTCACAGCGGTTGCTGTTTAGTCTCATACTTGAAGTTGTAGGAATTGGCGCCAGTGTAAACACCATCATCCATGTTGTAGGTAACTTGTTGGCCATTGGTAAGGGTATCACGCTGAGTGTAGGAGAAAGGAACATTACAAGAACCCTGAGTTGCTAGCATACTTACGCTTACCTTAGTCCTTGCCGGAACAGTAACCCTGTATATGGTCTCCAGTGTTTGGGTGTTTGTCCTAGTTTCACCCCATGTGTATGTCCCCGTAAACTCAGCTGACAGTTCAACCTTACCTTCAATGATGCGCGGAATCCCGGTTTCAAATGTTATTTTGGCACCCAACTTCAAGGAAACACTGGCGTTCCAACTGGTGGTCTTAGTCTCTGTGTAGGTGAGCTTCACATCTATGGTGTTGGCTACTTGGGAATTATTAACAGCGTTTCCGGTGGCCATGGTGATGACAGTCTGGTTATAGATCCTCGTGTCCAGGAGGCGATAATCAACATTGTAGATATCCCTTGAAACAACATTGTGGACACTCCTGCATTGAGACAGCTTGTTTTTCCCTCCGTCGTGAGCCTCTTGCAAAAGTAGTTGTTACCCAAGTTGCGGAGAGCTACCTCCTTGTCTCCAAGTTTAATGGGCCAAAACAGCAAGTCATTGCTAATCTTGGTGCTGTCAATGGAAGATGGATTAGTAATATTAAGATTAGTATCTGCCCATATCCAATTAGGACTGCGCCTCCAGAATTTTCCATAGGAATCAGACTTGATGACGACGCTTCCATTGCGAGTAACGAACACCTCATTCCCCACACCTGGAGCTCCAATGTCATCAGATGAGAACTGGAGGTATTGATGACCCTCCTGGAAGGCAGCGGTAAGGTATTTCCCATTATCACCCTTGAAGGCAACATGCTTGGGCAACACCAGCAAGGTTTCCCAATCTATGATTGTGTATACATCGCACAATTCACTATTAGGAGATGTTGAGCCTGCATATAAGCAGGAAGAATAGGGTTCTGCAGCCCGCCACAAGCATGCATAGTGCTTATTTTGGATACTACGAAATCGAACACCTTGAGTAGCATCACGGCCATTCACGTAGACGGGCTCGAACAAAGTGCATGACCAATCAGAATGGTTTTCATTTGAAACATCAGCCGAGGCTGTAATCCAAAGAGAACTCTGTGATTGCCTACGCCAGTATTTGTTGTTGTAGCTGGATCTTATGTGCACCAGTCCCTTGCTGGCACTACTCTTTGCACGCTCCACTTGGTACTTTGCGTAGGGGCTCACAGCTTGCTCTCCAGAAAACCTCATAAAACCATGAAGATGGGTGTCATCCTTTATGTAGCTCAAGTATTTAGAATTGTATTGCGATTGCAATACAGCATATCTTGGCAACGACATTTCTCAAGCTAGGCACCTACGTACCACTCCGGTATAATATTGTATTGCTCTTGCTTGTGTGATTTCACCACTCCAATTGCGCATGCTATTTATACGGGAAATCAATGGACGTACGGTCATCTGAATTTGTATACCAACACTGAAAATATCATCAGTCGTCCTCATCACTAAAATTGGACACCAGCTTAATTTTAAAGCTGAGAATAGATCCATTATTGATGTTGGGTCGGTGGAATTGGGGACGTCAATTGTTTTTTTTTTTTTTTTCTCTCGCATTCACATTGTCATCCATCAGCTTCCTTAATTTGAAATTCTGCTGCAGCCTTCGTTGAATTTTGTTAAATATGGATTATTTTACATTTTTCTAGTAATCTATTAGATAAATACAGTGACTAGTTTCAAATTATACGTACACCTTTTTTTTTTTAAGTGAGAACAAATCCATGATGTTGAGTCAGTGGAATTGGTTAGGATTGCCATATTCACCATCTTTTTTTTTTCTTTTTTTTATGTCTTGAATGCATTGGAAGCAAATTCCTTTGAATCTATGCTCCATTTTGTTTGCTTTTTTATAATGCTACAGAGCATTTAACGACAGGGCCGGTCTAAGAGAGTGGAGGCCTAAAGAGAAAATTTTAAAAGTGTTTCTATAGCCTATATATATTTTCACAAAAAAAATAATTATATTTATTATGTACTTTATAAATATTAATTTTTTTATCTTTACAGTAAATACACATAAATTTTAAAAAATTTGAATACATTAGTCCGGCCTAAAGCGAAAATTTCAAACATGTCTCCATAGCCTATATTTCCACAAACAAAAAAAGTTATATTTATTATGTACTTTATAAATATTAATTTTAATCTTTCCAATAAATATACATAATTTTTCAAGAATTTAAATATATTAGTTGTATATACATAAAAAAAATAGTAATACATGAAATATTATTTTAATATTTTTAGATCCTCTTCATCCATGAGCCCAAGGCGAAGGTCCGAGTCGCCCCAAGTCAGGACCGGCTCTGTTTAAGGGTATTGCAAGTTAGAATAATCCACAATTATTTTACGGTAGGGTGGCAATTTGGTGTGCTTTTCGTGTTTAATGACTATAAGCTATGATACACGGATATACTTCCAACTTTTCTACTGGTGGAGACATATCGAATACCCGGTAATTGAATAATTATTGATCGAACTACAACTACGAAATAGAGATGGCCAAATGAATTTTTTTTAAATCCAAGTAAATTCTTTCCTTACATACATACAAATGAATTTTCATTTTATATTTATTAGAGTTTACTCAAATCTCACTATTGTGTATGTAAAAGGTACCCATAATAATTTTATCTTTATTTTTCTCTTTTAAACTTTTTTCTTACTTTTTTTTTTACTTTTCATTTTTCTTTTGACTTTTTTTTTTGTCCTTTTCATTTGTTTTTAACTTTTCTTTTCTCCTCTATTATAATAGACAACATTAGTTTCTTTCTTAGTCCTAGTACATGCATAAAAGTTCAAAATATTACAAGTTTAAATTCAATCTTATAATGGTTGTATAATGCATGCATGGAAGATATCACATTGTATAATCATATAAGACATGTTCGAAAATATAATAAAACACCAATCAATAAGATAAATCAACACTCTAAGTACCATGACTTAGCAACACAAGCTAACCATATTTTCAGGCACGGACCGAGAAGGTTTTGGGGTGGGCTCCAGCCCACCTCAAATGTGAAAAAATATGATAAAATTAAAAGATTTGTTTACTAAATTTCTAGTAAATACTATTTTATTAAGCTAATTGACTATAAATCAACCTTCTTCTATTCTTAATTATGGATTCAGCCCACCTCTATTTTTAATCATGGGTTCGTGCCTGCATGCTTTCAACTAGTCGGGGAAAACAGAGTTTGAGAGAAAAGTCTGCTCACGAACTAGTCGGGGAGTCGAAATCACCCGACATATGAAGCTAACACAAACCCAAGCTATTGCAATCCTAAAAGATTTCAACCATAAAGGCTACTAAAAATTTCTCAAGTCAAACACTAAGAAAACTGCTATAAGATTGCTCAAAACAGTAAATGAATGTGTTTAAATGATATGAATGTCCCAAAACTAGGCACATGCATCGCCATGAGCCGAGAATTGCCCCCAGGCGTTGCCACGCTTTATAGAAGTTAAAAAAAAAAATTAATTGAAGGCTTGCCCAATGAATTAACATATTTCATTGGGCAACATTACAACAGATTCAGCGGATTACTGCCAAATTTAAGAAGTCGGTATGTCACAATTTATTTCACACTTTGCCCAATGAAATTAATACGTTAGTTTGTGGGGCCAAGTATCATAAAATTTGGTGGACTGCTACCTAATTTAAGAGCTAGATAGATTTGGTTGAATGTCATTGTGTTTTTGTCATTTTGCTTGTCGAACTGAAATATTTCGCCAGGCAAGGTTAAGAATTTTGGCCGGCCGAGCCTTTGTCCATCGTCGAGTAAGTGACATTGACTTTTGAGATTGCTCGAGGAACCTTGCGTGACCATTTATCTTCCTCAAGTTTCACTTTACTGTTCAGGGGAAAAAAAAGTTTCACTTTACTGTTGAAATTGTGTTTTTCACCGTGCAACATCATTTTCGACTAAAGTGGTCCGACAAAATTTCACCTTAACTCATTTAACCAGATAAATTTCCGTATTTCCCCAACGAACTTGTTTCGCAGGGCAACACCATTGTTCTTGTAGTACGTGCCACCCCAAATGAGCATCTGTTTATCAGGAAAACCTTCATTCATCCACGCTCATTTTAATTTGTATACCAATATTCAAAATAAAATCACAATGCAATGCTCGTCGATATCACTCAAATTAGACACCTTTTTCTTTTATTCTTGTTCCATTGGCAGCAGATTCCTATGAATTTATGCTCCATTTTGTTTGCTTTTTAAAATGCTTTTTCATTGTTCAATAGCTACAGATTTAGGTAAGGTTACAGGTACAACGTAGGACCATGGCCCATGGGCATCGATGTGATTAATTGGTTTGTTTTCTGGTGTTTAATGGTTATGAAATAAGCTAAGGTTACAACTGTATAGCTTGGACCACTCCCATTGGAATCTGTCTCCTGCATGGATTTAATTTGGTGTTTACTGTCCACAAATAGGAGGGAGACAGGACCACAACATATATTATACTGCAATCTAGCTCTCATAAATGATTCATACATGCATGGATTTAACTTCATTGTTTATGTTTTGTGCTCAATAGCTATAAATTAAACTAGGGTCACACCACATCTTTCAATATACGTGGTTCTATGTTGCGCCCTGTAACCCTAAATTACTTTAGTATATGTAAAAAAGTGCCTGCAGAATCATAACACAGCAGACAAAAAGCATCCTTGAAATATGAAAACTTGCAACTTCGACCAATACTACATGCAGAAGGAGAAGGAGTAAAATTTATCACAGCATATATCGTAACATTACACAACATACATCCTAACAGTATGGCAATATACAACAGTAGCATATTTATCAGAGAATTTAAACGCTTTCAAAGTTTTCATCGCTTTGATTAATCCAACTAATTCAAACTTGGAACTTCTTAAAACAACCACTACGCACGAGCCTTAAGCTTTGAGACAATCCTAATTTGTTTCTCACAAGAAAATCTGCGTATACACCATAAAATTAAAACACGTACAGGGAGATCTTTTGTCTAGGATAACAACTAAAGAAGACATAATATTGCTTCAAAAATCAAACATGGTGTATCAGATTCAGATATCAGAGCCCCATCCGCCACCACCAGGGGTCCAAATCTGAAGAATTTCACCTGACTGCACCTCAACTGTGTTCTTACCTCCCAAGTAAACTCTCCGCTTATCTCGTGTGATTAAGAAGTTGGCCCCTCGAGCTCCATCTTTCCCTCCTTTCAACCCCCTTGGTGTGTGGACACGCCTCTCGGAAAGAATGCTCACAACAATGGGGCGCTTGAACTCTATCTCCCTCACAAGCCCATCGCCTCCTCTATGATATCCGGCTCCTCCACTGTTTTCTCTCAGACCAAATTTATGCAGAAGAACGGGATATCTCTGTTCAAAAATTTCTGGATCAGTCATTCTGGTGTTGGTCATATGACACTGAACTCCACTGGTCCCGTCCCAGGTTGGACCAGCTCCACTCCCACCTCCAATTGTTTCATAGTAACCAAATGTATCATCTCCAAAAGTGAGATTATTCATACAACCCTGTGAACAAGCACAAGCCTGAAATGCAGTAAGGACAACATCAGTTATTCTCTGAGAAGTGAGAACGTTACCACCCACCACTGCAGCTTTATCACTTGGAGACAGGAATGAGCCTGGTGGAATATAGATTTTCACAGGAGCTAAACAACCTTGATTTAGAGGAATATCGACATCCACCAAGCAGCGAAGACAGTATATAACTGCTGCGGCTGTTACTGCTACAGGAGCATTCCAATTCCCATATACTTCAGGACTGGTTCCACTAAAATCAAAATTTGCTTCACCTTTATTTGAATCAATTGTAAGCTTCAAATGAATAATGGAGCCATCATCCATGTAATCCTCTTCTTCAATAGTGACACAACTTGTATCACGAGAACTAGCTGACTGTGACAAAACTCTAGCAGCAACAGACTTGAGCATTTCTCTCACTGCTTCTTCTGCATTCAGCTGTACATAGGTCATGTAAGCCTGAACAGTGTCTAAACCATACTGCTCAATAAGCTCTTTGATAAGGGTAATTCCTCTCTGGTTTGCAGCTACTTGAGCTCGAAGATCTGATAGATTATCTTGCAGTCTCCGAGTTCCTGGCATCATTTGAGCCAATTCATCAGAATAGGGGAATCGAAGAAGCTTAGTGATTCCTCCTTCTTGAAAAACTCCTTTCTCCACTAGCTTAAATGCTTTCATGGCAGCCCCTTCTTCCCATATGGACTTCGAAAAAGGCGGCATGCTTCCAGGAGTAATACCCCCAATCTCTGCATGATGCCCTCTACTTGCCACAAAAAATACCAGCTTTCCATTATCAAATACAGGAGTAATAACAGTTATGTCAGGAAGATGACTACCTCCCGCACAGGGATGATTGGTGATCAAAACATCTCCTTCACTCAAATTCTCACCCCAGTAGTTGATCTGCCACCGAACAGTACTGGACATTGCTCCTAGGTGCACAGGGACATGAGGGGCATTAGCAACTAGCCCTCCATCAGGTCCAAAGAGGGCACAAGAAAAATCTAGTCGTTCCTTGATGTTAGTTGATATAGAAGTTCTTTGCAGGGTCCTTCCCATCTGTTCAGCTATGCCCATAAATCTATGATTGAATATTGAGAGCTGCACAACATTAGCAACTTTTCCCACTACTTTCAGAGTGCTTGAAGTAGAGTCGATTTCAATTTTAATGTTACCATATTTGGTTATTGTAGCTTTACAGTTAGGTTCTACTATCACAGTACTATTCCCATTCATGATTATAACCGGACCAGGTATGATATGCCCATACCCCAGTTTCTCAAGCTTGTATAGAGGTGTTTCCTGCCACCCATTCCCAAAATAAACCTTGTAATTACCTTCAACTTCAGGAGAACACAATGTAGGTTCTAGAGCCAAGGGCTTCAATATATTGGTGACTCCTACCCCACGAACCCTAACATCGCATATTAGGATATTTTTGTTAAGTAATTTAAATCCATACTCCTGCTGGAATAGCTCCAAAAAGTCCAGATCATAGTTATACCCTCTCCCATCTTCAGGAATTCGGTTCTTAACCATGATTGAGGTGTCTGTACCTTCATATCTCAAATTCAGATATGTCTCTGTTTTCATGTTTTCATCTCTAAAACCTTGCTCTTGCAGCTTCTGCCTTACTTTATTCAGTAAAATAGCTTCTCGGCAAGAAGCCTCCTGGACAGATTCAAGACTGTAAACTGCAGAGTATGGCTCCTGTGCCTCTTCCACAACATCTGCCAATCCCATGCCATAAGCACTTAAGATTCCACAAAACCTGTGTATAAGTACTTCTTTCATACCCAATGACCTAGCAATTGCACAAGCATGCTGCGGCCCAGCACCTCCAAAGCAAGCAAGAGCATGGTTCCTTGTTTCATGGCCCTTCATCTCGGTTAATTGCCTTATTGGACGGCACATAGTCTCATTGGCAACATTCACAAATCCCAATGCAATCTCCTCCACCGTCATGTCCTTTGCAGATGGATACTGGACCTTCCGGTAGGAATTTATCTGGCTCGCAAGCTTCTCAAACTCGTCTCTTGTTGCCTTGATATCTAGAGGCTCATCTTCATTGGGGCCAAATATTGATGGAAAATAATCAGGAATTACATATCCTAGAACTAAGTTTGCATCTGTAACTGCCAACTCCCCGCCTTTTCGGTAACACACTGGACCAGGATGCGCACCCACTGATTCTGGTCCTACCCGGAAAGCTCCAAACTGGAACTTCAACTTTGATCCACCACCAGCAGCTACAGTACTTATGTCAAGCTGAGGTGCTTGTATTATAGCACCAGCAATCTGGGTTTCCAGGACTTGTTCATAAGTCCCAGCATAACGGCTGACATCTGTAGATGTACCACCCATGTCAAATCCAATGAGAGGTTTCTCAGTTTCAAGCCCAAAAAGTGTCTGTGAGTAACCCACAACCCCTCCAGCAGGACCAGACAACACAGCTTTGTGCCCTGAAAATCGACTTTCTGGTGCAAGTCCACCATCGGATTGCATAAACAAAACATTCATCTTCTCAACCTCTTCATCGAATTTAGATATGAATCCTGATAGGTACTCTTTAATTACTGGTGTCAAATATGCATCAACACTAGCTGTTAGGCCCCGAGGAACAGCTCGAACCATGGGTGTCAAGGCTGACGATAAGGAAACATGTCTGAAGCCCAAACTCTCAGCTAGCTTCTCAACAGCCACTTCATGATGGGGATAAGTGTAAGAATGCATTAACACAACAGCCAAACAGCTAATTCCCTTCTCCAACAAATCTTGAAGTAAAGGCTTCAAAGTTAAAACATCAATAGGCTTTACAACTTTAACCATCTCACCAGAAATCCCTTTAACTAATGATTCAGAAGAAGAATCTTGGTTGTCATGAGCAAGCTCAACTCTCTCATCAACCTCAATAACTTCCTCATAAAGGTTTGAGGGTTTTGATACAGTGAGGTCAAATATTTTGGGACGAGACTGGTTACCAATCTGAAGCAAATCACGGAAACCCCGGGTCACACAAAGAGCAATCCTCTCCCCTTTTCTCTCCAACAGTGCATTTGTTGCTACAGTTGTACCCATCCTTATCCACTCTATCTTATCAGTGGGGATTTTTGAAGCACGGGAAATTTTCTTTCCTGTAAACTCTTCAAGAATCCTCCGAATTCCTTCGACTGGAGCATCGTCGTAGTTTGATGGGTCAACAGAGAGAAGCTTTAAAACTCGTCCATCAGACTGACCTGGAATCTCAGCATAAACATCAGTGAAGGTTCCCCCTCTGTCAATGCAAAATCTAAGTTTGTTGTCATTGACACTCCCCATTCTATGCTAAGAGAGATCAAAGGTGAGATGATCTTGAGATGGAAACCTACAGATGAAAAAAGGAAATTAATATATGATCTATTACACACATTAATTTTGCATGCAGTGAGACAAGATGGTCGACCACAATGGACAGAGCAAGCATTATAGATACCAAAGGTAAATAAAAGGTTCATATAACAATTGCAGGGTTATAAAATCTACAAATACAATTAAATACTAATCACATGCCGGTGCGAAGAATCCCATTTAAAGGCACAAAACTGTCCAAATAAGAGGAAATCCTACTTTTCCAGACGGAAACTCATATCAAAATTCAACTCAAACTCAAACTCGCCGGAAAGTACTGTTTAGACCCAAAATCCTTAATAGAAGGCGCAATCGAGACTTACTTCAAGAATTTCATTCATAAACTTTTGCATGGAAACATTGTTAACACGCAACACACATGAGGAACCCTATAAAGAGACCATTATGCTTCCTTTTATTTTCAAATACATAAATCAATCATTTGATTTCTCATCATTTACCTGCTTCTTAAAGTTCCACAATTTCAATTATATTCCAAACTCAGAAAAATCAAACCCATATGTGGTGTTTTTGTCAGTTAGCTTCAATAGAAACTCAAGTATTAAAGAAAATTATTAAATCAGATTCACCAAACCCATGTTTCTAACAGAGATAAGCACACAGTATTTACTCAACCCGTAATCAAAGCAGGAGAAAATCAATGAACAATCAGAATCCAATCTCACAAGTGTCAAACCTCACCGAGTAACAAAACCCACAAGTTAAAACCAAAATTTATCGAGCAAATGGTGAAATGAAATTAAAAAGGTACCCGGCTGTGAAGATATGGTTCTTGAACAAGGAAATGCAAAGCAGTAGCAGTATAGCAGATGCGCAAATCGTTGAGTCAACTGGATACTTCAGATGAGCCTTGGCTTCTTGAGCGATGGATTGGCAATTGAAGACCAGAGCCTTGGTTGAGTTACGTGACAGAGTTTTGAAGAGTCGAGTTTAATATATTGTAGTTGAATTTTAAGAGATAATATTGAATTATATAATTTGATATATATATTTTTTGAGAATTTTATAATTAAATTATAATTATTTTTATTTCAAATTTTCTAATTAAAAATAAAAAGAAAATTTTTAATACAAATTATTTTTAGTACTACAAAAATAATTATAGAAATATTAAACTTTCAATGATCAATGAGATTAAGAGACTAAGATCGATGGGCGTCATGTATATGCATATATATATATATATATATATATATATATATATTACCCGATGAACATATTGATTGAGTGGATAACCATCAAAAACTTTTAATTATTGTTACCCGATGAATAGCTAAGTGTTACTTGACAAATATTTTACTTCGGTGAATGTCCACCGAACAAAATGTGGTACGATCAATGAAATTGTTTCGTCGGGTATTGTTTGTTGACTCAGTGTTACCCGACAAATGTTCACCGAAAGGCGTTGCTTCGAGTGAAATTGATGTTACTCGACAATTAATGTTAATTCGTTGTTAAAATATTTGGCCCAATGGCAACAACTCGATGATGTGCAACCTGATGGTGGCTCGTCGAGTTTTATGTTACCCGCAACTAAATTTTGTCGGGTAAAAACTTGTTTCTTATAATACTGTAAGATGTCCTTACCAAATGAAGGGTCATTTGGACTCTCTTAACTGCTTTTGCAGGGGCCTTAGAAAGTAAGTAAATGAGTTGGTTTTGATAATTCAGTAAACAAAATAAATCTTCTGTTTTAGAAACAAAACAAAGACTACAAGGATTAACAAATGCTAAATATGGGGGAAATTTTTGAGTGCGACGATTGAAAACACAAATAGCATATACTAGCCTCAATGTAAGCGCATCCGCTCATCAAGAGGCATTTCGGCGCATTACGCACAATTTGACAACTAAATAACAAATTGGTACATGCATGTGTGATATATTTGCATATTACATCGCATTATGTGTAACGGCCCGCCCCGAATTAGCGGGATTAATGACGGATTAGCGAGACTAATCGGGGATTAGACGAGGATTAGCGAACGTTCGGTGCAAAATGACGATTTTGCCCTTGGAATGGGTAAAACGTTGACTTTTCGTTCGGATGGTCAAATGGACTTTGACCGATGATCGTGACGTAGTTCGGGACGTCACGAGTTCATAGACAGGTGGCACACTCGATTCCGACATTCGAGGAAGAAGTTGTGACGTTCGGAAGTTCGAGGGCGTTTTGGTAATTTGGTTGAATAGGGGCCAACGGTTGACTTTTGACCCGGGAGGTCAAATGGCCAAGGGCAGAAGACCATTACGTAGATAAGGACAATACGAATCCGTAGACAGGCGGCACGTCGAATTCGGACGTTCGACGACGAAGTTACGGTTCACGGAAGTTCGAACGTACTATTGCACGTTTTACGAGACGAGGACTATTTGGCAGCAAGTGGGGCCCAGATATTTGTTCCAAGGCCCAATGGATGAGTGACGACATCATTTTCCTTCATGCATACCCCATTCCCCTTTCATCGATCATTTTCTCCCATCCACCCAAACCCAAACCCGATCACCATTTTACCCAAATCCAAACCCACCCTTGACATTTTATCATTGAGAGGCCCAGAGAGAAATGAGGAGGGCTGGCTAGACGTGGTGGCTGGCCGTGGTGGCTGGCCCAGGCAGCACCGCCTTACACGGCGGGGGAGAAAACCCGATCGAGGTATCGGTTAAAACCATTTTCAATCCATTTTCAATTTCTGTTATTATGGGTCGATTTGGATGCTTAGATAATGATTATTAGGTTGTTAGGAAGGTTTTAAGGCGGTTTTGAAGATGGTTCACGGCTGAAGAGGCCGTGAGGGTGGCTGGGAAAAACAAGGCTGTGAGGCCCTTTGAGCATGGTTAGGATTTAGGGTGTTTTGATTAGGTTTAGGGATTGGAAATGATAGGAAATGAAGAGATAGGAAGAATGAAATCGAAAAGGGAAGAAACGGACCGAAAATGAGAGAGGAGGAGCCCCGAACCGGTCACGCCGGTCCAACTGGATCGGCCAAACCAGGTGAACCGACCGTCACAAGGAAGAAGATGCACTGACCAGTGGCGCGTGAGGCACACGCTCAGTGCACGTGCAATCCGAGGGCGCATGCGGGCGCGTGAGGAAGATTTTGAGGGTGGTTCCAACATGTAATTTCATATATTCGATGTAACAAACATTTTGGGATTGGTTTCGAGTCAATCGGACATCGTCTCGATATAGTTAGGGCTGTCTGAAGGTTTCAGTGCCCGTTTAAAAATAGTTAAAAATCCCGGAAAATTAGGGGGCTTTAGTGAGGGGTTAATTAAGTAGTTAGTAACCCTCTAAAGTGATTTGGACAGGTTTGGGTGTAACGCCCCGGACGTTCTGAAAATGTAATGTTGTAAATATTGAATAAAATGACGTTTTTACCCTTGTGATTCGTATGGTCAATTTACTGACTTTTTGATTGGGAGGTCGAACGGACGTTGAGTGATGACCGTGACGTAGTTCGGGACGTCACGAGTTCATAGACAGGTGGCACGTTCGATTCGGACGAACAGGGTGAAAGTTATGATGTTCGAAAGTTCAGGGGCATTATCGTAATTTGGACGTTATATGGGAAAAAGTTGACTTTTTGTTTGACAATTGATATGCATTTGACTCGAAGACCGTTATGTTCGTCTCGACGCCCCGAGTACAACGACAGGCGGCACGCTTGAAACGGACGTCGGATGACCGAGTTACCGGTCACGGAAGTTGGAGGGCATTTTGGTAATTTTGCCCTGGGGCATTTTAGTCTTTTCACACGGGGTACTGTTCACCACCGTGGAAAAACAGAGGTTGCGGCCGTGGGTTGAGCGTGCAATTGTTTAAGGTTTGGTGGAGGGATCAGACACTTTGTTTATGGAAATTGAGGCATTGGAAGCACCCCATCGTGACTGTGCAGAGCTTCAGTGCACGGGGAGTTTTAAAAATGGCCGTGGGCTTTGTGTGCGGGAAACAGTTTCCAGAGAGGTTCAGTGGATTCCCACGGGCTGTCTTCCATTCTGAGGGGTTAGCTGAGTGTCATTGAGCCGGGGAACTCATTTCGATCATTTGGGGCAGGCTGAGAGAGAGTTGAGGGAGGTTCTGAGACGAGGAAGAGAAAAACGCAGAAATGGAGGGAAATTCAAAGGTTGGGTTTTGAGGCGAGTTGAACCAAGCTGAGGGTGGAATTAGTCTTCTGGGATCCTTGCTAACGCAACCGTGCGAGAATTGAGGAGGATTGATCGAGGTTTGCTCAGGGACTCAAGTTCCAGTTTCTGGAAAAACACAGTATTGAGGACGACGACTTCCAGGTTAGTTTGGGGTTAATTGGTTGGATGTTTTGGTTCGTTTGGGTTCCCTTAAGCTGCTGGTGAAGCTAATTTGATTGTGGCACTGGGTTGGGTGAGTTCTGAGTGACGACCCGTTCGTCTGTTCGAGTCTGGATTGCATCGATTTAGGGACAGTCGAGGTTAATCATCAACACAGACCTAAAATTTATGGATTAGAGAAAATAATAGGATAAAAAACGAGAGGAATTGATTGAGAATTGGGCTTGAACTGGTCGGGTCGAGTCGCGGGTAATAGACCCGTTTATCAGTCTATCCGAGTAAGAACGATGACACTGTAGCACGGCGCGTGGCCTTCACGCGCAGCCACTTTGGGCGGCGCGTGACGGCGCGTGCGATGTCATCTCCGATCACGGTCAACATGGAAATTGTTCCTTTCAGTCCAATTAACATTTTACCTTTAGGATTCGAGTTGTTCGGGAGTCATTCGGGATAATTTCGGGAGTCCGGAAGATTAAGTCTTTAAGTTTATTTTCGCCGAAAAATCCGGAAAAATTAGGAAAAATCCTACGAGTTATTTTGGGATGTTTGTAACCCTTCTTGTACGTTTTCACAGGCCCGGACACTTCCGAATCTACGGAGGAGCGCGCGGGACGCGATTGACGTGTCCTAAGACTGTGAGTGGGCTTTTTGATTTCTAAATTGGGCATGCATGACTATTTTGCTTATTTATCTCATGGTTTTACATATGATTTTATGATGGTGAGATGATATATCGGTTTTACATGTTTTCACGTTTTTCGAGATATTTATCGTATTTCACGCATTTCGAGATTTCGGGTTTTGCCTATGCATGCGTGATGATTTTGATGAAGTACCTGGTTATGAATATGCATGTTTCGGATTTATGATGCTTGATCATATTGTGAAGTAATTTTCGGAAATTGCATGTGTTGGAAATTGCATGTGACTTCGGACCTAAGTCCTACTATGTTGTGATACGATTTCGGAATGATGTTGGAAAACAGTTGTGATGAATCATGGTTTATTGTGTTTTAAAAACGGTTTTGGGTTTAAAGACCCGATTGATGGTTGGATCTGGTTTTGGGTTTAAAGACCCGGTATGTTGATGTTGGGGGCGGGCCCGAAAATTGAGTTTAAAGACTCGTGAGTTTAAAGACTCGATTATTATGATACCCCCGAGGCCTACTAATCGTGTTTTGAGTTTAAAGACTCGTTGTTATCCCGGGAAGGCCTAATGTTGAGTTTAAAGACTCGGATGGATCCAACGGCATAATCATGATTTTTTATTTACGTTTTACTTGATTTGTGCAAATAATGTTTCAAAATGACGGTTTCTGGAATCTGGTATTATTAAATGGTTTTACATGAGTTATGACGATCCTTGTAACGTTTTTCATGTGTTTCGGAAAAAGAGTTTTCAAAAGTTTAATACACAATTTTGAATATTTGGTTATGCATGCGGATTACAAAACTGGAGGGCGAACCCGATTTCGGAAAAACTGTTTTTCCTGTTAAACTTATGTTTCAGTCCACTCACACCTTGTTGTTTTAAATTCCCTCCAGGTCGTGGTACAAGCGTGGGGGCAAGCGCCGAGGCAGAGGCGGAGGCATAAAGTTTTCGTTGCGTAGTAGTTAGTTCACAGAGTAGGACTTGTTCTTTAATTTGTTTTGTAATATTGCTCTGTGAAACTGTGGACTTGACGTCCAGTCGGATGTATTTGTTTAATCTCCCTGGTCTGACAATGGGTGTGTTGTAATTTTAACTAGTTTTCCGGTCTTTTGGGTTCGATTGTCAGACGGGAGCAGGATGCTTCCCGATTATCGAGGCGATAATCGGGGTGGGTCCTGTCATTGGGAATCCCGGAGACGACAGTTGACCCGGAAAGGCGTACGGCGCGCATATCGAGGCGGCAAAGCGGACGGTCTGTTAGTGGACTTTCTTTCTGAAATCGATGCATGCATAAATGTTTTATATATGTTTTAATATGTGTTTTGGGATGCCTTGAGTGCATTTTGTGTGTGTGTTTACGTATGGGCACGTACTTCGAGGTTTTCAGGTTTTATACGTGCTTATACGCGCTTACGCTTTTGGTTTTCATGAAATGGTTTTGAAAAGGTAAAATCGGGCATGAGACCCATTTGGATTTGGTTTTGACTCGAGCATGAGGCCCTATTGATGACCCGTAGGTCTGAGTCGTGGTCGCGACGGGTGCTGTGTGCACGGCGACGGACGACGTGACACTCGCCTCCGGATTGGGATGCGGTGCTTCTGGAGAGGTCACGATGCACGTCCTGTTGTCGAGCAGCCATTGGAGGCTCGACTTCGGAGTGCTGACGGTTTAGAGGATCGATCGACGACGTGTGCACCATGGTCTCAAGATGGTGGCGACAGTGATATGTTCACGGCGACATGCTAGGATTGAGAGCGGTCCTGGATTGATGATGGCACGCATCGCTATGATCGGAATCGTGTCTGATACCCAGTTGCTTACAAATTCGGGTTCGATACCCAGTTATTGCGAAATCGGGCTAGATGCCGTGTTGCGTTTTATGTTCGGGGGGAAGGCCCAGTTGATTTGTGTTCTCGGGCGTGAATCCCGTTTTTATGGTTTTTGTATACTGGTATATATATACCCTCCTTATGAGATGATTGATTGGTCTCCTCCAGTCGTCGACCTGGAGAGTCACGATCCACAGACCAGAGTGGGTATCCCAATAGGGATCCCATTCCAGAAGTGGAGGTTACTTATGATGTTGTGGTCCCGGACCAGATTCCGGAGAGACATGTGGACTAGATCCAGAGAGAGAGCTCGGACTAGATCCAGAGATTGAGCCTCCCAGATGGAGATTCCTAGGATAAGACTCAGAGTGAGACCCCAAGTAGTGTGCACACTAGTATAGAGATTACATCGTGACTATATCGAGGAGGTGTTCCCTAGGGGTTGTGTGCCCCGAGTTGGCATCTTCTCCGGAAGTGCCTAGGATGGGTCATATATGTATATATGTATATATGTATATGTGTGTGTGATTTCACTGAGATGGCGTTGGGCTGTGACCCACGCGCATTTGGTTTTGGGCTGAGACCCTTATGAGATGGTTTTGGGACGAGTTCCCACATGTGTTGTTTTGGGTGGAGGTCCCATGTGTGTGTTTGACTGATTTCGGGCTAAGGCCCAAATGGTTTGATGGTTTGATGGTTCATGACGGTTTATGGGAACCGGACATGAACCCTAGAAATGGTTTTTAAATTCATGCATATATTTTTAATAAAGGGCATAAAGGTATTTTATGAAATGTTTTCATAAAATATTTGTTTTGTCCACTCACAGCTTTTATGTTTTGAATGTCTTTCAGATTGATCGCGGATGCGGCTGTAGCAAAGACGAGACATTCACATTCCTCCTTCGGATCCTGGCATACTCTGATAGCCCGGTTGGGCAAAGGACGGAAATATCCCTGGTCTGACACTTCGTGTCAGACGGGAGCAGACACGTCCCACGCTAATCCCGAGGGATTTGGGACGGGTCCTATCATTATGTAGAACTTTAAACACACTCAAATTTATTATTTTTTATGCTGATGGTGGAATTTTAGGGGGAAAATATAATGTTTTAAAAAAGAGTCTTTATAGTGAACAAATTACATCAAAGTTTCATGCGCAAATCGTTTTGAACCTATTCAAACCAAATCGTTATTAATGATTTGGATTAGAATATTTTCAATTCTATTTTTTTAAAATTCGAACTATATCGAATCATTAAGATTTTAACGGCTTGAATTTGGATGATATTCTCATCGATCCAAACCGTATTCACCTATCGATAACCCAAAAAAAAAAAAAGAATGAGACAATGGTGGATTGCTTTAACAATTCAAACATCTTTTTGAATAATTAAGACGTAAAAATATAACTTTGAGAAAAAGGCAAAAAGAAAATAAAGGGAGTCATAGATAAACATTAGATTGAAATTTGCCGTAATGAAGCAAAGAACAAAAATAAATTGCATGCCAAGAATCAGTTATGTAGAGAACTTAATTTACCAGCTCTTCAATCAGTGTGAAAATAAATTAAGAAGCTTTTGTTTTTTGTTAGAAAATTAAGAAGCTTAAAAACTTGAATTTTGTACGTGGAGAGACACCAAAACACATGAAGATTCCTATTTATTAAATATTGGCCCATATTAGACCTTTTTGCCCTTAAAATGTTTCATTGCTTTGATTTTATTTTTTATTTAAGCAAGGACTTTTTATCAATGAATGAAATTTGACTCACATTAGAACTTTTGCCCCTAAATTATTGCATTACTTTAACTTTATTTTTTTTATTTAAGCAAGGACATTTTAGGAAAAAAGAAAAGTTAACCAAATTTAAGTTCTCCCTCTATATAGATTTAACCAAGGATTTTTTAAGAATAAATGAAATTTGACTCACATTAGACCTTTTTGTCCCTAAATTATTGCGTTACTTTAACTTTACTTTTTATTTAAATAAAAAGATTTTAGAAATAATGAAAATTTAACGAGGTTCAAGTTCTCCCTTTGTATATATAATAATTTAATAAATGAGATTTTACTCATATTAGACCTTTTTGCTCCCCAAATTATTGCATTACTTTAACTTTATTTTTTATTTAATTAAGGAAATTTTAAGAATAATAAAAAATTAACCAAATTCAAGTTCTCCCTTTATATATAATTTTTATTGCGCAAACACATTTTAGGAATAATGAAAATTTAACAAAATTCTAGTTCTCCAAATTCAAGTTCTCCCTTTATATATGTTGTTCACAATGCATTGCAGTTGCAAACCAGCTCCGCTTTCACCGGTCTGTTTTGAAACCTTCCACCACCGGATATATCCTCCATAATTCCCATCCACCACTTTGTTAGATTCCGGCAACAACTCAGCTCGACCAAACCACAAACAAAAAAAGAAAAAAGAAAAAGTTAAAAAAAAAAAAACCAAGGAGAGCAAATATCCAAAACACCAAAGAACACAATTACAGAGAGCCAGAAAAAGGTCATTGGTCTCCGGTTTGGGAAAAAAATTCTCCTTTCTTTCTTCACCTTCAATGGAGGAAAGGAAAGGAGATGCTCGGATATCTGTCATCTCCGGTCTCTTCTTCGCCTGCATTATCGGCGGGGGAGTCTTTCTTTTCCTTTACATGCTTCTTCCCGAAGAGAAAACACAACCATGGTACCCGTTTGTAGGCATGCTGCTGGTGGCAATCCCATGGGTGTTTTGGCTCATCACATGTGTGTATAGGTGCTTTAAACCCGCCGGGGCCGTGGAAAGCAGCAGCGGCTGCTATGCCAAGGCAGGGAGCAGCCGGGCAGCAACCATACCCACCACCGCCACCACGAGCGGCGCATTGACAGCTGCTGCACCGGAGTCACCGGTGCATTCCACGGACGGTGCACGCAAGGTGCAGTTTGCAGGGGCTGTAGTATTGGGGAATGAAGACGAGGAGGGTGGACCTAGAGGCCAGAAGGCAAACCAAAGCCATCATCAAACCATTGACATGGGAAATCATACTAATAATAATAATAATGGGATCCATGATTCAGTTAGCTCTGCAGATACCCAAGTACCATTGAAATTAATGGCTTGATCATTAATTTTTATTTTATTTTATTAAAGTTATATGAGTGTTGCCAAATATTGCTCATCATCTGGTGTAATTGATATATGCAAATGCATTTCCTCCACCGCTGTCCCCAATGGACGGTCTCATTGCAATTAGCCGGAAATGGAGGATTTGAGGAAATGGCCGGACACAAACGATTATGGCTTCTCCTGCCACGGCGAAGGATATTGCTCGAGGAAGATTTTAGTTATGGGGAGGTGAGTTTGGAGTACAGCGTGTTCTTGTGACAATGCCACAAGAGAAAAAAAAAAAACAAATAAAAAGTTTGTAGAGGTTATTTGGAACCATGTAAAGCGTTTTGCAACGAAATGATATATAGCATGTTAGTGTGTCTGATGCTAGGAAGGATTTAATTGTAACTTCTTTTTCTTTAGCTACTTTTCATATATAATTCACTTCAGATTATTCTGCAATTCTTTCAGTACTGGTTTTTGTTTCGGGTTAGGGTTTCATTAGTCAAAATCAGTTTCATAGTGCTGAATCAGCTTCATGGTGATAGTTATGCAAAAAAAATCGACCTGGAAACCAAACCGAGCACAATAATGCTAGTGATCGATTATTCAGAAATGAAAGCTGAAAAGAATGTAAATAAAATCTTAGATGGAAGAAGAATACATGTCGGAGTCTCCATGTTTTGGATGCACCTTTTTCTTCTTCAATTGGCAGTTATATTCGTGGACGCTGTTGATGCACCCGAACTTCCTCTTCATCTCCCCCCACAAGCTGGTTTTCTCCTTCTTCACCACCACCACCTTAGGGCTGCTGCCTCCATTGTTACTGTCAATCTCTTTTCTCATCATACAGCACTCTCTCTCAAGCTCCATAACCTTCATGCACATTTTCTCCATCTGTGCTCTCATTTCCTCTTCACCAAACTCGAACTCGGCCTCTTCCTCATTCTTCGTGGATTTGTCTTCACACCCCTGCACCTCCTTGATGATCGTGTCCCGAAGCTGCAACTGCCCTGCAAACAGCACCTGCACCACCACCCTCAATGGCAGCTTCTCATTTTTCGCCGCGTGTTCACAAGCTTCGGCAGACAGTTTCTTGAAATCCAAAATCCGGCACACTTCCTCCCGCTCTGACTCCGTCAAGTGCCTGTGCTTATCTAAGTAGACATCAACTGCGCTGTATGTCCCATCCAAGCTTTTCTGAATCCCCAATGACGCGGCAACTGACATCTCCGCTAACTCCACAAATGTACCTATGTTCAGGTCTATGTCACTAGCAACCTCAGCCAAGAACTCGTCGATCAGCTCTGCAACTACCATCAGCCCGGACGCATCCCTCGACACCTCCGAATCAGACGTGTACTTCTCATAGAAAACCTTCAACATCCTCCTCACACATCCAATGTCATATTGCATCTCCTTGGAGTACCCTTGAGAAGGTATCAAGAGGTCCTTCACTGTTGCTTGCTCCAATTGCTTCCCAATTCTCACCTCAATGCCATTCCTACACTCATCCCTAGCTTCCAAAACAATGGCAAATCGAAGCATTTCAAACAAAACACCGCAAGGAACAAGCCCTATCTCATGAGGCAAAAGCCTCTCCACTGCTTCGAGGACTTCTTTCTGATAACTCCTCTTTACTCCTTCTGCACTGTTCGATATGATCCATTTCTTTGTGTAGTTACAAAGGGATGCTGCCACGTACCCCGCTGGAACCCCATTCTTGTTCATTTCATGGATCACAGACTCATAGAGCCGGAGTGACAATGTTGTCAGATCCTCCGATTTCCAGTCAAGAACAAAGAGCTTCCTCCTTGCACTCGGTCTGTAGTGTTCTTCCCCATCCTCCTCCTCGCTATCATCACCATATGTAGTCAATCTATTTCTCATTGCCTCTCCGAGAAGGCCAGGGTTCGCTAGTACCTTGCTAACGATAGACTCGACACATGCCTCCACTAATCCGATCTTCAAAGAGTGTTGAAGGAACTTTTCGGTGGTTCGAAAAGCCTTGATGGTTTCGTTCCAGCTGGGGAGGATTCGTTGCTTGAAGAACAACAAAGCCTGCGTTAACAGATTGTTTTCGCTGTGATTTTCTGTCATCTCCAAGTAATGAGCCACGCAAATGAGGGGCACGACATTGTCAGTGGAAATCTGAAGTTCAAAGCCATGGTAGAATCTGGCGACAACCTCAAGAGTTTCATTGTCAGCTGGGATGTTTCTGAGGAACTTGGAAATATCATCTTGCGAATTCTGTTTCAGTAAGGCCGCGAATTTCGCTGATTTTGCAGCCAGAAGGTCCTGACCAATCACAACGTATGTGAACTGATAAACTGAATAAATGGAGTAATGAATGTCGAGATTGAAAATGAGGAATTTAGGGGTTCATTCTTACTTTATCGGGCATGAAGGGTGCACCATGAACATTGAGTTGAAAACTTGATGGCGTTGTAGACTTAAGCAACCTAAAATGAGGTGATTAATTATGTGAATAGTAAAAAACTAGAGCAGTAGAATTGATTTGATATTATAAATTGGGAAAGGAGGGAGGTTATTCTTTTACCTTGATGGTACATCCCTGCTTTGTCTCTTTGGCATCCTCGGGTAATTCATTTAAAGACAGAAACAGGTTTGTTACTGTAGAGAAGCTCCTGCTGATGTTTCCCTGTAGAGACAGTACGTTCAATATGACGTCACAGAAATAGTATACGTATAATTAGTTTGTATCCTTTCAAATGTATTGTAAACATATATGTTTTATGACTAAGAAATGAAAGGCCAAACGGGGCAAATCAATGACTGTCGCTAGAATTTTTCATGTTTGAACAGAAAGAAAGAGGCTATATATACATATATATTTGTTTTTGTTTTTTTTTTTTTTCCTTTTGATGCAGACAATGTGTTAACAAAATAAAACAGCTCCTCATCAGATGATTTTCAGTGGTAACTAAGGAAAAGAATTCGGCAACGCAAAATTAAGAAGTAAAGTTTAGAAAATTTAAAGATCACAGGGCCGGCATGCTAAAACATCGATAATTAATTACCAAGAACTGATTAATTATAGATTTATAGCGGATCATGAACGACTGGAGTTAGAAAATAGAAGAAGAGAGGGAGACTTACTGAGAGGGAGAGAAAGAGGAAGAATGGTGAATTTTCTTGGTGTGTTTGGGTGTGCTACTCGAGTCAAGGGGTAGCTCGTTGAAATATGAACGTTTGAAACTCCGATTTTTCTCCTAAACATATGGGTTCTGTTAATATTTGAGTATCAGATTTTGATTATAACTTTCAAAAATAAAAATGAAAAAAATTAAAGTGTGGAGGCCCATTACCCAACCATGGATAATACTTTTTTTTTGTTAAATCCAACCATGGATAATACTGTTGGTTAAAGAAGCCATGGCTGCAATCACACATTGTAATATTGTATATTGAACGGAACCCTGTACATATTAATGGAAATATACCTTAATAAGGTTGTGTTTGGATGAGATATTTCTAATTTAATGAGGATTTATAAAATTTTATAATTTGCAATTTAATATTTACAATGTCTTGATTTGTAAATTCTAACGTTTGGATGAATATTACAATTTCACTTGTTTTAACTCATCATTTGGAAAATTATGTCATTTGAAACATAATTTCGACTCATCATTTGGGATATCCAAATTTCTTGTTTCTATTTTTTTGGAATTTGTAAGTTCTAATTTTTATTATTCAAAAAAGAAATTGGTACGTAGAAATTTTAAAATTCTAACTTTTTATCAAATCTTTTGTTATTTTTTTTTATCCAAACACACTCTAAAGGGGGTGTATTTAATTTTGGTTTTTAAATGATTTTAGAGGGTTTTCAAATTCAGACATATTCAATTAGGATTTTAATAGGTTTTATACAAATCAAGTTGTATTCAATCTATCTTTTAATAGATTGTTTTAAAATTCTTTAAAATCTAGGTGTATTTAATTAAGATTGTAGAATGCAATTTACAAATATAGGTGTATTCAAAAGTTGGATGATTCCTTATGATTTTTTAAATTGGTGGATTTTGATAGATTTGCTAAGGAAAAATACACATATTACTCCACCATCAAAATCATCACACCTCACCTAATATTTCATTGGATTTGAAAAAAAATATATATTCCTTCTCAAAATATTTTTACACTGTCTCCCTTCCTCATCCCAACTTAAGCGGCACCACCACTCCTCTTAGTAATAGAAGCAGCAACACCACCACTGTCATTTTTTTTCTTCATGGAAACAGTTATTCAAAAGAGAAAACAACATAACAAGATATATTAATTGTAACGACCAATCCTGGAAATCAGGATTAGATTAGTGATTAATGACGGATTAGTAAAGTTAATCAGTAATTAGTTGGACGAATTCGGACGGACGGTGCAAAATGACGATTTTGCGCCTGCAATGGGCAAAAATGTTGACTTTTAGTTTGGGCGATCAAATGGATTTTGACCAATGACTGTGACGCAGTTCGGGACGTCACGAGTTCTTAGACAGGTGGCATGCCCGATTCCGATATTCGAGGAGGAAGTTTGAGGGTAATTTGGTTGAAAAGGGGCAAACAGTTGAATTTTCATACGACATGGAATTTTCACGTATTTTGAGGACCGTTAGGTAGATCTCACTCCTCTGAGTACAACGACAGACGGCACGCTGTCATTGGATTTCAGTTAGTTCGGACTTTGGACTAATTAGGCTAGGGGCAAAATGGTAATTTGCTATGTAAGGGGCATTTTGGTCTTTTTGCTATGCCCAGTTACACTTGGATAGGTGGCTTCCTGGGGATTGTTGTTCAACCAGATGGGGACACTTGTCCCATTTCTAGAGGTTTGTGGAAACCTCCTAAGCTGCCTTACAATGAATTGAAAAGGAAAGGATATTGGTTGCACGGGTGAGAGTGAAAACAGAGGAACCAGAGATGAAAAATGAGTGATATTGAACCCAAACCGTCCTTAAAATGATCTCTTGACCTATGACTGATGAATCAGATATGGAGAGGGAGTTGAGACGACCATCGTGCCATGATCACCGTGAGTTGCCGTGGAAGGTGGTTCTCAGCCCGTGGAAAACAGAGACTCAGTGTAACTGTGAAATCCAAGTTTCCCAATTTCCCTCAAATCTCATCCTTTGTCTTTGTTGTGTGAACAAAAATGAAAATAAAAAGTATAGAGAGTCTTCCAGTGGCCACGACGAGGTACGACGGTGGAGGTAAGGCAGAGTTCTCGAAGAAGTTCAGTTTAAGTTCAAAAATGGTGAATTGAGACTTAACGTGTGTTTTGTGGTTTTGACGATTGGATATTGTCTCTGGTGGTCCCAGAGATTGTTTGGGGCCAAAACCAAGGACGATGGTGTCCGAAATCAAGGAAACATGATGAAGGAACAGTGGACGGTTCATTCTTCAACTTAAGGAGGTAAGGTATAGAGCTTAAGATCATGGCTTTAGGTTTTAAATTGATTTCAAAGAAGGAGATGAGCAGTTAGGAATAAAAACGATCAAAGTTGGATTGAAAAAGGACAAAAAACAGCGTCGAACCGCCCACGTCGGTTCAGTTGAACTGGCCAGACTGCTGGACCAGTCTAAACCAGTCAATCACGGGTTGAAGATGATGAACAGTGGCCGTATGGCTCCCACGCGCAGCTCCTTTGGGCTGCACGTGAGGGTGCGTGTAGCCACTTTCAAGGAAGTCTTCAACATGACTTTTAAAGTAATCGATGTAACGAACATTTTGGAATTGGTTTCGAGTCGATCAGATATTGTCTCGATATGTTTCGAGATGTCCGAATGTTTTAGGGCTCGTTTAAAAATAATTAAAAATTTGGGAAAATTATGGGGCTTTAGTAGAAGTATTATGAAGTAGTTAGTGATCTTATTATGAGATTTGGACAGGTTCGAGAAAGCTAGTGATAGTGGATTGGCCGGGAACGACGTAAGTGCACGCGTATCGAGGCAACAGCGTAACGGTCTGTGAGTGGACTTTGCTTTTAAACTTATGATGCACGCATAAATGTTTTATATGTTTTCTTTACGTGATTCTATGTTTATGATTATGATCTTGATGATTTCCGGTTTTCCACGTATTTTGAGATAAATTACGTATTTGCATGTTTTACGAGATATAGTTTTCTGCTATGGTTTTGATGATTTGATTTTGGGATTTGAAATATGATTGGATTTTAATGAATGATAATGGATTTTGGAAAAGTGATTTCGGGCTTGAAGCCCTGTTCATAAAGGAATTTCAATAAATGTGATTTCGGATTTTGAAACTGGATTTCAGAAATAATGCTTTGGGATTTGGTTTTGAAACTTGGAAAGTGGATTCCGGATTTGGGTTCGAAATGATTATTCCGGATGCCGGCTTACGGAATGATGGTTTCAGATTCGAATTTGGAAATGGATTATGGATATGCTTCTGGATTTGGATTCGGGAGGATGATTTCGGATTCAGCTTGGAATTCGAAATGGTGATTTCGAATTCAGATTTGGACATGGATTTGGAAATGGTTTTAAAATAGTTTTTGAATTGGATTTGCTGGATCTGGTTATTGGGTTTAAAGATCCGAATATGATTATGACGGGGGCGGGCCCGGATTGGGTTTAAAGACCCGGATTAAGTTTAAAGACTCGGATATTATGATTTCCCCCATAGGCCTATTGAGTTTAAAGACTCAGGAGTTTAAAGAATCGGATTATATTGAGGCCTGGATTGAGTTTAAAGACTCGGATTACTGTTGAGTTTAAAGACTCGGATAGATCCAGCAGGTTCGATTGGTTGAAATGGATTTCAAATATGTTTTGGATTTCGATGAGAAGTTGATGATATTCAATAATGATGGTATTCAAATAATGGTTTTCTGATATTTTGGGCTATGCCCCGGATGATATGGATTTCGATGGTTTTGGGTTGAGGCCCAGGATTTGAGAAGAGGAAATGACTTATGGCTTTTGGTTTGTGAATGGTTATAATAACTTGAATATGAAATGGTTTTATCACATGAGTTTTATATGCATGCATTGGTTTTTAAACGGAGGGTATAAATATCTTTCTGATAAACTATTTTCTAAACTTATCCTTTATTTTTGTCCACTCATAGTCTTTTGTGTTTTTCGATACCCTCCAGGTTTGATGCGGTGCGGGCTGTTTTCAGAGAGACGGAGAAATCACACTCGCGATCCACAGTAGATTTTGCGCCCTCTGGGAAGTCCGGAAATTTTTGGATGGTTTGTGTAGGAGTCCCTTGTCCGGATTACGTGTTACGTGGAGGTGGGACGTCGGTTTAGCCTTCATGTTGCGCATAAGTTAGACGGGAGAATGGCTTAGCCCTTAGTCCTGGGGGATTGGGGGTAGGTCGTGTCAAATTGGTATCAGAGCAAGATTTGTGCGCTCTGGTAGGAACCACTAACCGAGCAGGGATATGTGATGACCATTGGTAGGTCATGTTTTGGTACGAATGGTCAGGATACCATTAGTTTGATTAGAGTGGCGCAACGGAAGCGCGGTGGACCTATGCTTTGTGTTGGATCGGACTAGGTTGGTATGGTCGGGTTTGACCGTTCGTGAGGTTGGTTGTAGTGGACTCCCCCTGATGTGTTGGCATATGTTGGAATATGCCGAAGTTAGCATGTGGTGTTTCCGAGGTTGGCATTTGGTGATTGACGACTTCGAGGGTGGTAATTGGGGAGTCCGAAGTTAGTGATTGTTGATTGAGGATTCTGAGAATTGGTGACTCGTTCTTTAGCAGGTGCTCGGAGTTGAACCTCGGGAAGGTTGATATGTGAGAATCAGGATACGTGATGTAAAAACTGATAGGCGAGTAGGTCGGTGAGTTGGTTTGGCTACAGACACGTGGTTGTGATCCGTAGAAGTTATGGATTTCCTCAGTATAGTAAAGAAGGTGACGTTTGGACAGTTAGTCTGGAGGTGGTATACTTGAGGATTAAGTCCCATGGTTGGAAAGATGGATATACTTACAACATGCCTGGAATCCCGGAATCAGGAGATGTTGTGATTTCGACGATGAGACCCCTGTTGATTCCGAGTTGGTGTTAAGATGGATTAAGGTCGGATGACTTGTGATGACATGGTTGAGAACCATTGTGTGTTCCGTTGAAGGATGACGGAAGGAAGCTGAGAAGGAGTGACTATAACTGATCGATATGAGGTTATTAAAGAGAACCCATAATCTAGACGTGTTAGGACCCGACCCTCCTCGGTCAGGACCCGACTCATCTAGCACCATATTGTCCGCTTTGGGCCTCGCCCTCACGGTTTTGTTTTCGGGAGCTCATGGTGCAACTTCCCAGGGGGTCACCCATCATGGAATTGCACCAGCCTCAACTCACTTAACTTTGGGGTTCCAATCTCCCCCAAAGCCACTTGAGCTCCCAAAAGGCCTAGTGCTAGATAGGTGTGTGCCTACACCTTTAAGGCACACCACCACTCTCCCAGACCATTCCCCCTCGCAAGAATGTGGGATTGTTCACCGTTCCCTCCAGGACACGGGTCTTACAAGACGTGTTTCGATACATGTGGTAGTCTCGATCGATTCAATCTGATGCGGTGGTCTAATCATTGGTGGGAATTAAAGACAAAGTAGGAAGACAGTGAGTATGATCTGCTTAAGAGTGAGTGGATCGGGATTGAATCGCTCTAGGATGTTGTTGTGGAGCAGGAGAATCATACGTAAGACAAAGGTTGGATATGTTGGACGTACGGTTGAGGAGATTGCTCTGTCTTGCAGGAGTAGAAGTGGCTGGACACCTTGACCATTTGGTAGTTGTGTAAGACGCGTGTGGTCCGTCTCGTATACGTTTGGATATTGGACTTGGATCTGGTGCTGGGTCTTCCCTATTGAGATGTGATTGAGGTTCATTTTGTTCGGGATACCCAGGAAACCAGGAAACTCGGAAGGGATTTGAGTTGGACTTCCCCGGAAGACTTGTAGTTCAGCCTAGTGGTAGAATTGGACCGACGTACTGCAAAAGTGAAGTATGATTGGTTTGTAGGAAAGTGGTAATCAGTATAATTACGAAGATGTTTGTGTACCCTGGAGATTACACTGTGAGAGTGACGGGTACACTATGGTGTTGTTGGATGCACTTACCGTAGGATGTCGTTGGAAGTACTTGAGGATGTACTCTGCGAGCTGTGTTTGGTGGTATGCACCGTGATTCTGGTTGGTTGTGATTGGTGCATGTATTTTAGATGTGTCCCGATGCGATTGGACGTGCATCGTGATGTTTTGGTGGAGATGCTGGTGATCGGCTTGGTGCCGAGATATGTTGTTGGTTGTCTTGGTGAATCTGTACAGTTTTGATGTGATTGATCAGTTGAGATATGGACTGGATCCGAGTGATCCTGAGTGATCTGACTGGTTGGTAGGAGTCAGTATTGATATGAACTGGATGCTCAGAGCCATGAGTGGCTGGTGGGACCCTGATATTGAGATGTGTGATCACGGTTTAACAAGTATGTGATAGGGTTGAGTTGCAGACAGGTGGTGTAGGACGTGGATGAAGTTTCCACAGGTTGATAGTGTTGGTGGTTCATGGAACCTTGAGTTAGTGGTGTGAGCGAGTGTGGTGTGACTCCCGTGAGGTCGGTGCGAATCGCTGACGGAGGTAATACAGATCATTGAATAGGTCTTTATGCATGGGAGTACCGAGGTCGGCAGATGCCGTCTTGTGAATTGGTGTACTTGAGATTTGTGCTTGTTGACGGCAAACTCGCACGATGTACTGAAGTATGGGTACGAGGTACGCTTGACTCGAGGAAAAGTCGAGATTGAGTGACTGGTAGTGGTGGTGTTGTGACGTACCTAGTAGGAGTTGAGCCGTGAGTGTCGGCTGGTGCAATATTCGAGGTACTGCTGGTATGACTTCGAAAAGTGTTGACCTCGGTAAAAATAAAAGGATTACGAGATGGACTGAAAGTGGGTTGAGTTGATTCGCTTGGTAGAGATGTGGTGATAGTCAGGATAAGCCAGATTGGTGGGTGATGGACACCAGGTAGGAGACCCAGGCGCGAGATAAGTTGGGTTTCCCCCAGTAAGTTACGAACGTACGAGATTTTGGAATTTCGGGGACGAAATTCTTTAAGGGGAGGGGGGGGGGGAGATTGTAACAACCCGTCTCGAAAATCAGGATTATATTAGTGATTAATGACGGATTAGTAAAGTTAATCAGTAATTAGTTGGACGAATTCGGACGGACGGTGCAAAATGATGATTTTGCCCCTAGAATGGGCAAAAATGTTGACTTTTAGTTCGGGCAGTCACATGGACTTTGGCCGATGACTATGACGTAGTTCAGGACGTCACGAGTTCATAGGCAGGTGGCACGTCCGATTCCGACATTCGAGGAGGAAGTTTGATGATCGGAAGTTCGAGGGTAATTTGGTTGAAAAGGAGCAAACTGTTGACTTTTCATACGACAAGAAATTTTCACGTATTTCGAGGACTGTTAGGTAGGTCTCACTGCCTAGAGTAAAACGATAGGTGGCATGCTTTCATTGGATTTCAGTTAGTTTGGACTTTGGTCTAATTCGGCTAGGGGAAAAATGGTAATTTACTATGTAAGGGGCATTTTGGTCTTTTTGCTATGCCCAGTTACACTTGGACAGGTGGCTTCCTTGGAATTGCTGTTCAACCAGATGGGGACACTTGTCCCATCTCTAGAGGTTTGTGGAAACCTCCTAAGCCGCCTTACAATGAATTGAAAAGGAAAGGATAATGGTTGCACGGGTGAGAGTGAAAACAGAGGAACCAGAGATGAAAAATGAGTGATATTGAACCCAAACCGTAGTTAAAATGATCTCTTGACCCATGACTGATGAATCAGAGATGGAGAGGGAGTTGAGACAATCATCGTGCCATGATCACCGTGAGCTACCGTGGACGGTGGTTCTCAGCCCGTGGAAAACAGAGACTCAGTGTAATTGTGAGATCCAAGTTTCCCAATTTCCCTCAAATCTCATCCTTTGTCTTTGTTGTGTGAACAAAACAAGAAAAAGGAAGTATAGAGAGTCTTCCAGTGGCCACAGTGAGGCACGGCGGTGGAGGTAAGGCAGAGTTCTCGAAGAAATTCAGTTTAAGTTCAAAAATGGTGAATTGAGACTTAACGTGTGTTTTGTGGTTTTGACAATTGGATATTGTCTCTGGAGGTCCCAGAGACTGTTTGGGGTCAAAACCAAGGACGATGGTAGCCGAAATCAAGGAAACATGATGAAGGAACATTGGTCGGTTCATTCTTCGACTTAAGGAGGTAAGGTATAGAGCTTAAGATCATTGCTTTAGGTTTTAAATTGATTTCAAAGAAGGAGACGAGCTGTAACGACCCGTCCCGGAAGTTGGGATTAGATTAGAAGTTAATGACGGATTAGTGAAGTTACTCGGTGATTAGTTGGATATTTTCGAACGGACGGTGCGGAATGACGATTTTACCCCTAGGATGGGCCGAATGTTGACTTTTAGTTTGGGCGGTCAAATAGACTTTGACCGATGACCGTGATGTAGTTTGGGACATCACGAGTTTGTAGACAGGTGGCACGCCCGATTCCGACATCCGAGGAGGAAGTTATGATGTTCGGAAGGTCGAGGGCATTTTCGTAACTTGGTTAAAAGAGGGGAATTTATTGACTTTTTGCACGACAAGTTTTCTTCACGTAAACCGAGGACCATTAGGAAGGTCTCGATGTTCTGAGTATAACGACAGGCGGCACGTGTCGATTGGGGTTCGGACGACGAAGTTATGGTCTAGGAACCGGAGGGGAGAAAAGGTAAATTGAGCAATAAAGGGCATTTTGGTCCTTTCTGTACCTTGAGATCTGTGCCTAGTAAGTGTGGGACACTTGGCTGCTTGGGAGGGTAGGTCCATCAGATTGAGGACACTTGGCCTCTACTGGAAGGCTGTGGAACCTTTCTGCCGCTTTAGGAAATTTGTTTTTAAACAACCCAAGTTAAAAACATCGTGCAGTGCCGGGAAAACAGAGACATGGAGACGGTGAGGAAATTCAAACTCCCAAACTGACCTCAATGGTTGGGCCATGTGAACAAGAATGAGAAGGTTGACGGTGTAGATTGCGGTGGTGAGGCCAAGGATGGCCGTCGCACACGGTGAAGGTCGAACGGAGGGAAGTGCAATAAGTTCTGTTTTGGAATTCGAAACTGAAGATGAAGTTCAAGCCCCTAAGGATGGTTTTAATTGGCCAGAAAGTGATCAGGGAAGGGAATAGGTTCGAAAGTGCAGGAACTTGAGACTAGAAGGGGACGGTGGCCATAGAACCAGTGTAAGGTAATCTTGGAGTCGAACATGGTGTTTTTGATTTTAATTAGTTTAGCTCAATTCTAATAAGTAGAAATTGCTTTTGGTGACCCTATGAACTCTGAAGGATTGATTTGGAGGCTAAAGGAGGCTAGAATCCATGGAATTCAAGGTTTCAGAGCACTGGTTGAATTCGTGAACAGGAAGGTAAGGTCCCTTGGTTATTGTCACGTTTTGATCATACTATTCGATTAGGAATAGAAGGACGAGACTCTAGGGATTAAATAGACTAAAAACTATTAGGAAATTGAAGAAAACCGCTCACGCAGGTTTAAAACCGAACCGGATTTGCAGACCGGTTTAGACTGGTCGACTGAGGAAGACGATGAACAGTGCCTATGCACGTGGCTCCCACGCGCAACCACTTTAGACGGAGCGTGTGGGCACGTGGCACGGTGTTTGAGGGTGGTTCCAACATGACTTTTAAATTATTCGATGTAACGAACATTTTGGCGCTGGTTTCGAGTCAATCGGACATAATCTTGATAGTTTTCGGGATGTCCGAAGGTTTTAGGGCTCGTTGAAAAATAGTTAAAAATACGGGAAAATTATGGGGCTTTAGTATGACCTTTTTGAAGTAGTTAGTGACCTTGGTATGGGATTTGGACAGGTTCAGGAAAGCCGAGGATAGCAGAATGGCCAGGAACGGCGTAAGTGCTCGCGTATCGAGGCGACGTCGGAATAGTCTGTGAGTGGACTTTGCTTTCTAACTTATGATGCATGCATATATGTTTTTATATGTTTTCTATACGCGATTCTATGATTTTCTTTATGATCTTGTTGGTTTACGGTTTTGCACGTTTTTCGAGGAAATTACGAAATTTCACGTTTTACGAGGTTTCGATGAATATTGTGGTTTGAACTTGGTTTTAATGATTTGATTTCGGGATTTGAAATACGATTTGATTTCAATGAAAGTAAAAGGATTTTGGAAAGTGATTACTAGCTTAGAGGCCCAGTTCAAACAGTGGTTTTGAGAAACGTGATTTCGTGTTTTTAAATTGGATTTCCGAATGACGATTCGAGATTCGATTTGGGACTTGAAAGTGGATTCCGGGTTTGGGTTCGGAATGGTTATTCCGGATTCCGACTTACGGAATGCTAGTTTCGGACTCGGATTTGGAAATGGATGATGACGATGAGTTCTGGGTTTGGATTCGGGATCCTAATGAGATTTCAGATTCGGATTCGGAAATGAAAAATGGTTTTCAAACGGTTTGGATTGGATTTGCTGGATCTGATTATTGGGTTTAAAGACCCGGATATGATTATGACTGGGGTGGGCCCAGATTGGGTTTAAAGACTCGGATTGAGTTTAAAGACTCGGGAGTTTAAAGACTCGGATATTGATATTTCCCCCGTAGGCCTATTGAGTTTAAAGACTCGGATTATATTGAGGCCTGGATTGAGTTTAAAGACTCGGATAGATCCAGCAGGTTCAATGGATGAAAATGTGGTTTCAAATGTGTTTGGTTTTCACTGAGACTTGATGATATTTCCGAGGTTTTGGGCTCTGCCCGGATGATATGTCTTTGATGGTTTTGGGCTGAGGCCCGGGAATTGGAAAAGGAAACAACTTTGTTTTCTTACATGGTTTTATGACATGAATTTGATATGCATTTATTGGTTTTTGAAATGGAGGGTATAAATGTACTTATTTTATGAACTGTTTTTAAAACTTAGTATTTATTTTTGTCCACTTACAGTCTTTTCGTGTTTCCGATACCCCCAGGTTGTTGCGGAACGGGCTGTTGATCGAGAGAGACGGAGACATCACACCTGCGCTCCACAGTAGTCTGGTATACTCTAGGAAGATCGGTACCTTTTTGGATGGTTGGATCGAGAATCCCTTGTCCAACTTACGTGTCGCATGAAGGTTGGACGTTGGTTTAGCCTTCATGTCATGCGTAAGTTAGACGGGATCGGGATTTAGCCCTTAATCCCGGGGGATTAGGGATGGGTCCTGCCTTGGAAGTTAGGAATAAAAAATATCAAAGTTGGATTGAAAAAGGATGAAAAACAGTGTCTAACCGCACATACCGGTTCAGTAGAACCGGTAGGACTGCTGGACTGGTCTGAACCAGTCGATCGTGGGTTGAAGATGATGAACAGTGGGCGCGTGGCTCCCACGCGCAGCCCCTTTGGGCGCGTGAAGCCCCTTTGGAGGAAGTCTTCAACACGACTTTAAAAGTATTCGATGTAACGAACATTTTGGAATTGGTTTCGAGTCGATCGGACATCGTGTCGATATGTTTCGGGATGTCCGAAGGTTTTAGGGCTTATTTAAAAATAGTCAAAAATTTGAGAGAATTACGATGTTTTATTAGAAGCATTATGAAGTAGTTAGTGACCTTATTATTGGATTTGGACAGGTTCGGGAAAGCCGGTGATAGTGGATTGGCCGGGCATGGCGTAAGTGCACGCGTATCGAGGTAGCGGCGTAATGGTCTATGAGTGGACTTTGCTTTTAAACTTATGATGCATGCATTAATGTTTTATATGTTTTCTATACGTTATTCTATGTTTATGATTATGATCTTGATGATTTCCAGTTTTGCACGTATTTCGAGATAAATTACGTATTTGCACGTTTTACGAGATATGATTTTCTACTATGGTTTTGATGATTTGATTTTGGGATTTGAAATATGATTGGATTTTAATGAATGATAATGGATTTTGGAAAAGTGATTTCGGGCTTGAAGCCCTGTTCATAAAGGAATTTCGATAAACATGATTTTGGATTTTGAAACTGGATTTCAGAAATGATGCTTTGGGATTTGGTTTTGAAACTTGGAAAGTGGATTCCGGATTTGGGTTCGGAATGATTATTTCGGATGCCGGCTTACGAAATGATGGTTTTGGATTCGAATTTGGAAATGGATTATGAATATGATTCTGGATTTGGATTCGGGATGATGATTTCAGATTTGGCTTGGAATTCGAAATGGTGATTTCAAATTCAGATTTGGAAATGGTTTTAAAATGGTTTTTGAATTGGATTTGCTGGATCTGGTTATTGGGTTTAAAGACCCGGATATGATTATGACGGCGGCGGGCCTGGATTTGATTTAAAGACCCGGATTGAGTTTAAAGACTCGGGAGTTTAAAGACTCAGATATTATGATTTCCCCCGTAGGCATATTGAGTTTAAAGACTCGGGAGTTTAAAGACTCGGATTATATTGAGGCTTGGATTGAGTTTTAAGACTAGGATTACCGTTAATTTTAAAGACTCGGATAGATCCACCAGGTTCGATTGGTTGAAATGGATTTCAAATATGTTTTGGATTTCGATGAGAACTTGATGATTTTCAATAATGATGGTTTTCAAATAATGGTTTTCTGATGTTTTGGGCTATGCCCCGAATGATATGGATTTCGATGGTTTTGGGCTGAGGCCCGAGATTTGAGAAGTGGAAATGACTTCTGGCTTTTGGTTTATGAATGGTTATAATAACTTGAATATGAAATGGTTTTATGACATGATTTTTACATGCATGCATTGGTTTTTAAATGGAGGGTATAAATGTATTTCTAATAAACTATTTTCTAAACTTATCTTTATTTTTGTCCACTCACAGTCTTTTGTGTTTTTCGATACCCTCTAGGTTTGATGTAGTGCGGGCTGTTATCTAAGAGACGGAGACATCACCCACGCGATCCACAGTTGATTCTGCACCCTCTGGGAAGTCCGAAATTTTTTGGACGGTTTGTGTAGGAGTCCCTTGTCCGGCTTACGTGTTACGTGGAGGTGGGACGTCAGTTTAGCCTTCATGTCACGCGTAAGTTAGACGCGAGCATGGTTTAGCCTTTAATCCCAGAGGATTGGGGGTAGGCCGTGTCATTAATAACAGATGTTACATGGAACAAGACCAAATCCCCATCTGGAAATAAAAAACCATAAAGAGCCAACTGACAATCCAAGTTTGACTTATAACAAGCTCATGCTTCTCGTCATCAGCTTCATTCTTACCTCTCCTCCTGTTCTTTCCTCCATTTCCCTTGGTTTATTGGATTGAACATTCAATTTGTAGCTACTTTCCTAATTTTTTTTTATAACTTTGGTTACTTTATTGTATTTTGGTTTTTGTTCTTGTTCTTTTTTATGATAATTACGATGATAAACATTTTATTAAGCTAATTTTGTTTGGAAGAGTGACTACGGTCTTGTTTCATTGTTTTGGTACAAAATTTTGTCTATTGAAAGAATTCATGTCTGATACTTTGTAGTATGTGGCTGTCATCACCGAATGGTGATGGGGAGAAGAGAAATGGGGAATATGCACATCTGGTCCTGTTGGACATGGTTTATATTTATAAAATCCATAGAAACACTTCAAAATCTATATAAATTTATTATAAAATCTATTGAAATTTGAAATGATTTGAGTGAAATCATATACAATAAGGTGAAATTATATAAAATCCATTATAATTCTAAATCATTTAAAATCTATTAAAACCCATTAAAATCTCAATCGAATACACCCCTATAAGCTTTTTATCTCAAACCTATCGATGTGGGCATGTAGCGGCTCACGTACGTGTAGCCTCCCACTGCAGGTGCACGTTCAAGCCCTGAATGCTAGGGTGAGATCCGGATTCCGGACCGTCACAATACTGGTGGTTGGGGTGGTTGTGGTCTCTGAACACGCCGCCCCGACCAACCATGTTACCCTGACCCGATAAGATGATGATCTATTTGGAGTCGTCGAGTGATTGAGATTTCATTTTCACGGGATCTATTTGGTTGCGGGGATAGTAAATACTTTTTCTTGCTCTTGGGTTTAAATGCTGTCAGATGTCACAGACTAACTATGATGATTGATAAATTTTGTTTGAAAAAAAACAGAATCTAATTCTCTCTGGTATACCTTGGTTTCTTTTCTGTTGGTTTCAAAGTCTTCCATTAGAGGATACGCCCTATACCAAATCATCCAACTGAGAATTCGTAGTCATCAGGAAGTGTGAAGGGCGATTTCAATGTTCATACAAAATAAATTGTCAAGTTTATATAGAATAAAACAAATGTTTACTAATATAAATAATAAGCTATTAAAGTAGGAGAAGACTTTTCTGAAACCCATTGTGTTCTAATTGGGGTTGCAATCCTCCACAGAAATGGTTTGTAAGGTTTTAGAAGGCGTAATGAATCGACGACGACGTTGATGAAGGTTTTGTTTTCTAACAGGTGACAATAACTGATGATCAATGCACTCTATATGCTTGATTTTATGCTTGAGCATATTTTTCTGTGAAATTTTGATGATTCTAATTTCTATGTTGATTTCAATTATGATTGGGTGAGCATACACACTTTTTACACACTCAGAAAACGACTAGGATGATGATGCTATGATGTCACTCCCCTTGCCCGACACTCACAATTCACAGCCTCAAATATGTTGATTTCAATTATGATTGGGTGAGCGTACACACTTTTTTACACACTCATAAAACGACTAGGATGATGACGCTATGATGTCACTCTCCTTTCCCCACACTCACAATTCACAACCTCAAATATGTTGATTTCAATTATGATTGGGTGAGCATACACACTTTTTACACACTCATAAAATGACTAGGATGATGACGCTATGATGTCACTCTCCTCTCCCCACACTCATAATTCACACAGCCTCAAATTACCTAGTTTAAAAACTCATGCTCACATCAATCTTTTACAAGTTAGCAATGCCACCTAGCTGCCAAGTGTGATGCCTCTGTGGACAGCTTACACACCGTTGAAGCAAGAAATGTTTCAAAATTCAATTATTCATCGTCCAATCACCAAGTGACGCTTGTCCTTCCTCGTAACCTATCAACCAAGAAGAGTCGTGGGTCTTTCGTCAGTACGGACACTGGTGTGGTGCCGACCTCAGGTTCTCCGACGGTCAAATTAGTAACTTTTTTTGTAAGAGAAAACGGTAAATGGTAAGTTTGGCAGAGTAATAGTGAATAGTCAATTTTAGTTACATTTATTGGGAAATGTGCACCCTTTATATATGGGTGAGTGGAGTGTTCATTTCCCATAGTTTCGATATAGGAAAAATGCTTATCGATTTTCGTGCTGACACATGTTACGTAGATCGAAGATGGAGATGCTTCCACGTGTCATCCCATCTTGGGCTAATTTTCGGGGCTATGTAAGTGGCGTGGCCTGGCCCGTGTTCTGTGTTTGGGCTTTAGGTATACGGTCCTGTGAGTATAGTTAGATATTGTGTAAACAGAAGTCCACCAAGTTCTTGACTGAGGTGAAATTTCTCAGTGGGGGACTTGTCTCATTCTTCTAGACTCGGTGGGAGGTATACCTGTAGTCCCCCAAGTCCATTGGTTGAGAGAGGTCGCGGGGCTACTCTCGTGTGTATGGTTGAAGTGACATGTGGTCGGTGCGTCAAATAAGGCGTCTCAGTGGAAACTTCTCGGTCACCTATGTGGAGAAACGTCCCAATGCTTGCTTTAAACTGGGTGACTCGGCGTAGGTAAAATAACACTCGGTGCTTATGGTGTATCGAGCTGACTGGTCGCGCGGTGTGGCATACGCAAGGTCACGTCTAGACTAGGTCGGTGTTAATGGTGAAGGCACGAAACATTGGTAGGAAAAGCGGGCACCAAGTGGTGTGCGTGGTTCGGTGAGACTTGCTTAGAGTTGATAGGGGTCATGGTCGGCTGGTTGACGAGAGTGAAGTTGGTTGGCTTGAAAGGGGTCGGTTGACTACAGTGGAGTTCGTGATTCTGTATAGAGGTAGGTCGGTTGTTCTGAGGCAGTTGGTCTCCCTTATTTTGGTGCGTGACACGTGTAGGTCGGATGTGTGGTTTGTGACACATGTCGACCACGGAAGGATGTGATGCTTCGTTTTCTGTGCCAAGATCTATAAATAGAAGGGGTCTTCCACCGATTTTCTCACTTGTATTTTGAGAATTTGGGAAAAACTCTATCAACTTCAAAGGTGATTTCTGATCGGTTATCTCCGCTACAAAAAAACACGGTAAGGGACTATTCTTCTGACCCTTTGGATTAAAGTGGGAACTTGTGAAGAACTAAGCATGAACTTTGTTGAGTTTGTGGTCAGGTCTTCCAAAGTCTAGGTCGGCCCTGAGTTGTGTTTTCCTTTTCTGTTTTCTAGATGTCTGAGGATAGTAACTCGACGTTGGAAGGGAAATGCTACGACTAAGAGATCGGCGAGTCGCCTAATAGTAGTGTAAAGGTTCTTATAACCCTCTCGTCTGATAGTGAGGATGAGGTTAGCTTGGCGGACGTAAACATTTATACATACATCATATTTATAAAGCAAACGTTCACTCACAGATCGTCCGTTTTGCGCATCTACAACCCACGTCGTAAGCCACTTCAGGACTAATCCATACTCTTCGGGACGTACGAACCTATCCAAATCATACCCAAAGTTCACTATCCATCGATACAAATCCTAATCATAAACCCTCACACATCCTAGAACGGTCAATGTGTCCCGAGGAGAAAAACATCCATTTTACCTATCAAACGATCTTCGATCGACCTGAAACCACCACCAATGGATTTAGAAAGTAAAAAACTTTCGAACAAGACTGATTTCACCTCAAAATTTATCCCCATGTCCCCCACATTGGTCAAAGTTTCGGTCAACGTTGGTCAACAGTCAACGCTGACGTCAGCTGGTCAATGGTCAAAGTCAACAGTCTAGCGTCAGCAAAGTCAATGCTGATGTCAGTTGGTTAATGGTCAAAGTCAATGGCTTAATGTTAGCAAACTCAATGCTGACGTTAGTTGGTCAACAGTCGCCAGAGATTGTGGCTAGTGTCGCCGTGCGCCGCCATCTAGTTCAGCCACCGGAGGCAGGAATCTGCCTTTTTTGTCCAATTTTTTAAACCTTCATAACTTTCTCATTTCTCAACCTATTCCTATGTTCTATATATGGAAATCATGCTACCCGAGCCAAGGAATCCAAATCTGAACCATAAATTCAAGAAAATTCTTGGTTTTGAAGATATAGCCGTCCAAAGTTTCGGTCAAACTTTGAACTCTTGTTCCTGCCACTCCCATCGTCCAAAACCTTCGATTCTTACATCTACGAGCTCGTATGAGCTTAAAGAACATAACCATGGGCTTAGAATTGATCCAAAACCTCAAAATCAAAACCCAAAATCCAAGGTCGACAGTTTTACCTTTTTCCTCCATGTTTTCCAGCCACCCTCGCGGCGGCTCTGCCGTCCCTAGCCATCCTTTCATCCTCCCTCACTCTATCTTTCTCACTCTCTGGTCCAAAGGATGAAGATGGAAATGGTTTGGGGGTGGTGAGTACGGTTTTGGGAAGAAAAAGAAGAAATGAAGATAAATGATAATGAAGATGATGATGTTGCATGTATGTATGGAAATGGGCCATATGGTGGGTAACACGTGTCACTCATCATATGGTTCTAATTCAGATTTTTGGGTCCCACTAAAAAACAACCCATTTTGAAACTCGTATAACCATGAATAGTTTCTGGAACCTTCCGTGACCCGTAACTTCCCCGTACTATGTTTGATTTTGACGTGCTGTTTGTCTACAGACTCGTATCGTCTCGATATATGTAATGGTCCTCAGTCCTCGTGCATTTGACATCTCAGGTCAAAAGTCAATATTTTGCCCTTTATAGGGGAAAAATCGTCATTTTACCCAAATCGTTCGTTAATCCTCGATTAGTCCTTAATTACTTCTTGATAATCCATTATTGACCTTAATTAATCCCGAGATTCGGGATAAGTCCTTAAAAAATGTGCCAACTTACAGATGGAATTCTGCTCTACCACGTGTCTTTGGTCTGACTTGTAAAAGAGATTAGATTGGTCATTGACTAAAGGTAAGCACTTGTGTGGTGCCAACATAAGAATACTCTGACGCGCAAGTTAGTGTAGGTCGGTCTATATAAGAAGTATGTTATGAATAGTAATTCGCAACTAGATGTGAATAGTAATTCGCAAGTATCTGTGAATAGTAATTCGCAAGTAGTTGTGAATAGTAAAATTTAGTTACCTTTTTTAGAAATATGCCCCTTTTTTTGTATGATGTGTGAGGGATAAATAATAAGTTAATTCGTTGTGGAAAAATGTGCTTCTGTTGTGGGACTGACACATGGCATCTTGGATAGAGGGTGCAGTTCTGCCCACAAGACAGTTGATGGATAACACTTGCTAGGATTATTTGATAGTGTGGGCTAGGGCCCATGTGTTCCTTGAGCTCATAAGTGGGTCTTGGACTTGAGGTATTAGGCTCATCGAGTACAGTTCAATATGGTATCAATAGAAGTCACATATGAGATTCGCAATCCTACCATCACCATTTATGTGTGTCCTTCTAGGCTTCTGAAGACCAGGATCGTATCTGAGCTCTGATCCGATCATCATTAATCATTTTATCTGCGGTGTTGGATCTATGAGTACAAGTTGAGCAGTATCACAATGCTGCTACGTCTAACATGAAATGGCTGGACATGGTGGAAATGGAGTTAAAGACTCCAATCTTCACATGAAGTACGATTTCTGGAGAGTGAAAATAGAAACTATGTTGATTGCATATTCCCTGTGGAAGTATGTAGATGAATCATTACAAGAACCAACCAGAGAAGAAGATGCTGATAATGTCGTGAACCAGCCTACTCAGGCTTATTTTGTGAAGAATGCCAAGGCTCTCAGTATGATCTAGAATGCGGTAGTTGATAATATTTTCCTTTGAATTCAAAAGGAAGTTTGTGCTAAGTTTGCATGGGATATCCTTCAAAGGGAATACAGAGGAGACTCGAAGTTGAGAGATGTGAAACTTCGATCTTTTAGGAGAGACTTTGAGTATACTAGAATGAAGGAAAATGAATGTTTAGTTGTTTGTCAATTTAGGCTATATATTGTTGTGAATAATATGAGAACGTATGGTGAAGAAATCTCAGAGAATACTAGCTCAAAAGATTCTAATTGTTTGATCAAACTTTATGATCCTATTTTATGTATTGAAGAAAAAAGAGATATGGAAACTATGAGTTTTGAAAATGTTGATGCGACAATTAGAGGGTTTGTGTAACGACCCGTCCCAAAATTTTGGGATTAATTCAGAATTAATTAAGGATTAGTGGGACTAATCGGGGGTTAGACGCGAAATTATGGACGGATGGTGTGAAATGACCATTTTACCCCTAGACGAGGATAAAAAGTTGACTTTTGACCCGAGAGGTCCAATGCATGTGGACTAAGGACCATTATGTAGATCGAGTCGATACGAGTCCATAGACAGGTGGGACGTTGAATTTGGACGTTCGATGAAAAAGTTACGGGTCACGAAAGTTTCACGGTACTATTACATGTTTTACGAGACGAGTGACATTTGTTTTATTTAGGACCCATATATTTTATTCAGGCCCAATGGATGAGTGACAAGTGTCACTCATCCATTACCCAATCCTTTACATACATGCATACCATCCCATTACATCTTCACCTTCGACATTCGAACCAAACCCAAAACCCAATTGAACCCAAACCTGAAACCTAATTGAACCCAAACCCCATTCCTCCCTTCCCCGTGATGCTTGGGTGAGACTGAGAGGCTGAGAGACTAGGAGACGGCAAAAAGGTGGTAGGGCCATCGTGGACGGCGGAGGAAGCAACGGGAGAGGTAAGCCCAAAACCCTTTTTAAATTCAAATTTTTGAATTTCGTTTTGGGACGTTTTGAGTCGATTTTGATGATCTGGTGGGGTCTCTGGAGCTCAAACGTGTTGGTAGGAATGTTTTGGGGCAACAGAGGATATTGGAACCGCCCTAGACGGAGGCTTGAAATTGGGCCGTGAGGATCGCTTTGAACAGGTAAATCCTAGCTCCTTTTTTTTTTTTTGCGTTTTGAGTGCATAGATCAAGTGAGGGGACTTAGACGATCATCTAGGAGGAAACAGGATCAATAAAGGTGGTCAGAGGAGGAAGTTAGAATCGGGGTCGGGTCGCGGGTATACACGACTTGGTTATAGAAATCTAGGTTGACCCGGCTCAGCGAGGACAATGATGACATGGCAGGGTGACGTCATCATCTGTCAAATGTCAGACCACATGGCAGTTATTAGTGCCCAGTCAGCCTGTAATGTCAATGATGTGGACCAATCAAATGGTGCCACGTGTCACTAACATGTCAGCCACGTGGACCCATGAACTACTGACACATAGCACTATAAGCTGACACATGTCAGATGTTAGAATTTCAAGGATGATATCACTATTGACATCAGTGATGACATCAACCACTGACTTTGACAATTGAACTTGCTGATGTCAGCATTGACTTTTTGGTCAACATTGACCGTAAATTTGAGCCACCTGTGGGGGCGAATGGGCTCATATTTCAAGGTGTGATGAGGACCATTTTGAAGGTTTCGACGATACGAATCCAATGGTAGTGGTTTCGAGTCAATCGAAGATTGTTAAATTGGTCAAATTGAGTTTTAAAGCCTAGGGAAGCCTGTCCGCGACACATTGAATTTTCTGGGAATATTGGGGGTTCTTGATTAGGACTTGTCTAGGTTGGTAGTAACTTTTGAGTGTATGTTGGACAGGTTTGGATGATCTGGCTTGGAGTGGCTTATGACACACGTTTCGAGGTGCAACTTGGACGGTCTGTGAATAGACTATGTTTTATTAATATGATGCATGCATAAATGTTTTATATGTGTTTATGAACATGATTTTGGATGCCATGAGTGCATGTGATTTAAATGTGAATGGTTTGGCGTTTTCAGAGGAAAATACGTTATTGCACGTAGTTCGAGATTTCAGTTTTATGTGATATTTGGGCTTCGACCAAGTATTCTACGTGCATATATTTTACATGATTTTATATGATTTTTGAGGGTTTCACAGAGAAGCGTGAAACCGAGGATTTGAGATACGATTTTAAAGGGTTTCAAGGGGATGCGTGAAACTGAGATTAGGGCACGAGTCCATTGAATAACCTTGTCTTGATTGAACTCAAGAGTGATTTTGAAAGTGTTTTGGAAATGAGAAATGGCTTCCGAATTTCGAAATATCTTTCAGGGATATGACCCAGTTGATTTGAGGTTTGACTTAGAGTATAGTCAAACGTGAGATGAGTCGGGCTACGACCCAGTTATGAGTCTTATGAAAGATATTTCGGGCATGAGACCCAGTTGTAAATTTGATAGGATTCAAGGAATCCTATGTTTGATACTACCGATTAAAGTCCCAGACTATCGGATTAGAGTCCCGGTCGATGATGACATTTGGGTTTGAGTCCCGGATGATATGACGCTCACCTCCACACTGCGGATGTGTTCCTTCTAGAGAGGTCACGAGGGTCTACCTGTTGTTGAGCAGCCGCTGGAGGCAATGGCCGAGAAAGGCTCGACTTAGGAGTGTCGATGTTATTCTCTGAGATCGATCGGTGATGTGTTCATGATGATCTAGAGATGGTCACCGCGGGTGATCTGTTCACAGCGACATGTAAGGATTATGAACGGTCTTGAGCTATTTGCACATGTGCTAGGATTGGAATCGTGATTGACACTGAAATGGGGATGGGGATGAGTTCCCATGTGTTCAATGATTTGGGATGAGGCCCTATACGTGTTTTCTAGTTTGGGATGAGACCCTGTTTGATTTGGTTTTGAGCTGAGACCCTACTGAGGTACTAGCTTCGATTGAGAAGCATTTTTCACTAGATTTGACTTGGGAAGCAATACATCTTGCTTCCGAGAAAGTATTTGAAATGCTGTTTTAAGATGCATGTATACTTTTACGTGAAGAGTATAAATGTGATTTCGATAAATGATTTTTATAAACTGTTGTTTTATCCACCCACACCTTTTATGGTTTTTAATACCCTTCATGCTGATTGCTGATGCGGGCTGTAGCAGAGATCGAGACATCACATGCCACCACCGATCATGGCGTACTCTGGCTAACCCCGAGCGGGTGACGAGTTTATCCCTGGTCTGACACGCGGTGTCAGACGGAAGCAGGTACATCCCACGATAATCTAGGGGGATTGGTATAGGTCCTGTCAAAGTGGTATCAGAGCCAGGTTAACATATGGTACTCTGATACCAAAGTGGTATCAAAGCATGAGATTGCTCTTAGAGTGATGCGCAGGTGCTGGATGTGATGTCTCTGCAGTGGTAATGACCCATCATCAACCTGATAGTTAGGGTGAGAGTACGAGGACTCGGTGGAATTAAACCCTAGTTAGGTTACGTTTGGCACGTGATACGATGGTTTAGGGTTCGGTTGTCATAAGATGCCGTGTTTTAGTGAGGTTTGATCCCGAGTAGGATCGATGTGCATGTGAACCCAATGGCTTAAAGCTAGTGTTACTGATGGATGAGACCTAGTCAACTAGTTGTCCCAGTATGACGACTTTGAGAGTCGGGACAGTTGTACGGTTACGTTAAATAGGGGATTATGTCACAGTGTATAGTGGAGGTCGTGGGTGACCCTAGTTAAGACTGTTGGGAATGGGAACGTTTGATCCTATTTGGCATGAGATGCCATGTTTTAGTGTGTTGAATTCTGGAGGGATTTTGATTGGTAGAGGATGCCACGGGATAGATATTGAGTAGCAAGATGTGCCGTGATTGTAGCATATAGTTGTTGTGCAGTGCTAGACACCAAGTAGGGCCAAGTTCTTGTGGCCCATCGACCGGGGATCGTAGAGTTACGAGTGGACGAGGTCCTTGGATAGTGGTTACTAGTTGGTTGAGTACTAGTTAACCCCGTATGATGACTTTTCGGAGTCGAGAGTGATGTATCGGCCAGGATGGACTTGCTGCAGTGAGCAGACGGGTTCGTGATAACCCTAGTTTGAGATTGATTGGAAAAGTTACCAGGAGTGTGATACTTATGGACCGGATCATGAGGTGGACCGATCGGTGGATATTACGCATTGAGCGATTAGTATATACGGTGAGTTGACCGCATGGGTATGGAGTCTCGATAGCGAAGTGTTTTTGGGATTGGTCTACAAGCGATTGTGGCAGACGCTACTATCGATAGAAGGGGACGAGCCTTATAGATCTGGATAGGCTCATGTTACTGTGACGACTGAGACGATGGAGATTCGCCAGTCGTGACGATGATACATAGTTGTTTTGAGTGTCGTTCAGTACGAGCAGAGCCTTGAGTTAGATTCGGTCAACACTGAGTGCGATCACAGAAGAAGACGTTGAGCTTTGGGTGTTGGCGAGTGTGCCGCACTACCTCAATGGAGGTGACTACGATGAGTTGAATGGAATCCATTAGTAATCGAATGGTTCCGAATGACACTGAGGGTGTCTAAGTGATGTATTGCCAATGAGGGCTTGGATTGCGACTAGTATGGTATACGTGCCCAGAGTAGCAAATATGTGAGTTCGGCAGGCACTGAGCGGGACAGAGAGGATCCCGAGTGGCTCAGTGTCAGGACCCACCCCGGTTTCACCCCGAAACCCGAGGTAAATCCCGCTCCCGTCTGACTCCCCGACACAACACCTAAGGAACACTCACTCGAACCCAGTCAAACGCAGGAGTAATTACAAAATATCCCAAAATCCGTATCGTTTACAGAGCATAGCACTACATTACAAGGAAAAATAAAAACCGAGGAAGTACACGCACACAGAAGCCTTTAAACTCTTCTAGGATCCCTCACGTCACTTCTATGCCTTGGACACTGCCTCGACGTCAAGACCCCGCGCTTGCTCCACAACCTGGAGGGCAATCAAAACAGAAAATGTGAGTGGACCAGAAGGTACAAAAGTTCAAAAACCATTTTATAAGAAAACCGAGTTAAACCCTCCGTTTTGAAAACACATGCATAACCAGCAGTTATAAACACATTTATAAAAGAATCAATCTTAAACATCATAAGAAACAGAAACACTATAAAGTATCATAAGAAACCACAGCATGAGTATCAGAAACCGTATCAAAAACCATAAACATCAATTTATCATTTTCCCGATCAAACCTGCTGGACCTATCCGAGTCTTTAAACTCCCGAGTCTTTAAACTCAATTCAGGCCTTATCATATCCGAGTCTTTAAACTCCCGAGTCTTTAAACTCAAGGCCTACGGGGGAAATCAATATATATATCCGAGTCTTTAAACTCCCGAGTCTTTAAACTCAATCCGGGTCTTTAACCCAATCCGGCCGGTCCCCCGTCACATATATCCGGGTCTTTAAACCCAATATCCAGATCCAGCAAATCCAATCCCAAAATCATTTGAAAATCATTTACCAATCCACATCCAAACCCGAATCCGAAATCACTGGTCCGATGCCCTTCCCGGCATCCAGACCGTCATTCCGAACCCAAATCCGGAGTCCACTTTCCAATCTTAAAATATCGAAATCATGTTCCAAAATCCCTTAAAATCATTGAAATCATTTATCTTTCCAAAACTATAGCATCATAATCAGAATCAAGCCTTTCTCGTAAAACATGCTGAAACCATCTTTCCTCGAAAACCGTGCAATTATGTAAAATCAACCAAAACATATTCAATAAACATAGAATCATAATCAAAATCATAAAACAATTATAGAAAACAGTTATGCATGCTCGAGTTTAGAGAAAAGGTCCACTCACAGTATTGAGCCCTACTCGCGTCCCGAACGTCCAGCCCGTTCCTCGGCTCCCTCGGGAAATCCCGATCCTGTCAAACACCGTCAAATTACGTCACTAACACGTCTACGAACACTCACCTAAAAGCCCTCAAAAATCCCCGGACCAAAGACTTAAAACCCCGGGACCCTACACAAGCACCCTCGCGGAACTACACTCAAACGACTTCCGATTGACTCGAAACCAACTCCATTGAACTCACAACAACTCCTAGACCAAAAACTATGTTGACCGTTTCTCCCAGAATCGCCGCACGCGCCTCCACGCGCCGCCCAAAGTGGCTGCGCGTGGCCCCACGCGCCAGCTACAGTGCACCTTCAACCTCACGTCGACCCGGTTCAACACAGTAGGCTACAGCTGAACCGGCGTCAACGGTTCTCCGCCGTGCCTGCACGATTTCCTTCCCTTTCTTCACCTAAAGCTTCGTCCAACCTTACTCTAAGCATCCCCATCCTCCAATCACCTCGACACAGCCTCCTACCCGTCGTCTCAAGCTCGAAATCAAACCTCCCCAAACTCTGTTTCACGATCCGGCCACCCAGGTAACCTCCCTTCACGGTGGCAAGACCAGACGGTTCCTAGAACCTCAAGGAACCTAACCCGACTCTCCTAGACCTTCGACTCAGTCTCTAGGATCACGACTCTTGGTTTGAACCAAAACGGGAAAACAGGGCACACAGAGTCCCTCCGTCGTACCAACCTCCACCGTGCACCTCCCGTCACGGCAGCTCAACCAAATGACGCCCTGGACTCAACTAAACTCCCTAAACTCCCCTAGACTCTTCGATTCAACCTCTCAGGCCACAACTTCCGACTTGAAGTTCACGGCCAAAACAGAGCATAAACACGGGGCAATAGAAATTACCTGCAACCTGTCGCCGTCGTGAGCTCTGCTGGTAGTGGCTGACTCCTCGCAACCCGCACGACACCACCACGGTCCCAATTGCCCCGTACACGGCCGCCACCGCCACAATCCTCACAACCTCCCTGCTTTTACCCCTGGTTTTCCCCGCAGCTCTTGACACCTTCACACACAACCACCACACCGTCAACCTCTCTCACTGCTTCCCTCTCACTCTCTGATCACCCTCACACACTCACAATTCATCAACACTCACACCACCACCCTCAATTTCCTTCACGATCTCCCTCTGTTTTCTGTTTCCTTCTGCGCACAAACACGAACACGGGCACGGGTACACTCCAAAAATAGAACCGTGCACACACCTTAGAATCCCCCAGAACCCACTACACACTTGCCACATGTCACCATCCCATCCATCCTTATCTCACCTGATTAACTCCCAGCCGTCCATTCCTTCTCTCTCTGCACAAATCCCCATAAACCCAAAAAGACTAAAATACCCTTCTGGTTAACACATTTTTACGGTTTTACCAAAACTTCCTAGACCCGTAACTTTCACCTCGTAAGTCCGATGAATACGTGCCACCTGTCATCGAACTCAGGACGACGGAATCTATCTAACCATCCTAGGTCAACCTACCAAAACTCGATTATTCAAAAAGTCAACTTTTCCCCCTATTTTTCCAAAATTACGGTTATGCCCTCAACCTTCCGAACATCACAACTTCCTCCTCGGATGTCGAAATCGGGCGTGCCACCTGCCTACGGATTCGTGATGTCCTCAACTACGTCCTGGTCACTGGTCAACTCCCATTTGACCACCCGAAATAAAAGTCAACATTTCTGCCCGACCTAGGGGCAAAATCGTCATTCTAGGTTCCCGGACCCCTCGGGACCACCTAGCCCCTGATTAACCTTACTAATCACACCTTAAGCATTCTACTTATCCCAATTCTCGGAACGGGTTGTTACAATCTACCCACCTAAAAAGAATTTCGTCCCCGAAATTCCACAGCTAGTTCCCGACACCTAACGTCTTCTACCCGGTATCCACACTAGGGCAGCAACAGCTTCTCCTAAACACTCTGTCTATCATCTCCACCTTGGGTATTTCACTCCATCCCCAACTACTGTCACCACAGCCAACCCTAGCTATGTAACAACTACATGGTGTACGCAAGGGAAACTCTATGAACAGAAAACAAAGGTATTATAAAATACCTCATGTCACAGTACCCGACAGAAGTCATAGAGTACCTCCTCGTATACAACCACCCATCTCCCTCGGCTATTAATCCGGCCACGGTCGGACTAACTTCACAAAGTCCTAAAGGCAAACTCTAGCTTGTGGGTTCTCTCCTTCCACAGTCTTCAATCGATCAGTTATAGTCACTCCTTTCCTATACCTTCCGTCACCCTCCTACGGAACTTAACTCCTAGACTCTTCCCCGAAATCCAAACACCAAACCAACAGGACAACCAAAAGCAAAACAAGTACCTGTCTCCGTATCTGGTGTCGACTGACCCTCCTGCTGAGTCATCGAGAACACCCGGGCCTGAGATCCTGACGCTCTACCACGTCCCCTCGAACTACTCGTGGATGTGCCACCACCTCCTCTAGTGCCCGCTGTCCCTGATGCTGTACTCTGTCCGGACTCCGCTACTCCTCTGCCTACACCACCTTCCTGTGGCAACAGTGGACACTCACGTCGGAAGTGACCTCGCTCCCCGCAGTAAAAACACACATTCCAGCCTGGTCCACTGCTCGGTCTCCCTGTGGACGCTACCGATGTCGCACTCGCTTTCGGAGTCGGCGGTACTCGATAACCCCAAAATCCTGAACTCTGGGCACTACCAGGTCTACCAAAACGATTATCGCCCGACGAGGACGATCCACCAAAGTTACCTCTTTTCGGTGTCCGCTGGCTCGAAGCTCCAGGAATCGATAGTTCCCGGCGTCGCACCGGCAAACTAGCCTCAACTCGCACCGCAGCATCCGACAAGTCTCGGAGGGTAGCAAAAGATCCAGCCGTCACTACGGCTCGAATCTCACCGCGCAAACCCAACTCAAACCTACGGCACTTCTCGGCTTCAGTGGCCACAAAAGCAGGAGCAAACCGAGACAACATCTGGAACTTCCGTTCAGGTTGTGGAGAGGGTCTACGTCTCGGAGGCATCGTCAACCGCACACTGAAAGAGGCATAGAAGTAGTTAAAAAAACTAAAACACAACCTCACAAACCGACAGACCCAACAAACTCGACAAACCTATGCTCTGATACCAATTGTCAGGACCCACCCCGGTTTCACCCCGAAACCCGAGGTAAATCCCGCTCCCGTCTGACTCCTCGACACAAAACTCAAGTAAAACTCACTCAAATCCAGTCAAACGCAGGAGTAATTAGACACAATGTCCCGAAGGTAGCATTTACAGAACATAGTACGAACATACAAAGAAAATAAAACCGATAACTACACGCACACGGAAGCCTTTAATCTATTCTGGGAACTCTCACGTCACTTCTATGCCTCAGACTCTGCCTCGACGTCAAGACCCCGCACTAGCTCCACAACCTGGAGGGCAATTAAAACAGAAAATGTGAGTGGACCAGAAGGTACAAAAGTTCAAAAACCATTTTACACGAAAATCAAGTTTAACCCTCCGTTTTGAAACCACATGCATAACCAACAGTTATGAACACAGTTATAAAATAATCATTATAAACATCATAAGAAACAGAAACACTATAAAATATCTTAAGAAACCACAGCATGAGTATCAGAAACCGTATCAAAAACCATAAACATCAAATCATCATTCTCCCGATCAAACCTGCTGGACCTATCCGAGTCTTTAAACTCCCGAGTCTTTAAACTCAAGGCCTACGGGGGAAAATCAATATATATCCGAGTCTTTAAACCCAATATCCAGATCCAGCAAATCCAATCCCAAAACCATTTACCAAATCCTCATCCAAACCCGAATCCGAAATCACTGGTCTGAAGCCCTTCCGGCGTTCAGGACCGTCATTCCGAACCCAAATCCGGAAAATATCCATTTCCATACCAAAACCACATGTAATCACAATTCATATTTCATAACCCATTTATCATTATCAGAAAACCTTTATAGGTGAAAATCCCCAAATGTGTCATCAAAATCCGAAAACCAGCATTTTCTCGAAAAACGTACCAAAACCGTCTTTTTCTCGAAAAACGTGCAAACACATAAAATCATCACTTCATATTCAATAAACATAGATTCATAAGTAAAACCATAAAATACGTATATAAAAACAGTTATGCATGCTCGAGTTTAAGGAAAGGGTCCACTCACAGTACTGAGCCCTACTCGCGTCCCGAACGTCCAGCCCGTTCCTCGGCTTCCTCAGGAAATCCCGATCCTGTCAAACACCGTCAAATTACATCACTAATACGTCTACAAACACTCACCTAAATGCCCTCAAAAATCCCCGAACCAAAGACGTAAAACCCCGGGACCCTACACATTCACCCTCGCGGAACTACACTCAAACGACTTCCGATTGACTCGAAACCAATTCCATTGAACTCACAACAACTCCTAGACCAAAAACGATGTTGACCGTTTCTCCCAGAACCGCCGCACGCGCCTCCACGCGCCGCCCAAGGTGGCTGCGCGTGGCCCCACGCGCCGCCCAAGGTGGCTGCGCGTGGCCCCACGCGCCAGCTACAGTGCACCTTCAACCTCACGTCGACCCGGTTCAACACAGTAGGCTACAGCTTGAACCGGCGTCAACGGTTCTCCGCCGTGCCTGCACTAAAACACCTCCTTCCTTCTCCTATAACTTCGTCCCACCTTACTCTAAGCATCCCCATCCTCCAATCACCTCGACACAGCCTCCTACCCGTCGTCTCAAGCTCGAAATCAAACCTCCCCAAAAATCTGTTTCACGATCCGACCACCCAGCTCACCACCCTTCACGGTGGCTTCACCAAACTCTTCCCTGAACCTCACTGAACCTAAACCAACTCTCCTAGACCTTCAACTCAACCCCAATCGTCATGACTTTGGGTTCAAACATCACAGCAAAACAGAGCACCAGAGTGTCTGCCGTCGTCTGAGCTCCGCCGTGTACCTCCCCGTCACGGCGACCATCCTAGTCGACGCCTAGGACTCTCCTGAACCTCGCCCTGACCTCCAATTCCCTCGACTCTCACCCTAGACCCACGACTTCCACGTTGAACCTCAACGGAAAACAGAGTACCGAAACGGGGATGAGGAAATTACCTGCCTCCTGCTGCCGCCGTGAGCTCCTCCGGGGCTGGTCGACTCCCCACAGCCCTCACGACACCACCGCGATCTTCGTTGCACCGTGCACGGCTACCGCACCACCACAAGCCCTCAATCTTCTCCGTTTTCCCCCCTGAGTTCCTCCCTGGTTCCCGTGGCTCCCCACTCGCACACACCACGATTTCTCACCTCCCAACCGTCTCAACTGCTCTCTCCCACTCTCTAATCTCCTTCACACACTCACAAACTCACCGGCCACCCCAATCAGCCTTCCAATTCTCTCAATTTCCTCCCTCTGTTTCCCTCTGTGTGTCGAAGCACCAGAATGCATAACACGGGTGCACCCCAATTAATTGGGCCGTGAATGCACAGGATTCTACCAGAATCCTCTACACACATGCCATGTGTCACCATCCACTCCACACACTCCCACATGGCCTAATCCCAGCCGTCCATTCCTTTCCTCTGTGCACAAATCCCAATGTGCCACAATGACCAAAATACCCTCCTGTTTTACTCATTTTACGGTTTTACCGAAACTTCCTAGACCCGTAACTCTCGCCTCGTAAGTCCGATGAACACGTGCCGCCTGTCATCGAACTCAGGACGACAAGAACTATCTAACCATCCTAGGTCAATCTACCAAAACCCGATTATTCAAAAAGTCAACTATTCCCCCTATTTTACCAAAATTACGATAATGCCCTCGACCTTCCGAACATCACAACTTCCTCCACGGATGTCGGAATCAGGCGTGCCACCTGCCTAAGGATTCGTGACAACCCCAACTACGTTTCGGTCACTAGTCAATCCCCAATTGACCACCCAAAATAAAAGTCAACATTTCTGCCTGACCCGGGGGCAAAATCGTCATTCTAAGTTCCCGGACCCCTCGGGACCACCTAGCCCTTGATTAACCTTACCAATCACACCTTAATCACTCTACTAATCCCAATTCTCGGGACGGGTTGTTACACCATGTTTCTTGTGAAACATCATCATTATGCCTTATCACCTTTAATCATTCTCAATCATACATAATTACCTCTTTATTCTTAATCAGCATCAATAATTTTCTCTTTGTTATTTTCCTTGAGCCGTGAACAACACAGAAATAGAGCATGAAAAATTGAGAGAATTGGCTTCCTTCCATAGCCTTTCTTGAGAGGGAAAATTGAGAGGAATTTTGAGGGAATTAGGTGACTAAGATTGAAAGGAAAACATGGGGACAGAGAGAGAATTGTGAAACCAGAAATCGAATTTTTGAAGATTGGAGGGAAAATTCAAATTTTTAGCTATGAACTCTGAGGATCGAAATTGAAGCTTGACCTAGCTTCCCGAGGTCACTACGAGTCGATTCACATCAAGAATGAAGAAAATCGATGGCTTTAGGGCTCTGAACGGACCTGGTAACAGAGAAGCAATTTCGAAGGTTGAGTCGTGATCTTGGAGAGATCAAACGATGAAATTGAATTGGGAAATGAGTTTATCTTGGTCCACTGAAGCTTCTGGGTGGATCAATTGAAGGAATTTAAGTGGGATTGATGAAATTCGAAGGGTGAACAGTACCCAGGTGTTCTTCGAAAGTTCATCTTCAAATTGAAAGATTAAGGTAAGAAATCGTCTAATTAAGTTTACAGAACTTTAATTGGACTTAAAAAGAAGCTGTTTAAATGTTCAATTGAAAGATTTGATGTCGAATTGACAGAGAACAGATCGGGTCATCTCGCGGGTCGCAGGATTCGTTTGCCAGAGAAACGGGTTGGGACGAAGGTACTGTAGCAGGCGTGTGGGTTTCACGCGCAGCCACTCACGGCGACATGTGAGGGCGCGTGGGCTCGAATTCCAAGGTGAGTTCAACATAACTTTGAATCCTCTCAGTGTAACATACATTTTGACACTGGTTTCGAGGAAATCAGATATCGTTTTGATAGTGTTCTGAGTATCCGAAGTTTTAATATACGTTTAAAATACGTATTTAAATTCCAGAAAAATTGAGGAAAATTATATGAGGTATATTGAAGTGTTAGTGACCCTCGATAATGATTTTGGACAGGAATTGCAATTTCCAGAAATTTACGGAAAAACGTGCAGCTCGGAAGCGAGCCGTTTGGACGGTGTGTGTGAGTGGACTTTGTTTTCTAACCGTGATGCATGCATATATGTTTTAAATGCTTTATTATATGATTTGATATGATTTGACATGATTGATGTTTCAATCCGGTGATTTCTTGTTTTTCTGGATTATTATATTATTTTTGGCACGATTTTCGAGAAATTGTGAAATTGATGGTTTTGGCGTAGGCCAGGGATTGAAAATGATGTTGTGACTCGGGTTATGAGTCAGGGATTGAAAATGATGTTTTGACTCGGGTTATGAGTCAGGAATTGATTTAATGTTTTTTTGGACATACTTTATGGTTTTACGTTAAAATGGCAACTCGGTTTACGGTTGCATGGATTTGCGTGAAAATGATATTTTGGGCTTGAGACCCAATGGAATTGTGATTTTGATTGGATTTGTATTTCCATGTGATTACATGATGATATTGATGATTTTCGGATTTATTTTATAAATTGGGACTTCGGTTTTCCGGATTTGAGGAAACTATATTTTGGGGCTGAGACCCTGTGTTAATAAATGATTTGATTTTCAATGCAACTGTTTTTCACTGGTTTACATAATGGTGATGTGTTGCGGATATTTAGGGCTTTCGGATGGAATATGTTTTTCCCCGGAGTGCACCCTAGAGATAACGCTCGCCTTCGGGATGGAAGTGTTTACCCCGAAGAGGTCACGTAGCACGGTTTGTTGACGTGCAGCCGAGGGAGGCTCGACTCGGATCAGAGGTGCTGGATTATATGGAGATCGGTCAGTGATGTGTTCACGATGATCTGGATTGTCGGCTGGTGAGGTATTCACAGCGACAGATGCTCGAATTTTGAGCGGTCCTTGAGCCTATTTGATTTGCACGCGTTGCAGGGATAAACGTGACTATATGAGATTGGATATGGAAATAAGTCCCGTGGTTTTATGGAAATTTGAATTGATTTTGATGAACATGAGTTTCAAAGAAAATGTGGACTTGGAATTTAGAAACATGTTTTGATTTTATCGGTCCACTATTCATACTTGATTGATTTCATACTATTATTCATGTTTTATGATATGCATGTATGTTTGTCCACTCACACCTTTTCTGTTTTATTGACCCTTCAGGTCGTGGCGCGATGATCGAGGCTATTAGAGAGGTGGAGGTATGAGTGGGCACAGGTGCAGTTATCCCTTGTTTGGCAAGTTTTGGATGGTATTTTTGAAACCTCAATTGACTTGTCAGACGGGAGCAGGACCAAACACGGTCATTATGTCCTTAGGGGACGGGTTTGTCAGAATTGTTTTTGGTCGACTGCAGGTGACCATGCCTCCTGAGTTTCATATAAGCTTAATTGAGGAGAAATCTGATCGATGAGACAGGATCATCAGAGTGAGTCCAAGGTGGACATGACATAGTAATCGGACGAGGTCTGTTGTCAATTGTATGTTGCACTCTATAGCCAGGTCTAGCGGTTGGACTTGACACCCCATTGGCTATAGTGTTTGAGGAAGCTTCCAACATGGTTGCAACTTCTTTTGATTCCGAAGTTAATGAGATATAATTCTCATTTTCTGCCCGTTGGTAGGTGGTGCTTGGTGTCACCAGACGGGGTGCGTGTTGAACCCTTCTGTTTCTCAAAGAGGATGTAAGACCCTATTCTCGTACTTTGGATCATTAGATGAGAGAGGGCTAAAGTAGACCCACTGAGGATCGAGAAGATGTAGAGAATTGGGTTGGCCGTAGATCGAGTAGATCGAAGCGATCGAGGATCGCAGGGATGATGAGGCTAAGATAATACAAGACAGAGGTTGGATATGAGGATAACGATGGTGATAGATTGATGTTAGCCTCGTCACGAACGGTTGACGCCCGAGCCGTGTTCCGGATGAGGATTAGTATGTGGTTGGACGTTGCCAGAGTTCAGTCTTCGAACAGGCCTGGGTAGTGCCTTGATGATTGATATGATATGGTAATTGGGCAGGGTCCAATGTTGATTGTACATTGAGTACAGGGATTGGACATTGAATACTATGCCCTAGAGCAGAGTGGATTGAGAGGGTTCAGTGATTATGTGGGCATGGTGCTCAGAGCCATGTGGGCCAGAGGAACTCCAGTGATTATTTATGTGATTATCCCTGCTAGGGCAAGTATTCGATGGGGTTCAGATTGACAGGACCCGTCCCAACTGGACTTTGATAACCGCGCCTGGTTCTGTTCCCGTCTGACTAGTCAACTGAAGTCCCCAAAATTACCCCTCAGCACCTGTCAGACAAAGGATAACTGCACTGATTCCCGCTTATGCCTCCGCCTCTCGATCAGCCTCGAACGTCGTGCCACGGCTTGAAGGGTCATCAAAACAGAAAAGGTGTGAGTGGACAAAAATAATATCATTTGAAAGTACATTTCAAAATACATTATTTACCCTCCAGTTTATCTATCCATCCATGCATAGGGTCAACCACATGAATCACCAATCACCGACTTTCAAGCCAAAACACAAGAAAATCATTTCATAAAACCATTTTGCCATAAAAAAAATCATATAACTCGGGAATTACACATCCAGATTTGTTGGGAATTACATATCCAACCTCACAAGGAATTACACATTCGGTTCCTCTGGGAATTACACATCTGGAGTCACTCCGAGAATTACACATCCGGAGTCTACCCAGGAATTACACATTTGGGGGCACTGAACATAAATCCAATCAAAATCTTTCAAAATTATCTTTAAAACCAAGTCAAAACCATTTACAACAGAGTCTCAAGCCCGAAATCTCATTTCACGTAAATCCGTAAAATCACATCCGTAAATCATTAAATATTCCATAAAACCACAATCCGAGTCAAAACATCATTTTAAAATCCCTAGTCTACCCCAAACATCAATTGCACTTTCCTCGTAAAACGTGCCCGAAAGACCGATGAATTAATCCATAAATCCAATAAATAATCGTATCAAATCACCAAGCAATCACTGCAAATCAAATCATGCAATAAATCATGTAAAACAGTTAACTATGCATGCATCATAATTTAGAAAACAAACTCGATTTTCGAGGTGCACGCGTTTCTGTAATTTTCAGTTCCTTCTAGGAATCCCAAGTCCTGCCCAAAATCATCATTAAGGGTCACTAATGACTCAATTAATATCCTATAAATTTCCCCTAATTTTCCAGTAATTAAATATGAATTTAAAACGAAACATAATCCTTTGGACCCTCGAAACAATATCGAAACGGTGTCCGATTGACTCGAAACCAATGTCAAAATGTTCGTTACATTACATAGAATAAAAGTCATGTTGACCTCACCTTGGGAATCATACCCATGCGCCCTCACGCGCAGCCGCTTGTCGCTGCGCGTAAAATGACACGACCCATCCCAATCCCCCCGGGATTAACGTGGTATGTGCCATGCTCCGGTCTGACACGGAGTGTCAGACATGGGATAATACATACCTCAGCAAATTCGGGGCTCCCAAAGCGCGCCAAGAACGGTGGAGGAGTGCGATGTCTCGGTCTCTGCTACAACTCGCATCTGTGATCAACCTGAAGGGCATTGAAACCATTCAAAACTGTGAGTGGACGAAAATCAATAAATTCATAAAAACACATTCATAAAAAGATATTTATGCCCTTCACTAGAAAGTATGCATGCATCGAAAACCAGTAATCAAAACATTTACTCAATGAGTCATTAGGGTCTTAGCCCAAGAACCGTAACTCAAAACCAAGTGTGGGAACTCAGCCCAAAACTGTAGAATACCAAAATCCGTAAATCCAAAGACCAAGTGGGCCACTGCCCAAATCCATAACCACAAATCCACAAATACCGAAATACCATTTCATGAATCCAATAATCCATATTTACCACATAACCATCCTCGGCATCCCAGATGCCTAGCGTCCTAGATGTTTGACGTCCCAGACATCATATCTCACGGTAATAAGAAACGTGTGCTACCCGGGGTCTCTCTGGTTCAATATCTCTGACATCCCAGACGTCAAATCATAGAATTCCTACTCCTGAGTCACTATATGGTCCGGTAGCTCCGTATAATGACTCCTCGCAGGCAATGCACCATGACTTCCCCAGTGTCCCAGACACCTGGAGGAGACCATCACATATCCTCATATCAAGATGGTATATGGAAAACAGTTTTACAAAGCCATTTCAAAACATCTCAAAGGGTCTTGCTCAAAATCTCCATAAAACATCACAAATCCATTTAGGGTCCCCGACCCAAAATCATTTTTATGAAACCTAGGGTGCTAGACCCGAAATCACATTTATAAAACTCACTAGGCCTCATGCCCGATTTTGGAAACCACTAGGCCCCCGGCCCGATCACATAGCTCAAAAAGGTCTAAGCCCGATTTCGTAAACCAATTGGGCCAGTGGCCTGATCACATAATTCAAATGGGTATCATGCCCGAATCCATATTTTCAAAACCAAAACCATGCCACAGACCATTATTGAATTCACAATCACATAGCAATAGTATAAACTCGTAAACCTCGAAATATGTGTAAATACAGATTTACCTTGAAATACGTGCCATCGTGTAAACCACCAGTGCCACAATCATCATCAAAGAAATCATGACACGACCCACCCTAATCCCCCCAGGATTACCGTGGGATGTGCCATACTCCCGTCTAACACGAAGTGTTAGACAAGGGATAACCTAAAGCCACTGCCCAAACGGGGCTCCCATAGTGCGCAGGGATCGATGAAGGAGGCATGCGATGTCCCGATCTCTACTGCAGTCGCATTCGTGTTCAACTTGAAGGGCATTAAAAACAACAAAGGCTGTGAGTGGACGAAAATAAATAAGTTCATAAAACACATTTCACAAAGATATTTATGCCCTTCATTTAAACGTATGCATGCATAGAAAACCAGTAATCCAAACATTTACTCAAACAAGACATTAGGGCCTTTGCCTAGAAACCATAACTCAAAACCAAATGTGGGAACTCAGCCCAAAACCGTAAAACCAAATTCCAATTCCAAGTGGGCCACTGCCCAAAACAATAACCATAAATACCATTCAAGAAAAACATGTTTAAACCATCCTGGGCATCCCAGATGCCTAGCGTCCCAAACGCTTGACGTCCCAGACGTCATATCTCACGGTATAAGAAACGAGTGCTACTCGGGGTCTCACCGGGTCCATATCTCTGATATCCCAGATGTCTGACGTCCCAGATGTCTGACGTCCCAGACGTCACCGTGACTTCTCCAATGTCCCAGACACCTGAAGGAGACCATCCACATATCCTCGTATCAAGATGGTTTATGGAAAACAGTTTATCAATCATTTCAAAACATCTCAAGGGCCCTGCCGGAATTTCCATAAAACCATCACCAGTCCAAACATCTGATTTCTCAAATCCAAAACCATTTAGGGTCCCCGACCCGAAATCACATTTATAAACCAATTGGACCTCATGCCCGATTTCGTAAACCAACTGGGCCCCTAGCTCGATTATATAACTCAAATGGGTCTCAGCCCGATTTCGTAAACAACTGGGCCCCTGGCCCGATTTCATAAAGCAATTGGCCTCCGACCCCATTATGTAACTCAAATGGACTCCAAGTCCGAGGTTTCCAAAACAATTGGGCCTCATGCCCGAGTTCATATTTCCAATTTCAAAACCATTTCATTCAATTATTTCCAAAACCATAAGTACGGAAAATCAGAGTAAAATCGAAAACCTCGATTTACGTACAAGCATGTAAATCGCCTCGAAATGCGTGAAACCATATAATTCACCAACATTAAAATCAACATCATATAATCACAATCATAATCCATATAAAACATTTATGCATGCATCAAAGTTTAGAAATCAAAGTCCACTCACAGACCGTCCTAAGCTGGCCCCTCGGTTTGCGTGCTGTAAGCCTCACCTGGCAAATCGTCATCACCGGGACTCCCAAACCTGTCCAAATCAATTTAGAGGGTTACTAAGCTCTTCATTAACCTCCTATTCAAGCCCCAAAATTTTCCCGAATTGTTAACTATTTTGAAACTCGATCTTAAACCTTCGGACACCCCAAAACATATCGAAACGATATCCGACTGACACGAAACCAGTGCCAAAATGTTCGTTACATCGACTAGATTATTTCACGTGTTGAAAGTTTCCCCAAAAGTCCTTACACGCATCGGGTACTGTTCATCATCCCTGACTTGTGGCAGACCGGTCCAGCCGGTTCGGTTGATCCGGCCGGTGACCGGCGTGGCTGTTTGGTCCATTCTAACCCTTTCTTCAACCCGTTTTCACCCCAAATTCCTCCTAAACCATCCTCTAACTATTTCCAATCGATCTAGGGATTCAAAATGAGAAGGCTAATCCTAAAACCATACCTTCAAGCTTGATGATTGAACCGGTCGTCCAAGCGCCGGTTTTCTCGTCTCCAACCACCCACCAGCCACCATTCCAAGCTCAGAAGATCCCTAGCAACACCTCAAGTACATTTCCATCAACATAATCACTCCACAATCACCTAACCCTCAACTTCTAACTTTGAAAACCAAACCTTACCTTCCATGGTTTCTCCGGCCACTGTCCACGGCGGCGCAAGCCGTGGCCACCAACCTTATTGTGTCACCTCCCTCACTCATTTTCAATCTTACACCATCACAAATGGACTAGGTTTGGAGGGGTTGTGGTGTGTGTCGTGCTCTTTAGAGAGAAAATGAGAGAGCCCGTGGGGATAGAGAGAAAGGAGAGAGTTTTCTCTTCAACCAATTAATTAATTAAATAAACCAAAAGTCACCAATTAGAATCAAGATCCACATTTTAGGGTCACCCACCAATGGGATGAGTGACACTTGTCACTCATCCAAGGCCCCACAGAAAATATCTGCCCAGTCCAATTAAATTAATATTATATTCGAATCTGGAGCCGTAAATCTCCAATTTCACTCCCGTGACCATAACTTCTTCGTCCGGCGTCAGATTTCGACGTGTCGCCTGTCTATGGATTCGTATCATCCCGATCTACGTAACGGTCCTCGGCCCTCGACCATTGGACCTCCCTGTCCAAAAGTCAACATTTGCCCCTTTAACCATAATTACCAAAATGCCCTTTAACTTTCGACGTCATAACTTCTTCCTCGAATGTCGAAATCGAACGTGCCACTTGTCTATGAACTCGTGAAGTCCCGAACTACGTCACGGTCATCGGTCAAAGTCCATTTGACATCCTAAACGAAAAGTCAACGTTTTTACCGTTCAAGGGCAAAATGGTTATTTTGCATCGTTCGTCCGATTTCACCCACTAATCACGGATTAGCCTCACTAATCATGATTAGTCACTAATCTAATCCTGGAATTCGAGACAGGTCATTACAACTTTCCTTAATTAATTTCGTCCTCGAAATTCCAACTGACCTAATTCCAACCGTTCTTCCCTCCTTAATTTAGTTTCGTTCTCAAATTTCCAACTATCCTGATTCCACATCCACCTCGTGGAAGTAATTTGATCTCATCTCACGTATACACGAGTACACCAACTAACCAGAATAATACTCGTCTGCACCTAGACGTTCCACTAGCACTCTCGTTACAACGACTACACTCGACCACGTCGAATGAAAAAAACCCCACATTCCGAATTGACACCACTTGTCAAATCTACTATTTCGTTGACACAACAACACGAAGGTTCCTTTCTCAATCACCAATCTATCCTGATATCTACTCCCACTGGGAGTCACCAACTCACTCATCGATCCACGATGAAACATCCGACAAACTGTCACCACTTGATAGTTGCCAGTCGAAAAATGACACTTATTCACTTGTGGTTACACTAACCACTGACTCACTCAACTCGAGTATACATCAATCAACACCTCGCTCGACTTTGGTGTAACTGAACCTATCAGAACCACCATGACTCACTGCACAGTATCCAATGTCCAGTCCACGACCTCAACTAATCCAATGGTATCAGAACTAAGCCGACTACCAACACGATCCCCAACGTACTACTGGTATATCCTATATAATGTCACCTGGCATCACAAGTCTACCCAGTATTGTACCCCAAACAACGTACAAGGTACGTACATCCATCCACCAACCAGACTAGAACAAAAACCCAAGTCATAGCCAATCACGTTTCAAATAATGGAGTTCACTTGTCCAATCCAGCATTACACAAATCAAACTCCAACCTATCATCCATTTCCAAATCCAAATCCGAATCCGCAATTTCGTAAGAAATCCCGAATCCAAACCCAGAAATCATATCCATAACCCATTTCCAAATCCGAATCCGAAATCATTATTCCGTAAGCTAGCATTTGGAATAATCATTCCGGACCCAAATCCAAAAATCCACTTTCAAGTTCCAAAATCGAATCCTGAGTCGTCACCAAGAAATTCGATTCCAAAACTCAAAATCTTGTTCACGTCTCCCAAGACGCACCAAAACCGAACCTATCAGATACCTGTTTAATCGATTTCCTCAATACCTTCGATTGACTTGATAGGGAAGCCAATCCCCTCATCAACACATCTCTAAGGTTGACAAAATCCGACCACGTGGAAACCTACTCACCTGAGTAATATACCATACGGGACTTACCTCGAAGAGAAGTTCAGTCCCAACATCCTCAACTCAAACATCCAAGTAAGAGTGATAAACTCTCCACCTATTTGGATCATCGAGATCATGATTCAGATCCATCAATACGTCACCTGATCGTAAATGTCACGACGTCCAAAGTCCTCAACATCACCATCCTGATCCACCTAGGATCCACACAGTTAACTACTAGATTCCAAACCATAGGGTCTTACACCCTCAACGAATCTGCATATTGTGAAATCGCTCCCCAACTATATCCCATATCTAAATAGATCAGTCAACGACGAGAAACGTCGAGACTGTGGGTTCCCACTGATTACCTTGTATCAATCCTTGTCATTCTACCTAGGAAAAACCAAGGATGATCCAACACGATGACATCAACACTCTTCCTACGTGAATGCTAACAACACTAGTTGCACTCACCACGTTATGTTACCTAACATCGTCTGCTACCACGCAGAAAATGAGAACTCTCAGTCACCTAACTCCGATATACTCAACTCCACCTGATGACCCAAAACAAATCATGGGTCCACCAACCAATACACGACCAATGTACTGGTGATACACCCATCATCTGCCCTAGCAGAACCTGTGAAGTCACCCAAAATGTCTTCGATATACCCATTACCAATGCGAAAAACCCCCATTCCTCATGTCATCTCAATCACAGTATCTCTCAATCTCAAAGTTCCAACTATATAGGAACCACACTAAACAGTTTCTATTCCTGAGATAGAAAATCATTCTCCGACCTTTCCGTTCAACAACGACTGTCGATAACTACTATAATGACCCATTTCATTTCTCACAATCCAATTTCTCCACAACAAGTTTATCCGAAATTCAGAAGATATGGTCAACCGCAGTCAACCATAACCAATCCGGAATGGATCTCAAGTCCTTAGCTCATCTTGACATCATCTACGTGTCAGTAAACAATTAACTCCTCTATCCGGTTACGACCGTATATGTACATCCAAAAGGATGTCAATTCATCCTAATCTGATGTACCGCTTGACTGGAGAGTCACAACATACCCTTGCTGTGATCTGCAGTCAAATGTCTGTTTACCACCATAACTGACCAACTCTGGCCAACACTGACCAACTGGTCGCTAAGCCCCACGACAAATCGAGTCTGACCAACCGGTCACTAATCCCCCATGACAGTACTCGATCCTCACGTCTCAACTACCGTTGGATCCTATCCATTCCATCACTATCCGTGATCCACTCCCGAACCACAAATACCGAACATATGCCTATCTCGATGGAGTCACATCCCGACTCGTGACTAATACCAAAAAATCACCAGCACTAGTACCAGCACCATCACTATCATCTGTCAGCATCAGCACAACCCTAGATCTCCGCTCATACCGAGCGACGATCCCGTACCTCTACTCAAATTGAAGAAACTCTACCTCCGTCGTACCCAACAACTCTAGGTACCGTCCCCCTGACAACTCATACGAGGAAAGGAAACGTCCCCTGAACGTCCTCGATTCCCAACAACAGTAACTACAACCACTCTCAATGGTAGTGTCTGCCACAGACTCGTGCAGACCTAACCACCAAACATCTCGATATACGGACTCCACATCCAACGGAATCAACCGCCTGTACCAGCAACTCTGTATCCCCACTAATGGATTCCATCGACAAGTACCAACCCTGATAACTTGTCCAACCAAACTCTAACCAGTCGTAACTCGACTAAACCAATGTCGTCTACCAGGTCATCCACGACCTTAGCTGTACCAATAATCCATCATAACTAAGTAGTACGACAACTAGTTAGGTCTAACCGATAAGTACAACCTTGACTACGGAGTGCAGTCCTATCAAAAGCTGACATGACTAGATCGACCAATGACCTCAAATATGAATAGTAGTCAAGTCAAACCACTCGCCAACTCACCTTTCCGAACCATACACATCCTACCTTAGGGTTTCACGATCACACCTAGGGTCCCTCTGAACCCAACTGTTAACTACCAATGTTAACTACCAACTGCTATCTGCAGTATAAGCCACAATCTGACCAACCCCGTGGTCTTGACATCGTAAAGACGTCAATCAAATACTACCGTCAGATCAACTAGGATTCCTCGAATCCGACTGCTCCCAGCAGCATAGCCATCTACACAGCAAAATCCGACCATCTAATGGTCACAGCTTCAAACTACCGTCAAAACGATCCAATAACCTCGTGAAAGGTGATCCCAAATAATCGTCTCATGATCCAAACGCTAACGTACCATTATGTTCATCCCTTCGTAGGGTCCCACACTGTCATCCACGACATAACAATGGTAACCCCGACATTAAGTTCTGAACCAAGACATTCCACGATTCCATCCTACTAACTATCGTACTGGCATCCCAACTATCAGATTGATAACGAACTGCAGTCCCTTGAGACATCACATCATCGACCTGCGCGCACAAAAAGAGCAAACCTGCTCTGATACCACTTGACACGACCCACCCCAATCCCCCCGGGATTACCGTGGGATGTACCATGCTCCCGTCTAACACGAAGTGTCAGATAAGGGATAACCTAAAGCCACTGCCCAAACGGGGCTTCCAGAGTGCGCAAGGATCGATGGAGGAGGCATGCGATGTCCCAGTCTCTGCTACAGTCGCATCCGTGATCAACCTGAAGGGCATTAAAATACAACAAAGGCTGTGAGTGGACGAAAATAAATAAGTTCATAAAACACATTTTGCAAAGATATTTATACCCTTCATTTAAACGTATGCATGCATCGAAAACCAGTAATCAAAACATTTACTCAAACAAGCCATTAGGGCCTTAGCCCAGAAACCATAACTCAAAACCAAATGTGGGAACTCAGCCCAAAACCGTAAAACTAAATTCCAATTCCAAGTAGGCCACCGCCCAAAACCATAACCATAAATACCATTCAAGGGAAACATGTTTAAATCATCCTGGGCATCCCAGATGCCTAGCGTCCCAGACGCTTGACATCCCAGACGTCATATCTCACGGTATAAGCAACGCGTCCTACTCGGTGTCTCATCGGGTCCATATCTCTGACATCCCAGATGTCTGACGTCCCAGACGTCATCGTGACTTCTCCAGTGTCCCAGACACCTGAAGGAGACCATACACATATCCTCGTATCAAGATGGTTTATGGAAAACAGTTTATCAATCATTTCAAAACATCTCAAGGGCCGTCCGAGAATTTCCATAAAATCATCACCAGTCCAAACATCTGATTTCTCAAATCCAAAACCATTTATTCAAATCCATTTAGGGTCCCCGACCCGAAATCACATTTATAAACCAATTGGGCCTCATGCCCGATTTCGTAAACCAACTGGGGCCCTGGACCGATTATATAACTCAAATGGGTCTCAGCCCGATTTCGTAAACAACTCGACCCCTGACCCGATTTCATAAAGCAATTGGGCCCCCGGCCCCATTATGTAACTCAAATGGACTCCAAGTCCGAGGTTTCCAAAACAATTGGGCCTCATGCCTAAGTTCATCTTTCCAATTTCAAAACCATTTCATTCAACTATTTCCAAAACCATAAGTACGGAAAATCAGAGTAAAATCAAAAACCTCGATTTACGTGGAAGCACGTAAATCGCCTCGAAATGCGTGAAACCATATAATTCACCAATATTCAAATCAACATCATATAATCACAATCATAATCCATATAAAACATTTATGCATGCATCATAATTTAGAAATCAAAGTCCACTCACAGACCGTCCTAAGTTGCCGCCTCGATTTGCATGATGTAAGCCTTACCGGGAAAATCGTCATCACCGGGACTCCCATGACTGTCCAAATCAATCTAGAGGGTTATTAACCTCTTAATTAACCTCCTATTCAAGCCCCAAAATTTTCCCGAATTTTTAACTATTTTTAAAATCGATCTTAAACCTTCGGACCGAAACATATCGAAACGATGTCTGATTGACACGAAACCAGTGCCAAAATGTTCGTTACATCGAATAGATTATTTCACGTGTTGAAAGTTTCCCCAAAAGGCCTTACACGCGCCCCCACACGCGGCTAGAACACCCTGCGCGTGAAACCCACGCGCAGGGTACTGTTCATCGTTCCTGACCTGCGGTAGACCGGTTCAGCTGGTTCGGTTCGGTCTGGCAGGTCCAACTGGACAGGCGTGGCCAGTTTGGTCCATTCTAAACCTTTCTTCAACCCGTTTTCACCCCAAATTCCTCCTAAACCATCCTCTAACTATTTCCAATCGATCTAGGGATTCAAAATGAGAAGGCTAATCCTAAAACCATACCTTCAAGTTTGATGATTGAACCGGTCGTCCAAGCCTCGCCGGTTTTCTCGTCTCCGATCACCCACCAGCCACCATTCCAAGCTCAGAAGATCCCTAGCAACACCTCAAGTACATTTCTATCAACATAATCACACCACAATCACCTAACCCTCAACTTCTAACTTTGAAAACCAAACCTTACCTTCCATGGTTTCTCCGGCCACCGTCCACGGCGGCGCAAGCCGTGGCCACCAACCTTATTATCTCTCCTCCCTCACTCATTTTCATGCTTACACCATCACAAATGGACTAGGTTTGGAGGGGTTGTGGTGTGTGGCGTGCTCTTTAGAGAGAAAATGAGAGAGCCCGTGGGGATAGAGAGAAAGTAGAGAGTTTTCTCTTCAACCAATTAATTAATTAAATAAACCAAAAGTCACCAATTAGAATCAAGATCCACATTTTAGGGTCACCCACCAATGGGATGAGTGACACTTGTCACTCATCCAAGGCCCCACAGAAAATATTTGCCCAGTCCAATTAAATTAATATTATATTCAAATCCCGAGCCTTAAATCTCCAATTTCACTCCCGTGACCATAACTTCCTCGCCCGATGTCCGATTTCGATGTGTCACATGTCTATGGATTCGTATCATCCCGATCTACGTAACGGTCCTCGGCCCTCGACCATCGGACCTCACTGTCCAAAAGTCAACATTTGCCCCTTTTAACCATCATTACCAAAATGCCCTTTAACTTTCGAACGTCATAACTTCTTCCTTGAATGTCGAAATCGAACGTGCCACCTGTCTATGAACTCGTGATGTCCCGAACAATGTCACGGTCATTGGTCGAAGTCCATTTGACCCCCTAAACGAAAAGTTAACGTTTTTACCGTCCGGCCGATTTCACCCACTAATCACGGATTAGCCTCACTAATCATGATTAGTCACAAATCTAATCCTGGAATTCGGGATGGGTCGTTACAAATCACGTATGTAAAACATATAAAATAGTTATACATGCATCACAGTTTAGAAAACGATGTCCACTCATAGACCGTCCTACGCTGTAGCTTCGATATGCGTGTCATAAGCCTTCCCAGGCCACACCACTATCACCGGGACTTCCAAATCTACCCACACCACAATAGAGGGTTACTAAGCTCTTCATTAACCTCCCATTAAAGCCCCATAATTTTCCCAATTTTTTAACTATTTTTGAACTCGATCCTAAACCTTCGGACACCCCAAAACATATCGAGACGGTGTCCGATCGACACGAAACCTCTCCCACGCACGTCAGTACTATTCATCGTCAAGCTTGGGTGAATCCAGTTCACTTGGTTTCTCGGTTCGACCGAACCGACGAACCGATCCGGCTGGTTCTCAGCTAATATCCAACCATTTTCTTCCCTGTTTCTTTCTATGTCATCGTCTCAGCCTAATCTAGAGTTCTACAGACTCCAAAACTAGAAAAAGTTTAAGATTTTCACCTATGATGCCAAACGCGAAACCTAGAAATTCCGGTCGTCCTCCCGGTCGACTTAGGCCCTCCCTTGCCTCGAAAACACGTCCATTACACTCGTCTAGGTTCCTAGAACATTTTAGGATCAACCCCAACGGTTAACACATGTTCAAAGTTTGGTTTCCATTTTTGGTTTCGAAACTAGTTACCGTTTCTTACCTCCACCGTCTTCCCCGCCGTGCCCAGCTCACCGTCGTGTCGTCCTTGAACTCTCATTCTCTCACCAGCCCTTCACATGAGCACAAGGATGCAAATATGGTGGTGGTGTGGTGTGTCATGTGTTTTGAGGGTGAAGAGTAAATGGTGATCGGGTTTTGGAGAAGAAATATGAAGACTAAAAAGGATGATGGATGATATCGTTATGGACGGCCATGATGGGAGGGAGAGATAGAGATGAAGATAATGAGTGGTAGAGTTGAAAGGAGAGTGAAATTATAATTTAATTAGGGTAATAATATTTTAATGTTTAGACCCACCTTTTAGAGGTATTGACCAATCGGATGAGTGACAAGTGTCACTCATCCAAGGGTCCCACCAAAAATATCTACCCAATCAGAATTAATTAATATTTTATTCGGATCCCGAGACGCAAATCCCTGATTTCACTTCCATGACCATAACTTCTTCGTTCGACGTCCTATTTCGACGTGCCACCTGTCTATGGATTCGTATCGACTCGATCTACGTAACGGTCCTCGGCCCTTGGCCATCGAACCTCCCAAGTCAAAAGTCTACATTTTCCCCAAAAATAGGGGTAAAATGATCATTTTACACCTTTCGTCCGATTTCGCTCAACTAATCACCGATTAATCGCACTAATCCTTCATTAGTCATTATTCTAATCCCGGAATTTGGGACGGGTCGTTACAACCTTTCCCCCTTAACAAATTTCTTCCTCGAAATTCTAACTATCCCGATTCCACATCCAACTCGTGGAAAACAATTCGATCTCACACCATGTGTACACTTGTACACCCACTAACCAGAACCATACTTGTCTGCACCTAGACGTCCCATCACGGACTCACATCGCAACGACTACACTCGACCACCTCGAGTGAAATTGATCACACTATCCGAGTTAATATCACTTGAAAATTCTACCATTACTCTGGCACATTTAACTCGACACAATCAGCATAACGGTTTCTCTCAATCACTAATACACCCTGACATCTGCTCCAACTGGGAGTCTCCAAATCCTACTCATCAATCCACGCTGACACATTCAGCCAAACTGTCACCACTTGGCCAGTGGAAAATCAATCTGACATCTCTCCCACATCGAGAGTTACTAAATCTCACAATTTTTCCGCATTTCCTGAATTTTACCATGTCAACATTACACGTTCCATCACGTCGCGCTCAACCGTCACTCACGGCTTCATGGTCACAATTCAAATCACCGACACATCTTGACTCTCTCTAGAGTCGCACCAAGGTACCTAGTACCAAAATTTCCTAATAATCTATGCTGCCATTAGTGAGAGTCACAGAGCAGCCGATCCACGCAAAACAACCCGTGGTTACACCAACCACCAACTCACTCAACCTGAGTATATGTACACCAACATCTCACTCGACCTGCATGTAACTGGACCCCATCGAATACCTGCCCAGCAGTAATATACATCCCAACTCTAGGGTTCCATTAGCCATCCACGGCTCTGAGCACCTACTCATACAATCACTGAATCCACCAAAAATAACTCTGCCCAGCGCATAGTATTCAATGTCCAATTCATGTCCTCAACCAATCCAATGATATCAGAACTAAGCTGACTACCAATATGCTTAACCACTCACCACTGGTACATCCTATGTACTGTCACCAGGCACCACTCGGCTTATCCAGTATCGATCCTCGTACATCGTACCCTATACGTACAACCATCCTCCAACCAGTCCACTACATGGTTCACAATCAATTACGATTTATTACTAGGGTTCATCTGTCCAATCCCGTACTAGACAACTCGATTACTCCAACTCATCATCTATTCTGAGTCACATGGTCACCCGACCAACATCACATCGTCTACCCCCAAATACGTAATCCAACACGTACCACTCTGACTCACGCCTACCAAGGCGTACCCATTCATGCCAAAAGAGCATCCAAGATCACCCACGTCTACCAAGACGTACCAACTCTGAACCTATCAGTTACCTGCTCATTCGATTAACATATTACATTCGATTGACTTCATAGGGAAGCCAATCCCATTGTCCACATATCCAAGACTGACCAATCCGTCCCCGTCGAATACCCACTCGTTCACAAGTCAAATCCTCAAGTCAATTTGTAAATATTTCAACTCACTCAAGTACTGTCTCATATCGGATTAACTTTAAAAAGAAGTTCAATCCCAACATTCCCATATCCAAATATTCACGACAGCGCAATAAACTCTCCACCTAACCTAATCAACGAGATCAGGAGTCAGATCCATCACCACGTCACTCAACCGGTGACATCACGATCCTAGATAGTCACAATGCCCAATGTCCACAACGTTACAATCCTGATCCACCTAGGATCCACCCATGCTCACTTAGCTAACAATCCAACTGAAATCTGATCATAGGGTTTTACACCCTTTTTGAATCCTTCTCCAATCATATCACTCCTCAACTAGTCGTCACATCTAAGAAGATCAGTCAATGACGAGACATGTCAAGACTGTGGGTCCTCTCTAATTACCTCATATCGATCTTTGTCATTCCACCTAGGAAAAATCAAGGATGATCCAAGACGATGACATCAAAATTCATCCTATGTAAATGCAAGCGAAAACTCAATGCACTCACAACACCATGTAATCTAACATCGTCTGCCACCAAGTAGAAAATGGGAATCTCAATCACCTAGCTCGGAATACCCGAATGACTTCAAAATACTCATCATCAATGACGACACGAGCATTATCTGCCATGGGTAGAAAATAAGAAGTCACCCGAATGACTACAGAATACTCATGGCCAGTGCCGACACGAGCACTCCTCTTGTCTCTTCAATCACAACTGCTCTTGAGTCTGAAGTTCCAACCATGTTGGAAATAGATATACTTCCAACAAGGTGTCAAGTCCAACCGCTGGACTTCCCAAATCCTCAACTCACTTAGACAACCACATGTCCGTAACCAATTTATTACCCAGACCTCTTGTTCGTTTATCACCGTTTATGCACATACAAAAGAATGTAATTCGTTACTATCTCATTCTCATATATCAACTCCTACAGGTTCAGCTCTCGGGTCTTCATGTTATTCGCAATCCCAAACTCTCACATCAATACTACCATTGATTCTCTTCGGCTTCTTCCAATTTCAATAATATCTTTGTACTTCCTAGGGATACTAGAAACATAAAACCACACAAGTTTCGGAGTTAAGGACAACTCTCTGAATCCACTAATTTCCATGACGTCCCCTACTTCATACAAAACTCCTCATGTCTCAATCGTACCTCTTTCATCCATTCATCACTTGTCATCTCATAACTGTTGGGACTTATCCCAACACATCACAATCCCTGCTGCATCCTATCCAGACCAACTCATCCACTACCGAACCTCTGATATTGAACATATGCCCATCATAATGGAGTCACATCCCAACTCGTGGCTCATCCTTATCACAACCACTAGCACCCTGTGTAACGACCCGTCCTAAATTCCATGATTAGATTAGTGACTAATCACGATTAGTGAGGTTAATCGGTGATTAGTTAGGCTAAATCGGACGAACGATGCGAAATGACCGTTTTGCCCCTAGCGTGGGTAAAATATTGACTTTTCGTTCGGGCGGTCAAATGGACTTTGACCGATGATCGTGACGTAGTTCGTGACGTCACGAGTTCATAGACAGGTGGCACGTTCAATTCCGACATTCGAGGAAGAAGTTATGACGTTCGGAAGTTTAGGGGCATTTTGGTAATTTGGGTGAATAGGAGGTCAAAAGTTGACTTTTTGACCGGGATGTCCGATGGCCGAGGGCCGAGGACTATTACGTAGATAAGGACGATACGAATCCATAGACAGGCGGCACTCTGAAATCGGACTTCAAACGGGAGAGTTATGGGTCACGGAAGTTCGATTTCACTATGCACGAACTTCGAGACGGGGACGATTTGGCGAAATCTGATTGGGCAGATATTTTGGTGGGTCCCATGTATGAGTGACAAGTGTCACTCATCCTATTGGCTAACTCCCCCAAAATGTGGATCTACATAATTAATTAATATTATTTAATTAATTTTATAATCAAATCCACCAACCATTAATCCTAACCATCCATTTCAACTCATCTTTAAATCCTCACCCTCCATTCCCCATTCTCTCATCAGCCATCAAACTTCATCACTTCATCATTTTCATTTCTTTGTTTTTCCTCCCATAACCCGAAACCCCCCCTCCATATTTTTTTCTTCATTTTCTTCTTTGTTCTTCATTTTTCAAACACACAACACACCTCACCACCATAAATCTACTGTACCCGTGTGTGACCGTGAGGATGAGGACGGCGAAGGGACACGACGGCCGGCCACGGTGGCTCACGGCGGCGGCTCACGGTGGAGAGAAACCGTGAGGTAAGAAAATGCCAAAAAATTCAAATTTCGGTTTCGTTAGTTTTTGTTCGATTCTAAGGATTGGGAAACATTTCTGGGGACTATAGGAGTAGAATGGGATTAGTTTTGGGGCTTGGGATGGCCGGAAATGGCCGTGAACGGCCGGAGAAAATCCGGCCACCATTGATGGCGGATGGAAGCTCGGTTTCGGGTGGTTTTTCTTAGTTTTAGGGATTGGGTTAGATAGGAAATGAAGAAATAGGAATTTAGGAATTAAAATGGGAGCAAACGGACCCCGAATCAGTCCAGAAATGGAAGAAAAACCCGAGATGAACAGTGTTTTGCTACAGTAAACTGGTTCAGTTCTGTAGTTGATGATGATGAACAGTGTTTTCGACTTTCTAGGGGTTCGTGAGGACGCGTGGGCCATAATTTGGGAAAGTGTTCAACATGGGAAATCTTCTATTCGATGTAACGAAGATTTTGGGACTGGTCTCGTGTCAATCGGACATCGGTTCGATAGGTTTCGGGGTGTCGGAAGGTTTAGGGTCAGTTTAAAAATAGTTAAAAGTTCGGGAAAATTACGGGGCTTTAATGGGAGGTTAATTAAGTAGTTAGTAACCTTCTATTAAAATTTGGACAGGTTTGGGAGTCCCGGTGATAGTGATCGGCTCGGGAGAGCGTATGGCACGCAAATCGAGGCGGCAGCTCGGACGGTCTGTGAGTGGACCTTGTTTTCTAAATTGGTGCATGCATAAATGTTTATTATATGTTTTAAATACTTGTTTGTGATGCCATGAGTGCATTTGGATGTGTGGTTACTTATAGGCACGTATTTCGAGGTTTCGGCCCTATACGGTGCCTATACGGGGTTGTATGTCTTTATTGGTCTAAATGAAATGGTTTTGGATTTCCAAATGGATTATGAATATGATTTTATGATGTTGATTTGGATGATTGTGAATTATATGGTTTCACGCATTACGAGGCGATTTACGTGCTTGCACGTAAATCGAGGTTTTCCGGTTTTACTCTGATTTTCCGTACTTGTAGTTTTGGATATGATTTAATGAAATGGTTTTGGAATTGAAAAGGTAAACTCAGGTTCGAAACCCATTTGATCAACGAAATCGGGCACGAGGCCCTGTTGGTTTACGAATCGGACTTGAGGTCCAGTTTGTATGTGGTTTCGGGCTTAGGGCCCAACTATGTGTTACAAATGGTTTTTATGGTTCATGACGGTTTATGGGGACCGGCATGAACCCTTGAAATGGATTTACGGGTCATGACGGTTTATGGGAACCGGCATGAACCCTTGAAAAGGATTTTATGGTTCATGACGGCTTATGGGGGCCGGGCATGAATCCTTGAAAGATTTAAAGAATGATTTCAAACGGTTTTTCATATTCCATCCTTTATATATGATTGTCTCCTCCGGGGGGGGTCGTTGGCCTGGGTGGACCCCGGAGTAGTCACGGAGCACTGACTGAGTGGAGTCGCCCCCCAGTTGGGTTCCTTACTCTCAGGATGGGCATGGTTCGTTACCTTCAGGGAGGGTCATTGATCTACGGACATTGACCTGGGTGGACCCTGGAGAGACTTGGGTTTGAGACCCCGGTTAGCACACGTGTAGCTTTATCTTGCCGTGACAGGTTCTGGATATGATATATATTGGATAAACATGATTTCAATCTGGTTGGAAAACTGTGTTTTATGATGATAAATGGATTTGGGCTAAGATCCCTCGTATGTTTACTGTACTATGGTTTTCTATAAATGGTTTTGGGCAGTAGCCCGGGTGACTCGTATTTACAGAATTTGGGGCTGAGACCCTAATTATGGATGTTTTAACATATATTATTGGATAAATGGTTTTACTATGCATGCATGCTTTTTAGTGGAGTGTATAAATGTCTTTTATGGAAATGTTTTTTATAAATTCTTTATTTTTGTCCACTCAGTCTTTCTGTTTTTAATACCCTTCAAGTTGACAGCGGATGTGGACTGTAGCAGAGATCGAGATATCACATGCCTCCTCCGGATCCTGGCGTACTCTGATAGCCCGGGAGGGCAAAGGTCGGAAATATCCCTTGTCAGACACTTCGTGTCAGACGGGAGCAGGGTCATCCCTCATTAATCCCGGGGGGATTGGGATGGGTCCTGTCAACGTGGTATCAGAGCGGGGTTGTCTCTATTCGAGCAACCGTGCAGCTTTTGGAGTATGTACGCAAGTCGAGGGTGTGATATCTCAAGGGGCTGCAGTCCGTGGTCAACCTGATTGTTGGGGTGCCTATACGATAGTTAGTAGGATTGGCATGCCTTGGTTCGGCATTTGAGGCCGGGGTTGCCATAGTTCTGTCAAGGTTGACAGTGTGGGACCCTACGGAAGGATTAACATGTTCGTATTCTGGAGTGTGATCGTGAGACGGTTAGTTGGGATCGTCTTCACGATGTCGTAGGATCGGTTCCGACGACTGATTCGATGTTGTGACCATTAGATGGTCAGAATATGTTGAGTTAAATGGATTTACTGCAGTCGACAGTTGGCAGCCGGATTCGGGGAATCCTTGTTGGCTTGATGGTAGGATTCGATTGACGTCTTTACGATGTCAAGACCGCGGGGTCGGTCAGAGCGTGGATTTTACTGCTTTTCGCAGTTGGGGTCAGCGTGACCATAGGTGTGATCGTGGAACCCTACCTTGGGTGTATGGTTTAGAAATGTGAGTTGACGAGTGGTGTGACTTTGACGACTATTCGGATTTGGGTTCGTTAGTCGGTCTAGTCATGTCAGCTTGTGTTGGGACTGCACTTCGCAGTCGGGGCTGTACTTACCAGTTAAACCTAGTGGGTTGTCGTGCTACTCAGTTGTGGTTTGGCGCAGCTAAGGTCATGGGCGACCTAGTAGACGACATTGGTTTAGTCAAATTACGACTGGTTAGAGATGGTTTGGACAAGTTATCAGGGTTGGTACTTGTCGATGGAATCCCGGAGCGGGGATACAGAGTAGTTGGTACAGGCAGTTGATTCCGTTGGATGCGGAGTCTGGATGTCTAGTCGTTAGGTCTGCACGAGGTTGTGGCAGACGCTACTATCGATAGAAGTAGTCGAATTTTATCTGGTTGAGTAGACTCAGGTTGTCGTGACGATGGTACGAGGTGCGTGAATAACGCATATGTATGAGTAGTGATTCTGGATTCGACTTGGTTACGGATGAGTGCGATCGCAGAATGAGACGGGGACGTACGGGGGACGTTTCCTCTTCTCGTATGAGTTGTCAGGGTAACTATACCCAGAGGTGTTGGGTACGAAGGAGGCAGAGTTTCTCCTATTCGAGTAAAGGTACGGGATCATCGTTCGGTATGAGCGGAGATCCAGAGTTGTCTGATTGGCACACTTTGTGCTGATGCTGACAGGTGGTGTACTGGTACTAGTGCTGGTGCTGGTGCCGGTGATTGTGATGACGGTGAGTTATGAGTCAGGATGTGACTCCGACGTGATGGGCTTATGATTGGTATCTGTGGTTCGGGAGTGAATCACGGATAGTGACGGACTGGATAGGATCCAGCGGTAGTTGAGGAGTGAGGATCGAGTATTATCATGACGGATTAGTGACCGGTTGGTCAGACTCGTTCTGTCGCGGGGTTTAGCGACCAGTTGGTCAGAATTGGTCAGGATTGGTCAGATACGGCGGTATGCAGAGATTTGACTGCAGATCACAGCAGGGGTCTGTTGTGACTTTTCAGTAGAGTGGTACATCAGATTAGGATGAATTGACATCCTTTTGGATGTACATATACGGTCGTAAATGGGCATGTGTCCATAACCAGTCTAATGGGGACACGTGGTTGATGTCCAGGTATGTTGTTTCCAACCTGGTTGGAACTTCGAAATCGCGAGAGGTTGCGATTGAGGTGACGAGAGGAATGCGGGTTTTCCGCATTGGTATTGGGTATGTCGAAGTCGTTTGGGTGACTTCTCAGGTTCTACCATAATTGATGGTGGTAGAGGATGTAGATGTTATTGATGTTGTTGGTTGCCACTAGTACACTGATCGTGTATTGGTTGGTGGACTCGTGATTGTCTTGGGTCATCAGGTGGAGTGAGTATATCGAAGTTAGGTGACTGAGATTTCTCATTTTCTGCCTGGTGGCAGACGATGTTGGTTTACGTGACGTGGTGAATGCAACGAGCTTGGTTGTATTCACATAGGATGATTTGTGATGTCATAGTCTTGTATCATCTTTGGTTTTCCTAGGTGGAATGACAAGGATCGATACGAGGTAATCAGTGAGAACCCACAGTCTCGGCGTGTCTCGTCGTCGACTGATCTATTTAAGATGTGGGAAACGGTTGAGGACTTTGGACGTCGTGACGATCGGGGATCGTGACGTCTATAGTCGTTTGACGTAGTGGTGGATCTGGATCGTGATCTTGATGATCCAGATAGGTGGAGAGTTTATTACTCTTACTTGGATGTTGAGTGGAGCATGATGGGACTGAACTTCTTTTCGAGGAAAATCCCATATGACTTATTACTCACCTGAGTAGTTGTCCGATGAGTAGTTTTCCGACGTGGTCGGATATGGTCAGCCTTAGAGCTGTGTGGATGTTGGGATTGATTTCTCTATGAAGTCAATCTAATGTATGGTGTGTAATCGGTTGATCAGGTAACCGATAGGTTCGGTTTTGATACGTCTCGGTAGACGTGAACGATGTTTCGAGTTTTGGAATCAGATTTCTGGATGACGATTCAGGATTTGATTTTGGAACTTGAAAGAGGATTTCTGTATTTGGGTTTTGGAATCGGATTTTGGGTGACGATTCAGGATTTTATTCTAGAGCTTGACTGTAGATTTTATTTTATGGATTTGGGTTCGGAATAGTTATTCCAAATGCTAGCTTACAGAATAATGATTTCGGATTCGGATTTGAACATGGATATGGATACGACTTTTGGGTTTGGATTTGGGATTTCTTACGAAATTGCGGATTCGGATTCGGATTTGGAAATAAATAATGGGTCGGAGTTTCGATTTGTCTAATACTGGATTGGATAAATGGACTCCATCGTCGAAACGTGATTGCCTATGACCTAGGTGGTTGTAGTCTGATTGATGGGTAGATGTACGTACCTTGTACGTTGTTCAAGGTACGATACTAGGCAGACTTGTCGTGCCTGGTGACGGTATATAGGAGATACCGGTAGTGCGTTGGAGAGCGTATTGGTAGTCGGATTGGTTCTGATACCATCAGATTAGTTGAGGTTGTGGACTGGACATTGGATACTGTACAGTGGGTCATGGTATTTCTGATGGGTCTAGTTACACACAGGTCGAGTGAAATGCTTGTGGTTAGTGTAACCACGAGTGTGTGTCATATTAGTTTTTGACTGGCGACTATCAAGTGGTGGCAGTTTTTCAGATGTGTCAGCGTGGATCGTTGAGTGGAGATTTAGTAAGGAACCGTCGAGTTGTTGTGTCAACGAAATGGTAGATCTGACAAGTGGTGTCAGTTCGGAGCGTACGACTTCTGTCATTCGACGTGGTCGAATGTAGTCGACACGACGTGAGTGTTAGTCGCACGTCTGGTTGCAGACGGTTATCGTTCTGGTTAGTGGGTGTACGAGTGTACACGAGTTTCGAGGTCGATTCTACTTTCCACGGGGTGGATGTGGAATCAAGATAATTGGAGTTTCGAGAATGAAACTAATTAAGGAGGGAAGAACGATTGGATTTAGGTCGGTTGGAATTTCGAGGACGAAATTAATTAAGGAGGGAAGGTTGTAACGACCCATCCTAAATTCCATGATTAGATTAGTGACTAATCACAATTAGTGAGATTAATCGGTGATTAGTTAGGCTAAATCGGACAAACGATGCGAAATGACCGTTTTGCCCCTAGCGTGGGTAAAATGTTGACTTTTCGTTCGGCCGGTCAAATGGACTTTGACCGATGACCGTGACGTAGTTCGTGACGTCACGAGTTCATAGACAGGTGGCACGTTCAATTCCGACATTCGAGGAAGAAGTTATGACGTTCGGAAGTTTAGGGGCATTTTGGTAATTTGGGTGAATAGGAGGTCAAAAGTTGACTTTTTGACCGGGATGTCCGATGGCCGAGGGCCGAGGACTATTACGTAGATAAGGACGATACGAATCCATAGACAGGCGGCACTCTGAAATCGGACTTCAAACGGGAGAGTTATGGGTCACGGAAGTTCGATTTCACTATGCACGAACTTCGAGACGGGGACGATTTGGCGAAATCTGATTGGGCAGATATTTTGGTGGGTCCCATGTATGAGTGACAAGTGTCACTCATCCTATTGGCTAACTCCCCCAAAATGTGGATCTACATAATTAATTAATATTATTTAATTAATTTTATAATCAAATCCACCAACCATTAATCCTAACCATCCATTTCAACTCATCTTTAAATCCTCACCCTCCATTCCCCATTCTCTCATCAGCCATCAAACTTCATCACTTCATCATTTTCATTTCTTTGTTTTTCCTCACATAACCCGAAACCCCCCCTCCATATTTTTTTCTTCATTTTCTTCTTTGTTCTTCATTTTTCAAACACACAACACACCTCACCACCATAAATCTACTGTACCCGTGTGTGACCGTGAGGATGAGGACGGCGAAGGGACACGACGGCCGGCCACGGTGGCTCACGGCGGCGGCTCACGGTGGAGAGAAACCGTGAGGTAAGAAAATGCCAAAAAATTCAAATTTCGGTTTCGTTAGTTTTTGTTCGATTCTAAGGATTGGGAAACATTTCTGGGGACTATAGGAGTAGAATGGGATTAGTTTTGGGGCTTGGGATGGCCGGAAATGGCCGTGAACGGCCGGAGAAAATCCGGCCACCATTGATGGCGGATGGAAGCTCGGTTTCGGGTGGTTTTTCTTAGTTTTAGGGATTGGGTTAGATAGGAAATGAAGAAATAGGAATTTAGGAATTAAAATGGGAGCAAACGGACCCCGAATCAGTCCAGAAACGGAAGAAAAACCCGAGATGAACAGTGTTTTGCTACAGTAAACTGGTTCAGTTCTGTAGTTGATGACGATGAACAGTGTTTTTGACTTTCTAGGGGTTCGTGAGGACGCGTGGGCCATAATTTGGGAAAGTGTTCAACATGGGAAATCTTCTATTCGATGTAACGAAGATTTTGGGACTGGTCTCGTGTCAATCGGACATCGGTTCGATAGGTTTCGGGGTGTCGGAAGGTTTAGGGTTGGTTTAAAAATAGTTAAAAGTTCGGGAAAATTACGGGGCTTTAATGGGAGGTTAATTAAGTAGTTAGTAACCTTATATTAAAATTTGGACAGGTTTGGGAGTCCCGGTGATAGTGATCGGCTCGGGAGAGCGTATGGCACGCAAATCGAGGCGGCAGCTCGGACGGTCTGTGAGTGGACCTTGTTTTCTAAATTGGTGCATGCATAAATGTTTATTATATGTTTTAAATACTTGTTTGTGATGCCATGAGTGCATTTGGATGTGTGGTTACTTATAGGCACGTATTTCGAGGTTTCGGCCCTATACGGTGCCTATACGGGGTTGTATGTCTTTATTGGTCTAAATGAAATGGTTTTGGATTTCCAAATGGATTATGAATATGATTTTATGATGTTGATTTGGATGATTGTGAATTATATGGTTTCACGCATTACGAGGCGATTTACGTGCTTGCACGTAAATCGAGGTTTTCCGATTTTACTCTGATTTTCCGTACTTGTAGTTTTGGATATGATTTAATGAAATGGTTTTGGAATTGAAAAGGTAAACTCGGGTTCGAAACCCATTTGATCAACGAAATCGGGCACGAGGCCCTGTTGGTTTACGAATCGGACTTGAGGTCCAGTTTGTATGTGGTTTCGGGCTTAGGGCCCAACTATGTGTTACAAATGATTTTTATGGTTCATGACGGTTTATGGGGACCGGCATGAACCCTTGAAATGGATTTACGGGTCATGACGGTTTATGGGAACCGGCATGAACCCTTGAAAAGGATTTTATGGTTCATGACGGCTTATGGGGGCCGGGCATGAATCCTTGAAAGATTTAAAGAATGATTTCAAACGGTTTTTCATATTCCATCCTTTATATATGATTGTCTCCTCCGGGGAGGGTCGTTGGCCTGGGTGGACCCCGGAGTAGTCACGGAGCACTGACTGAGTGGAGTCGCCCCCCAGTTGGGTTCCTTACTCTCAGGATGGGCATGGTTCGTTACCTTCAGGGAGGGTCATTGATCTACGGACATTGACCTGGGTGGACCCTGGAGAGACTTGGGTTTGAGACCCCGGTTAGCACACGTGTAGCTTTATCTTGCCGTGACAGGTTCTGGATATGATATATATTGGATAAACATGATTTCAATCTGGTTGGAAAACTGTGTTTTATGATGATAAATGGATTTGGGCTGAGATCCCTCGTATGTTTACTGTACTATGGTTTTCTATAAATGGTTTTGGGCAGGAGCCCGGGTGACTCGTATTTACAGAATTTGGGGCTGAGACCCTAATTATGGATGTTTTAACATATATTATTGGATAAATGGTTTTACTATGCATGCATGCTTTTTAGTGGAGGGTATAAATGTCTTTTATGGAAATGTTTTTTATAAATTCTTTATTTTTGTCCACTCACAGTCTTTCTATTTTTAATACCCTTCAGGTTGACAGCGGATGTGGACTGTAGCAGAGATCGAGATATCACATGCCTCCTCCGGATCCTGGCGTACTCTGATAGCCCGGGAGGGCAAAGGTCGGAAATATCCCTTGTCTGACACTTCGTGTCAGACGGGAGCAGGGTCATCCCTCGTTAATCCCGGGGGGATTGGGATGGGTCCTGTCACCCTGTGCACGAATCAGACCACCCTGAGTCATTACTCACACCAAGAAACAACCCCGCATCTTCGCTCAGGTGAAAAGAACTCTGCCTCTCTCGTACCCCAACCTATGGGTACCACCATTCTAACCATCCATAGCAAGACAATGAACGTTCCCCGAACGTCCCCCGATCCTCAACTACCACCATTACAACAATCACCCTCGATAGCCTGCCATCTCTACATGACTGTCGACCAATAGTCATCGCTATCGAGATCCGTATCCACACATCACATTATTATTCGGTCCAGTTCGGGATTCTGTATCTTATCTCAACACCGAACTCGTAGATCGAATCCCATCATTTCACTTCATTTCAGCCAACCAATCTCTATCGTTTCGACTAGACTCACTAGAGTCATCCACATTGGTGTCCACGACCTCAGCCGCTCTTTGCAGAACAAGTTCTAATCCACTAGTCACAATCTGGGGTTCGACTCGACGGACCACCCCGAGTTCAGAAAGTCGTCCAATCCTCAACAACTGCAGACTCACAATTCTAATTCATCAATCACAACTAAAGTTCACCTTTCCAATCCATCCATCATAAATTAGGTTTTCACAATCACACCCTAGGGTTCCTCTAAACTCAACTGCTCTCTGTAATAAAATCCGCAATCCTACCGACCCCGCGGTCCTGACATCGCATGGACGTCAATCCAATCCTACCATCAAATCAATTTGGGTTCCAACACTAAGGACATCGACTAACTCATGTACTAACACTCCCCACAACAGCAATCACCACTAGGGTTCACATTCTCAGATCACTACTCAAATGGGGATCCCCGAACCCAGCTGCTCCCAGCAGCACCATAATATAACATCACAAGACCGAACTAATGGTCCCACATTACCAGTTCGTCACATACAACCCCACTTGGGTCGAATCACACTAACGCACGGCGTATCGGCCAACACACACTATCCATTATTCAATTCCAAAAACTATCTATCTGGCATCCTACTATCGGATTGATAACAGGCTGACCACATAGAGACATCACATCCTCGACCTGAGCGTACCACAAGAACTACTAAATAGCGACAACTTCGCTCTGATACTACTTGACACGACCCATCACATTCCCCCCAGGATTAACGTGGGATGTGCCATGCTCTCGTCTGACACGGAGTGTCAAACATGGGATAATACATACCTCAGTCCATACGGGACACCCAGAGTGCGCCAGGAACTGTGGAGGAGTGAGATGTCTCGGTCTCTGCTACAACCCGCATCCGTGAGCAACCTGAAGGGCATTGAAACCATTCAGAACTGTGAGTGGACGAAAATCAATAAATTCATAAAAACATATTCATAAAAAGATATTTATGCCCTTCACTAGAAAGTATGCATGCATCGAAAATCAGTAATCAAAACATTTACTCAATGAGTCATTAGGGCCTTAGCCCAAAAACCGTAACTCAAAACCAAGTGTGGGAACTCAGCCCAAAACTATAGAATACCAAAATCCGTAAATCCAAAGACCAAGTGGGCCACTTCCCAAATCCATAACCACAAATCCACAAATACCGAAATACCATTTCATGAATCCAATAATCCATATTTACCACATAACCATCCTCTGCATCCCAGATGCCTAGCGTCCCCGACTCTTGACGTCCAAGACGTCATATCTCACGGTAATAAGCAACGCATGCTACCTGGGGTCTCTCCGAGTCAATATCTCTGACATCCCAAATGTCTGACGTCTCAGACGTCTAATCATAGCATTCTTGCTCCTGAGTCACTATACGGTTCGGTAGCTCCGTATAATGACCCCTCGCAGGCAATGCACCGTGACTTCCCCAGTGTCCCAGACATCTGGAGGAGACCATCACATATCCTCGTATCAAGATGGTATATGGAAAACAGTTTTACAAAGCCATTTCAAAACATCTCAAAGGGTTTTGCCCGAAATCTCCATAAAACATCACAAATCCATTTACGGTCCCCGACTCGAAATCACTTTTATGAAACATAGGGTCCCAGACCCGAAATCACATTTATAAAACTCACTAGGCCTCATGCCCGATTTTCGAAACCACTGGGCCCCCGGCTCGATCACATAGCTCAAAAGGATCTCAGCCCGATTTCGTAAACCAACTGGGCCCCTTGCCCGAACACATAATTCAAATGGGTCTCATGCTCAAATTCATCTTTCCAAAACCAAAACCATGCCACAGACCATTAATGAATTCACAATCACATAGCAATAGTATAAACTCGAAATCCTCGAATACGTGTAAATACAGATTTACCTCGAAATATGTGCCATCATGTAAACCACCAGTGCCACAATCATCATCATAGAAATCACATATTTAATACATATAAAATACTTATGCATACATCACAGTTTAGAAAACGAATTCCACTCACAGACCGTCCTACGCTGCTGCCTCGATACGCGTGCGATAAGCCTTCCCGGGCCACACCACTATCACCGGGACTTCCAAACCTGTCCAAACCACACTAGAGGGTTACTAGCCTCTTCATTAACCTCCCATTAAAGCCCCATAATTTTCCGGAATTTTTAACTATTTTTGAACTCGATCCTAAAACTTCGGACACCCCGAACATATCGAGATGGTGTCCGATCGACATGAAACCAGTCCCAAAATGTTCGTTACATCGAATAGATTAAAAGTCATGTTGAAAACATGTCCCAAAATTGTCCCACGCTCTCCCACGCGCCATCGTAAGCGGCTGCGAGTGAAGCCCAAGCATGGCAGTACTGTTCATCATCAAGCTTGGGTGAACCTGGTTTACCTGGTTTTCGGGTACGACCAAACCGGTGAACCGATCCGGCCGGTTCTCAGCTAATATCCAACAATTTTCCTCCCTGTTTCTTTCTATATCATCATCTCAGCCTAATCTAGAGTTCTACGGACTCGAAAACTAGAAAAAGGTTCAAGATTTTCACCTGTGCTGCCAAACGCGAAACCTAGAAATTTAAGTCGTCCTCCCCGTCTGACAGGACCCGTCCCAAATCCCTTGGGATTAGCGTGGGACGTGCCTGCTCCCATCTGACACGGAGTGTCAGACCAGGGATATTTCCATCCTTTACCCATCCAGGGCTATCAGAGTACGCCAGGATCCGAATAAGGAATGCGATGTCTCGTCTCTCCTACAGCCGCATCCGCGATCAACCTGAAGAGCATTCAAAATACAAAATATGTGAGTGGATAAAACAAATATTTTATAAAAACATTTCATCAAAGACCTTTATGCCCTTCATTAAAAACATATGCATGAATTCGAAAACCATTTCTAAGGTTCATGCCCGGTTCCCATAAACCGTCATGAACCATCAAACCATTTGGGCCTTAGCCAAAAATCCATCAATCAATACATGGGACCTCCGCCCAAACCAAAACACTTGGGAACTCGTCCCAAAACCATCTCATATGGGTCTCAGCCCAAAACCAATACACGAGGGTCTCAGCCCAACGCCATCTCAGTGAAAACTCATCCACATATACATATATACATATATAACCCATCCTAGGCTCTTCTGGAGAAGATGCCAACTCAAGGCACACAGCCCCTAGGGAACACATCCCTGATGTATTCACGATGTCATCTCTATACTAGTGTGCACACTACTCGGGGTCTCGCTCTGAGTCTTCTCCCAAGAATTCTCCATCTGGAAGGCTCAATCTCTGGATCTAGTCCGAGCTCTCTCTCTGGATCTAGTCCGATCATCTCTCCGAAATCTGGTCCGGGACCACAACATAACGCCCACTCCTGGAACGGGATCTCTATGGGGATACCCACTCTGGTTTGTGGATCGTGACTCTCCAGGTCAACGTCTGGAGGAGACCAATCAATAATCTCATCAGGAGGGTATATACATAGTAGTATAATAAAACCATAAAAATGGGACTCACGCCCGATAACACAAAGCAAATGGGCCTCTAGCCCGAACATAGGACTTAACAGGGCCTCTAGCCCGATTTCACAATAACTGGGCATCGAGCCCGAACTCGTAAATCAACGGGGTATCGAGCCCGATATCTCAGGGTCAGTCACGATCCCGATCATAGTGATGTATGCAGCCATCAATCCAGGACCGCTCTCAATCCTAGTATGTCGCCGTGAACATATCACTACCGCGACCATCTCGAGACCATGGTGCACACGTCGCCGATCGATCCTCTAAACCGTCAACACTCCGAAGTCAAGCCTCCATTGGCTGCTCGACAACGGGACGTGCATCGTGACCCCTCCGGAAGGAACGCATCCTAATCCAGAGGCGAGCGTCACGCCGTCCGTTGCCGTGCACATAGTACCCGTCGTGACCACGACTCAGACCCGTGGGTCATCAATAGGGTCTCATGGCCGAGTCAAAACCAAATCCACATGGGTCTCATGCACGGATTTACCTTTTCAAAACACGCACCAAAATGCACTCAAGGCATCCTAAAACACATATTAAAACATATATAAAACATTTATGCATGCATCGGTTTCAGAAAGAAAGTCCACTCACAGATCGTCCGCGCTACTGCCTCGATACGCGCGATGTACGCCTTCCTGGGTCAACTGTCATCTCCGGAATTGCCAAACCTGTCCAAATCACTTTATAGGGTTACGAACTACTCAATTAACCCCTCACTAAATCCCCCTAATTTTCTGGGATTTTTTAATATTTTTAAACGCGCACCGAAATCCTCGGACAGCCCGAACTATATCGAGACGACGTCCGATAGACTCGAAACCAGTCCCAAAATGTTCGTTACATCAAATAGATGATTTGTAATGTTGGAACCTTCCCCAAATTCTCCCCCACGAGCCGCCTGAAGTGGCTGCGCGTGGAAGCCACGCACCAGTGCTACAGTGTCACCACTGTGCTCGGTTAGATCGATCCGGTCCAGTTCTAATCTGCAAGTGGACCGGCGTGACCAGTCTAGGCTCCTACACAGCCCAATCTTCACTGTTTTCCTCCCTAATCGATCCAATTCTTCCTATTTTTGTCCTAGGAACCTAAACTTATCAACCAAATCCTCTAAAACCTAGAAAACCCGACCGGTCCAATCATTCTTCACGGTTGAAGTTTTCCAAAACCTCCCCTAGTCTTCTAAAACCCCTAACCATCCTAAAACAAATTCTAACACCTTCCTAATAACTCATTTAACTCAAAACAATCAATGAAAACGGCCCATAATAACTAGAATGGAAAATTGGTGAAAATCGATTAAAACCGATACCTTTGCACGATTCCTCCTCTGCCATCCACGGCGGCACTCCTTTGGCCGACCACCACCTTCCTCAGGTTATCCTCTCACTCTCTTGGGTCTCACAGAAGATGAAAGGATTGAAGGGTTTGGATTTGGGGGTGAAAGTTGATCGGTTTTGGGTTTGGGAAATGAAGAAAGAAAATGATCGATGATGAAGGAATGGAAGATGCATGAATGAAAAATGATGTCCAGTGGATGAGTGACACTTGTCACTCATCCATTGGGCCTTGGGACAAAAATCTGGGCCCCACTTAAGTCCAAAAGTTCCTCGTCTCGTAAAACGCGTAATAATTTCCTCGAACTTCCGTGAACCGTAACTTCCCGTCGAACGTCCGAATTCGACGTGCCGCCTGTCTACGGATTCGTATTGTCGTGATCTACGTCATGGTCCTTGGTCCTCAGCCATCTGACCTCCCGGGTCAAAAGTCAACTGTTGGCCCCCTTTCGTCCTAATTACCAAAATGCCCTCGAACTTCTGAACGTCACAATTTCGTCCACGAATGTCGGAATCGAGCCTGCCACCTGTCTATGAACTCGTGACGTCCTAAACTACGTCACGATCATCGGTCAAAGTCCATTTGACCGTCTGAACAAAAAGTCAACATTTTGCCCATTCTATGGGCAAGATCGTCATTTTGCCTTGAACATCCGCTAATCTTCATCTAATCCCCGATTAGCCTAACTAATCCATCATTAATCCTTAATTAATCCCGCTAATTCGGGACGAGTCTTTACACCGTCGACTTAGGCCATCCCTTGCCTCGAAACCACGTCCATTGCACTCGTCTAGGTTCCTAGAACATTTTAGGATCAACCCCAACGGTTAACACACGTTCAAAGTTCGGTTTCCATTTTTGGTTTCGAAACTGGTTATGATTTCTTACCTCCGCCGTCGTCCTCGCCGTGCCCAGCTCAACGTCGTGTGGTCCTCGAACTTGCAGTCTCTCACCAGTCCTTCACACGAGCACAAGGATGAAAATTTGGTGGGGGTGTGGTGTGTCGTGTGTTTTGAGGGTGAAGAGTAAATGGTGATCGGGTTTTGGAGAAGAAATATGAAGACTGAAAAGGATGATGGCTGATATTGTTATGGACGGCCAAGATGGGAGGGAGAGATAAAGATGAAGATAATGAGTGGTGCAGATGAAAGGATATTGAAATTATAATTTAATTAGGGTAATAATATTTTAATGTTTAGATCCACCTTTTAGGGGTATTGAGCAATGGGATGAGTGACAAGTGTCACTCATCCAAGGGTCCCAACAAAAATAACTACACAATCAGAATTAATTAATATTTTATTTGGATCACGAGACTCAAATCCCCGATTTCGCTCTCGTGACCATAACTTCTTCGTTCGACGTCCGATTTTGACGTGTCGCCTGTCTATGGATTCGTATCGGCCCAATCTATGTAACGGTCATCGGCCCTTGGCCATCGAACCTCCCGGGTCAAAAGTCAACATTTTACCCAAGACTAGGGGTAATACGGTTATTTTACACCTTCCGTCTGATTTCGCTCAACTAATCACTGATTAATCTCACTAATCCTTTATTATTCATTAATCTAATCCCAAAATTTGGGACAGGTCGTTACATGAAACCCACACACCTGCACAGTAACTGCTACAATGCATCGTCCTCACCCGATTTCGCTGTAATTGGATTCTTCGACCCGCGACATAACCTGATTAATTAGCCTTCAATTCAGCCCTATTTCAGTCGTTTCTTTCATTGGATCTCTTTTAATTCATCTTAATTGAAGTTCTGTATGGTTTAATTCACACATTTCATACTAAAACCTGTAATTCTCCAATTCCATACCATCGAATTCAAGTTCCCAATTCATCCAATTCGACCTTAATTATTCCTTCCAATTAACCTGAAAGTAACTTCAGATTAACATACACATAAAAACAACATAAATTTGGGAATTCCTCACCTTCACTTACACGAATTGAATTCGAATTTTTCAGGGATTTCGCAGGAACTGTTCTTGATGGTTCCTTCGTCAATTGCCTTCGTTTTTTACATGGTTCGACACGAAATGGTCCTAGAAGACTGATTCGAACCTTACTTCAGCTTGGGTTAGGCTAAACCTTGCAAATTGAAACTGAATTTCCTCAAGAACACTTTCGGGTTTTTTCTGCAAGTTTATTCATTTCCTTTCTATTGTCTCTCTATTTCCTTCCCATTTTTCACTCTAAGGTTTCCTCCTAATTTCTCTGTAACTCTGGTCGAGTAACTCCCCTTACTGATCAAAACCCCTTTGAAGATATTCAAGCCATATGTTTATATTGATTGTATTTATGTTTCAAGCGGCAATCTTGCCACTAACCTCATAATCTCAGTGACAGGTGTCACCTAAAAAGATAAATGAATCACCTGGACGGCTGAATCAGCCAAATGCCCACCAAATTACATTTTTGCCCTTACCTTAACAAATGGCCAAAATGCCCCTAGTGTTCCAAGGTTCGTGACTTTTCCATCTGAACTCTGATTTTGGCATGCCGTCTGTCTACGGACTTAGTGTCTCGGGACCTACCCAACAGTCCTTACGAAAAGTCCAAAAAGTGTCTCGAACAAAAAGTTAACTTTTACCCACATAACCAAGGGCAAAATCGTCATTTTACATTCAAACTTTCCAATTTACATTTCTCGAATTTTCGGGGCGTCACACAGCTACACCCAAGATAGGAGAGATGTCGACTGGTGTATCGACAATATGAATGATGTGACAGTTCTAGACTCGTGACGAGTAAGGATTTCAACATAGGTCATTGAGTGACATGAGATATGATGTGGGGACTCCAGAGCTAGTCAACATCAGAGTAACGCAACGAAAGCGCAGTGGAGCCGGGAGTTGCCAGCTGGTCACGATAATTATCGATGGGATTGGCTTCCCTACGAAGTCAATCTGGCATATTGTGGTAATTGAATAAATCAGTATCCGACGGATTCAAATTGGTATGTAGTGATGGGACTCGAGTGAGAGTCAGCATAAGTAAGGGAGTTGGCTGATGTGGTATTGAGGCCTATAAATGCCGCAGATTTGAGTATGGCCTGCAAGATGAGATTTGTGCCATTGTGACTGCAGGATATGGAGGATGTTTGTCGGATTGGATGCTGAGGAGGATATCAGCTTCGGCTGTCAGATGAGAAGAGTCGTCAGGCTGAAAAGCTGACTACGATCTCATCATAGATTGTCAACAGAGAAGAACCATCAGGCTGAAAAACTCACTGGGACGTCAGCTTAGTGTAGCAGACCTGTCGAAATGAGTGACATGTGAGTTGTGAGACTTACGAACCAACGTGTGGATTCTCGAGATTGGCGAGTTGTGATCGTATCCAATCCAACAGTTAATGCTGGTTTGAGTCGGATGTTGGAATATGGTTCATGTAGAGTGATAGTGAGCATCGACGTACATTGTGGGTTGCGTCGGACATGTACTATTACATAGGGGTGCCCCGAGTGGGAGACCTGATTGGATTTCCACTATCTGGTTATGGACTTAGGTCACTTTGAATTTTGAGGATGAAATTTTTTTAGGAAGAAAGATTGTAACGACCCATCCCAAAATTTTGGGATTAATTAAGAATTAATTAAGGATTAGTGGGACTAATCAGGGGTTAGACGCGAAATTATGGACAGACAGTGTGAAATGACCATTTTACCCCTAAACAAGCGTAAAAAGTTGACTTTTGATCCAGAAAGTCCAATGCACGTCGAATGCGGACCATTACTTAGATCGAGTCGATACGAGTCCGTATATAGGCAGCAAGTCGAATTCAGACGTTCGACGGAAAAGTTACGGGTCAAGGAAGTTTTAGGCTACTATTACACATTTTATGAGACGAGTGACATTTGTTTTATGTAGGGCCCAGATATTTTAGTCAGGCCCAATGGATAACTGACAAGTGTCACTCATCCATTGCCTAACCCTTTACATACATGCATACCATCCCATTACATCTTCATCTCCTTCATTCCAACCAAACCCGAAACCTAATTGAACCCAAACCCCATTCCTCCATTCCCCGTGATGCTTGGGTAAGACTAAGAGGCTGAGAGACCAGGAGACGTTGAAGAGGTGGCAGGGCCACCGTGGACGATGAAGGAAGCAACGGGAGAGGTAAACCCGAAACCCTTTTTAAATTAAAATTTTTGAATTTCATTTTGGGATGTTTAGGATCAATTTTGATGATCAGGTGGGGTATGTGGGGCTAAAACAAGCTGATAGAAACCTTTTGGGGAAACAGAGGACGTTGGAACCGCCCTGGACGGAGGAATGAAATTGGGCCATGAGGATCGCTTTGAATAGGTAAATCTTAGCTTGTGTTTTACGTTTTGAGTCCATAGATCGAGTGAAGGGACTTAGAAGATCATCTAGGAGGAAACGGGATCGAAAAGGGTGGTCGGAGGAGGAAGTTAGAACTGGGTCGGGTCACGCGTCTGCGCGACCCGGTTACAGAAATCCAAGTTGATCCGACTCAGTGAGGATAATGATGATGTGGCAGGTGACGTCATCATTTGTCATATGTCAGGCCACGTGGCCAATGGGAGGTTGCCACGTGGCAGTTGTCAGTGCCCAATGATCTTGACATGTTAGTGACGTGGCCCATGAGATGGTGCCATGTGTTACTGACATGTCAAACACGTGGACTCGTGAGCTACTGACACGTGGCACTATTAGCTAACACGTGTCAGATGTCAGAATGTCAGGGATGACATCAGTCGTTGACTTTGACCGTTGACCTTGCTGGCGTCAGCGTTGACTTTTTGGTCAACGTTGATCGTACCTTTGACCCACGTGTGGGGGTGCATGGGCTTGTATTTCGAGGTGAGATCATAACCATTTTAAAGGTTTCTATGATACGAATCCAATGGTGGTGGTTTCGAGTCGATTAAAGATCGTTAAGTTGGTCAAATTGAGTTTTAAAGCCTAGAGAAGCGTGTGTGGGACACGTTGACTTTTCGGGGAATGTTCGGGGTTTTTTATTGGGATTTTTCTTGGTTGGTAGTAACCTTTGAGTGTGTTTTGGACAAGTTTGGATGACCAGGCCCGTAGCGGCTTATGGCATGCGTTTTGAGGCGCAGCTTGGACGGTTTGTGAGTGGACTTTGTTTTATGAACATGTTGCATGCATAAATGTTTTATATGTGTTTATGAACATGATTTTGGATGCCATAAGTGCATTTGATTTAAATGTGAATTGTTGGGCATTTCGAGAGGAAAATGCGTTATTGTACGTAATTCGAGATTTCGATTTTATGTGATATTTGGGCTTCGATTAAGTATTCTACGTGCATATATTTTACATGATTTTATATGATTTTGAGGGTTTCTTAGAGAAGCGTGAAACCGAGGATTTGAGATATGGTTTGAAAGGGTTTCGCGGGGATGCGTGAAACTGAGATTCGGGCACGAGTCCCAGTTGAATAACCTTGTCTTGATTGAAGTCAATGCTCATTTTGAAAGTGTTTTAGAAAAGAGAAATTGTAACGACCCGTCCCGAATTCCGGAATTAGATCAGTGACTAATCAGGATTAGTGAGGTTAATCGGTGATTAATTGAGCGAAATCAGACGAACAATGCAAAATGACCATTTTGCCCCTGGTCGTGGGTAAAATGTTGACTTTTTGATCGGGAGGTTCGATGGCCGAGGGGCGAGGACCGTTACGTAGATTGAGTCAATATGAATCCGTAGACAGGCGGCACGCCAAAATCGGACGATGAGGATGAAATATCATCTGATGCTGACGAAAAGAGTCTACACAATGATACATATAGTGGTTTAGATTGATGACAATAATGCTAATTTTGTTTTCATTTTATTATTGTATTGAGCTGAATTGTGATTTTTATATAGAGCTCGTGCATTAATTAATTTACAATTGTAATTTATTTATTACTCTATATTTTTACTAAGGGTTATAGTAAGCCATTCATAGTTGATGAAGTTTCATGTTGTATCTATTGCTTGTTTATAATGTAGACGAGTCATTCTCAAGTGCAGCGAGGCAAGCGAATGAAGAAACAACATATACCTCCTCCTTCACCTCCACATCCTTATCCAGAGTTTTCCGTTCAGAAGACACAACCAAATAGCCAACCAGCAAAGAAGAAACATCGGCATGCACTACCTCATCCTCCTCCACCATTGATTATATCTCAATGAACACAATCAGCTAGCCAATCGATATTAAATAAGAAGCGATGTGTATCCACTCCAACTACTTCTAATGTAGATTTTTCTACTGATGAGACAACATTAGGTGCTGATCCAACACCATCTTCTCTTGAACCAAATAGTCAAGAGGTTGGACCTCAAAATTCAGGTGACGTTTCCAAGCCTTGGTATTTTAATTATTTTGTGAAGTTTCCTTCATAATTTACGTCAAAGATGAAATGAGTAATGGTATCCACTTGGACCTAAATTTATTGATCTTTGTTTTTGCATGATCTATTTGGCTTATTGAGATTTCCATGATCAAAGAAGTAATGAATGTCCCTGGCTTATTGATCTATCTTCTTCCTCCATCTTGCTTATGATCTTTGTTTTCATATGATCCGTTTTTATGACTCTATGTCGTGTATACTGTATTTGTTACTAATCGAATTGGACTCTAAATGATTAAAAAAAAAATATATGATGTAACGATCCGTCCCGAATTTCAGGATTAGATTAGTGACTAATCAGGATTAGTGAGGTTAATCGGTGATTAGTTGAGCGAAATCGGACAAACGATGCAAAATGACCGTTTTGCCCCTAGCATGGGTAAAACGTTGACTTTTCGTTTAGCCGTTCAAATAGATTTTGGCCGATGACTGTGACGTACTTCGGGACGTCACGAGTTCATAAATAAATGGCACGTTCAATTCCGACATTCAAGGAAGCAGTTATGATGTTCGGAAGTTCATGGGTAATTTGGTAATTTAGTTTAAAAGGGGCAAATAATGGACTTTTGACTTGGGAGATCCGATGGTCGAGGGTGGACCGTTACGTAGATCGGATCGATACAAATCCATAGACATGCGACATGCTGAAATTGGACTTGGAACGGGAGAGTTATGGGTCACGGAAGTTTGATTGTACTATACACGTATTACGAGGCATTGATGAGGTGGCTTATTCTGATTGGACAGATATTTCAGTGGGGCCCCTGGATGAGTGACAAGTGTCACTCATCCCATTGGTCAATTTCCCTAAAAAGTGGATCTATACATTAAAATATTATTATTTATTTCTCATCTCAAATCTCCACCCTTCATTTCACCCATTCCCATCATCCTAGCCGTCCAAACTCCTTCTCTCACACATGAAAACCAGCCATAATCTCCATCTTTGTATCCATTTTCCCAAAACCCGAACACCCCCTCCATACAAACACACAAACCACATCACCCCACCATTTTTATTGTGTGTGTGCAACCGTGAGAGTGACCAATATAGGAAGGGACTGAGATGAAGAGGGCAGGACGGTGATGGGATAGACGGCGGCTCACGGTGGTGGATGGCAGAGGGACCAAGGTAACTCGAGGAGGATTGTGTTGAATAGAAAAGGAGGGCTAGGGAGCTTTGGAATCGAGCTTGAAGATCAAGCTTTTAGCTTAACCATGGAAGGTTTGGGAGTCCCAGTGACGACGATTAGCCCGGTGAGGCTTACAGCACGCAAATCGAGGCGGCATCTTAGGACGGTCTGTGAGTGGACCTTGATTTCTAAACTGTGATGCATGCATAAATTTTTTATATGGATTATGAATGTGATTCTATGATATTGATTTGGATATTGGTGAATTATATGGTTTCACGCATTTCGAGGCGATTTACGTGCTTGCACGTAAATCACGTAAATCGAGGTTTTCAGTTTTATAATGATTTTACGTACTTATGGTTTTGGAAATAATTTCATGAAATGGTTTTGGATTCAAAAAGGTAAACTCGGGTTCGAGACTCATTTGTTTTGGAAACCCTTGGACTCGAAGTCCCTTTTAGTTACGTTCTCGGGCTGGAGGCCCAATCGGTTCTTAAATTGATTTCGGATTTGGAAATATGGAATCGGGCACGAGACCCATTTGAGTTAAGAACTCCCGGACTTGAGGTCCATTTGATTTAACGAGGCATCAGGCTGGAGGCCCAAATGATTTACGTATCGGACCGGAGGCCCAGTTGGTTTACGAATAGGGCTCGGAGCCCAGTTGACTTACGTATCGGGCACGAGGCCTATTTGGTTTACTATATCGGGCGCGAGGCCCATTTATTTACGATATCGGGCACGAACTCCAGTTGGTTTACGAATCGGGCCTGAGGTCCAGTTTTATAGGGATAAGGGCTTAGGGCCTAGTTATGTTTTAAGGTTGTGATTTCGAGTCAGGGACCCATAAATGGATTTACAGTTCATGACGGTGTATGGGAACTGGCATGAACCCTTGAAAGGTTTTTACGGTTCATGACGGTTTATGGGAACTGGCCTGAACCCGTGAAAGGTTTTTATGGTTCATGACTGCTTATGGGGGCCGGGCATGAATCCTTGAAAGGTTTAAAGAATGATTTCAAAAGGTTTTTGGTATGCCATCCTTTATATATGATTGTCTCCTCCGGGGAGGACCGTTGGCCTGGGTGGACCACGGAGTAGTCACGGAGCACTAACTGAGTGGAGTTACCCCCTAGTTGGGTTCCTTACTCTCATAAAGGCCATGGTTCGTAACCTCCATGAAGGGTCCTTGATCTACGGACATTGACCTGGGTGGACCTTGGAGAGACTTGGGTTTTAGATCCCGGGTAGCACGCGCGTAGCTCTAGATTACCGTGACAGGATTGGTGATATGAAATATATGGATGAACATGATTTTAAATGGTTTGCGAAATTGTGTTTTATGATGATAAATGGATTTGGGCTGAGATCCCGTATATGTTTACTATGTTATGGTTTTCTATAAATGGTTTGGGAAGGAGCCCATATGATTATGGTTGATTAAACATATGTGATTGGATAAATAGTTTTACTATGCATGCATTCTTTTTAGTGAAGGTTATAAAGGTCTTTATAAAATGTGTATACGAAACTTATTATTTTTTGTCCACTCACAGTCTTTCTGTTTTCAATACCCTTCATGTTGGATACGGTGCGGACTGTAGCAGAGACCGAGATATCGCATACCTCCTCCGGATCCTGGCGTACTCTAGAAGCCTTCGGGCTAAAGGTTTTAATTTTCCCTGATCTCACACTCCGTGTCAAACGGGATCATGAGCGTTCCTCGTTAATCCCGTGGGGATTGGGGACGGGTCCTGACAAGTGGTATCAGAGCGGGGTTTTGCTCTATTCGAGCAACCATGTAGCTCTTGGAGTGATTCGCAGGTCGAGGATGTGATGTCTCAATGGGCTACAGTTCCTTATCAACCTGATAGTTAGGATGCTGGTTCGATAGTTAGTAGGATCAAATTGTGGAACGTTTTGGTTCGGCATTGGATACCGGGGTTGCCATAGTTCTATCGTGGATGACAGTGTGGGACCCTACAAAGGGTTGAACGTAACAGTACTTTGGAGATTTGATCGTGAGACGGTTAGTTGGGATCGTCTTCCACATTTTCGTAGGATCGATTTAGACGCTAGTTCGGAGTTGTGACCATCAGATGGTCGGATCTTGTTGAGTTAGATGGATATACTGCTGGGAGCAGTCGGGTTCGAGGAATCCTAGTGGAACTTACGGTAAGATTGGATTGACGTCTTTACGATGTCGAGACCGCGTGGTCAGCCAGATTGTGGATTATACTGCCTTCTGCAGTTGGGTTCAGAGGAACCCTAGGTAGTGATCGTGGAACCCCTAAGGTAGGGTGTATGGTTCAAAATGGTGAATTGGCAAGTGGTTTGACTATGACGACTTTTTGGAGTCGAGACCATCAGTCGGTCTAGTCATGTCAGCTTTAGTGATGGGACTGCACTCTGCAGTCAGGGTTGTACTTATCGGTTAGACCTAGTTGATTGTCGTACTACTTTAGCTGTGATGGATTGTTGGTACAACTAAGGTCATGGATGACCTAGTAGACGACACTGATTGAGTCGAGTTAAAAATGGCTAGAGTTTGGTTGGACAGGTTACCAGGGTTGGTACTTGTCGATGGAATCCCAGAGTGGGGATACAGAGTAGTTAGTACAGACGATTGATTCCGCTGGATGCGGAGTCTTGATCGCAAGGTCTGGTGGTTAGGTCTGCACGAGGCTATGGCAGGCACTACTACTGATAGTGGTTGTAGTTATGGTTATTGGGAATCGGGGACGTTCGGGGAACGTTTCCTTTTCTCGTATCAGTTGTTAGGATGACTATACCCAGAGTTGTTGGGTACGATGGAGGCAAAGTTTCTCCTATTTTGAGCGGAGGTACGGGGTCGTCACTCGGTATGAGGCGAGATCCAGGGTTGGCAGTTTTGCACACCGTGTACTGATACTGGGGTTAGTTCAGGTGATGGTAATGTGTGCTGACACTAGTGTTGATGCTTTGTGTGCTGATACTGATGCGGGTGTTAGTGTGCTGATGCGGAGGTTAGTACTAATACTAGTGCTGATGCTAGTGTTGGGGATTGTGCTGATACTGATGCTGGTGTTAGTGTGCTGATACTAGTATTGTTGTTAATGACGGTGCTGGTACTAATGCTGGTGCTGGTGTTGGTGATTGTGATAACGATGAGTCACGAGTTGGGATGTGACTCCGTCAAGATGGGCATGTGTTTGGTATCTATGGCCCGGAAGTAGATCACGGATAGAGGTAAACTAGTGATGGACACATGGTTGATGTCCGAGTGTGTTGGTTTCGATATGGTTGGAACTACGGAATCGAGAGAGATTGCGATTGAGGTTACGAGAGGAGTGCGGGTTTTCCATATTAGTAATGGGTATTTCGAAGTCATTTTGGGTGACTTCTCAGGTTCTACCATGGCATACGATGCAGATGAGGTAGAAGATGATTGTTATCACCAGTACGTTGATCGTGTATTGGTTGGTGGACCCGGGATTTGTCTTGGGTCATCAGGAGGAGTTGAGTGCATTGAAGTTAGGTGACTGAGATTTCTCATGTTCTACTTGGTGGCAGATGATGTTGGATTATGTGACGTGGTGAATGCAATGAGGTTTGGTTGTATTCACGTAGGATGAGTTTTGATGTCATCGTTTTGGATCATCCTTGGTTTTTCCTAGGTGGAAGGACAAGGATCGACATGAAGTAATTGGAGAGAACCCACTGTCTCGGCGTGTCTCATCGTTGACTAATCGGTTTAGATGTGAGAATTGGTTAAGAAGTGATGTGACTGACGAAGGATTCATGAGGGTGTAAGACCCTATGATCAGATTTCAGGTGGATAGTTAACTAAGTGAGCAAGTGTGGATCCACCTAGGATCGGGATATGGATTGGGATTTTGATGTTGAGGACTTTAGACGTCGTGACGATCGAGGATCGTGACGTTTATGGTCGGGTGATGTGGTAATGGATCTGGATCGTGATCTTGATGGTCCAGATAGGTGGAGAGTTCATTGCTCTTACTTGGATGTTTGAGTTGAGGATGATGGGACTGAACTTCTTTTCGAAGTGAATCCTGTACGGTATATTACTCGGGCGAGTAAGTTTCCGACGAGGTCGAATTTTGTCAGCCTTAGAGATGTGTGGATATTGTGATTGGCTTTCCTATGAAGTCAATCGAACGTATTGAGGTAATCGTTTGAGCAGGTAACTGAAAGGTTCGGAATTGGTGTGTCTCGGTAGACGAGAACGAGATTTCAGGTTCTGGAATCGGATTTCAGGATGACGATTCAGTATTCGATTTTGGAACTTGAAAGTTGATTTCTGGATTTGGGTTTGGAATGGTTATTCTGGATACTAGCTTATGGAATGATGATTTCGGATTCGGAATTGGAAATGGGCGATGGGTTGGAGTTTCGATTTGCCTAGTCCTGGATTGGACAGATGGACTCTAGAATTGGAACGTGATTGGCTACGACCTAGATCATCGTCGTCCTCATTGTTGTTGTAGGCTGGTTGATGGATGGATGTACGTACCTTGTACGTGGTTCGAGGTATGATACTAGATAGGCTCGTCGTGCCTGGTGACGGTATATAGGATATACCAGTAGTACGTTGGTGAGCTTGTTGGTAGTCGGCTTAGTTCTGATACCATTAGATTAGTCGAGGACGTGGAACTGGACATCGAATACAGTGCATTGGGTCATGGTATTTCTAATGGGTCCAGTTACACACAAGTCGAGTGAAATGTTGGTAAGTGTATACTCAGGTTGAGTAAGTTAGTGTTTAGAGTTACCACAAGCAAGTATAGTGTTAGTCATCAACTGGCGATTATCAAGTGGTGACAGATTGTCGAATGTGTCAACATGGATCGATGGGTGAGGTCTGGTGACTCCTAGTGGGAGCAGACGTCAGGATAGATTGGTAATTAAAGAAGGAACCGTTGAGTTGTTCGTGCCAATGAAATAGTAGATCTGACAAGTGGTTAGCTCATAAGATACTCAAGCTGCTCTGATATTGATAAGTGGTGTCAGTTCGGAACGTATGATTACTGTCATTCGACATGGTCGAACGTAGTCGATGCGACGTGAGAATTAGTGGAACGTCTTGGTGCAAACAAGTTTTGTGTTGAATAGTGGGTGTACTAGTGAACACGTGTCGTGAGATCGAATTATTTCCACGAAGTGGATGTGGATTCAGGATAGATGGAATTTCGAGAACGAAATTAATTAAGGAGGGAAGGTTGTAACGACCCATCTCGAATTTCAGGATTAGATTAGTGACTAATCAGGATTAGTGAGATTAATCGGTGATTAGTTGAGCGAAATCAGACAAACGATGCAAAATGATCGTTTTGCCCTTGGGCGTGGGTAAAACATTGACTTTTTGTTTAGGCGGTCAAATGGACTTTGGCCGATGACTGTGACGTAGTTCGGGATGTCACGAGTTTATAGACAGGTGGCACGTTCGATTCCGACATTCGAGGAAGAAGATATGATGCTTGGAAGTTCAGGGGTGATTTGGTAATTTAGTTGAAAAGGGGCAAATAGTGGACTTTTGACTTGGGAAGTCCGATGGCCGAGGGCCAAGGACCGTTACGTAGATCGGGTCGATACGAATCCGTAGACAAGCGGCACGCTGAAATCGGACTTCGAACAGTAAAGTTATGGGTCACGGAAGTTCGATTATACTATGCACGCATTACGAGGCATTGATGAGGTGGCTTATTCTGATTGGACAGATATTTTGGTGGGACCCCTGGATGAGTGACAAGTGTCACTCATCCCATTGGTCAATTTCCCTAAAAAGTGGATGTGTACATTAAAATATTATTATTTATTTCTCATCTAAAATCTCCACCCTTCATCTCACCCATTCCCATCATCCTAGCCGTCCAAACTCCTTCTCTCACACATGAACACTAGCCATAATCTCCTTCTTTGTATCCATTTTCCCAAAACCCGAACACCCCCTCCATACAAACACACAAACCACATCACCCCACCATTTTTATTGTGTGGGCAACCGTGAGAGTGACCAAGATAGGAAGAGACTGAGATGAAGAGGGCAGGACATTGATGGTATGGTCGACGGCTCACGGTGGTGGACGGTGAAGGCACCAACGTAACTCGAGGAGGATTGTGTTGGATAGAAAAGAAGGGCTAAGGAGCTTTGGAATCGAGCTTGAAGATCAAGCTTTTAGTTTAAGCATGGAAGGTTTAGGAGTCCCGGTGACGACGATTAGCCTTGTGAGGCTTACGGCACGCAAACCGAGGCGGCAGCATAGGACGATCTGTGAGTGGACCTTGATTTCTAAACTGTGATGCATGCATAAGTTTTTTATATGGATTATTAATGTGATTCTATGATGTTGATTTGGATATTGGTGAATTATATGGTTTCACGCATTTCGAGGCAATTTACGTGCTTGCACGTAAATCACGTTGTTGATGCACGAAATGTGCCAACTTAGGGAGCAAATGCTGCTCTGCCACGTGCCCTGTGTGAACCTAAAAGAGGAAAGAAACTGGTCGGTCGGTGAGAGTATAGGCACCGGTGTGGTACTGGCCCAAGTGTACTCCGATGCCCAAGTCAGTGGTCAGTATGAGGTTTAGGGAGGTAGCAGAAAGTATACTGTAAGAGTAATAGTAAACAGTAAATTGCTTAGTTACCTTTGTACGAAAAGTGGACCCCTTTTGTATGGGTACGGCGAATATAATATTTGTATTTCCCCGTTGTGGGACAAATATCAATTCGCTGTGGGACGAACACGTGGAGGTGTCATCCAGACCGAGTGGGACTTGTCCGTGAGAGTGGGCCTGGGCCCCTTGGGCTTGTGGTAGGTGGTGGCACTGGACCGACCTGTCGGTCTGGGCCGACGCACCGACCGACAGGAGCTGGTCCTCTGGAGTCGGCCGGTGGCATGGTTTCTAGCTCGGTCTGGGCCGATATGGTATGAACACACGTAAATCGAGGCTTTCAGTTTTATACTTATGGTTTTGGAAATAATTTCATGAAATGGTTTTGGATTCGAAAAGGTAAACTCGGGTTCGAGACCCATTTGTTTTGGAAACCCTCGGACTCGAAGTCCCTTTTAGTTACGTTCTCGGGCCAGAGGCCCAATCGATTCTTAAATTGATTTCGGATTTGGAAATATGGAATTGGGCACGAGACCCATTTGAGTTACGAACTCCCGGACTTAAGGTCCATATGATTTAACGAGGCATCGAGCTGGAGGCCCAGTTGGTTTACGTATCAGGCTGGAGACCCAGTTGGTTTACGAATCGGGCTCGGAGCCCAGTTGACTTACGTATCGGGCACGAGGCCCATTTGGTTTACTATATCAGGCGCGAAGCATATTTAGTTACAATATCCGGCACGAGCCACAGTTGGTTTGCGAATTGGGCCTGAGGTCCAGTTTGTATGTGGATTCGGGCTTAGGGCCCAGTTATGTTTTAAGGTTGTGATTTCGGGTCAAGGACCCACAAATGGATTTACGGTTTATGACGGTTTATGGGAACTGGCATGAACCCTTGAAAGGGTTTTACGGTTCATGACGGTTTATGGGAACTAGCATGAACCCTTGAAAGGTTTTTATGGTTCATGACGGCTTATGGGGGTCGGGCATGAATCCGTGAAAGGTTTAAAGAATGATTTCAAAAGGTTTTTCGTATGCCATCCTTTATATATGATTGTCTCCACAGGGGAGGGTCGTTGGCCTAGTTGGACCCCGGAGTAGTCACGGAGCACTGATTGTGTCAGGACCCACCCCTAATCCACCGGGATTAAGGGCTAAATCCCGATCCCGTCTAACTTACGCATGACACGAAGGTTAAACTGACGTCCAACCTACATGTGACACGTAAATCTGACAAGGGATTTTCGATCCGACCGTCCCAAAACAATTTCCAAACTTCCCAGAGTGCGCAGAGTATACTGTGGATCATACGTATTATGTCTCCGTCTCTCTCGACCAACAACCCGCACTGCAACAACCTGGAGGGTATCGAAAACACGAAAAGACTGTGAGTGGACAAAAATAAAGTATAATTTAGAAAACAGTTCAGTAAAAACAATTACATTTATACCCTCCACACAAAAACCAATGCATGCATATCATTTCAAGTCATGAAACTACTCAGGTCAAAAACCATCCAAGAAAAACCATTTGAAAACCCGTATCAAAACCATTATTCAAATCCAGGCCTCAGCCTCAAATCACAAATCAATCTCAAATCCGGGAACTCAGTCCCAAAACTTGTCAAATCCACTTCATCCGGGCCATTGCCCAAAACATCAGAAAACCAGTGAAAAACATCAATCATACAAGTTTACTAGATCTCAAGTGCGCCCGACTATTTAAACTCAAAACACAATGCGCAAATAGCCAGGCCTTCCCGGGATATTCGAGTCTTTAAACTCAAAACACAATCACAGGCCTCGGGGGGTATCATATCCGAGTCTTTTAACTTAAAACCATACCGAGTCTTTAAACTCAAAACATCAGTACAGGGCCCTCCCCCCGTAAATCAATCCGAGTCTTTAAACTCAAAACCAGATCCAGTGGGTTTTTCTCTTTTTCCGGGTCTTTAAACCCAAAACCATTTTTCACGCAACAGTGAAAATCCACAGTCGAATTCGCAACAATGATTCCGTAAGCCGGCATCCAGAACCACTGTCCCGAACCCGAATCCAGATTCCCTTTCCAAAATCCAATCCAAAACTGAAAGCTCATGAATAGGGCTCCAAGCCCGAAATTACTTTTTCAAAATTCATTTCAAATCATTGAAATCAAATCATATTTCAAATCATTGAAATCAAATCATATTCCAAATCCCGAAATTAAATCATTAAAACCAAGATCAAATCACAAGATCGTTCGAAATCTCGTAAAACGTGCAAAGCCGTAAATATCGCGAAAAACGTGTAAAACCGTAAACCACCAAGATCATAAATAAAATCATAGAATCACGTATGAAAACATATTAAAAACATATATGCATGCATCAAGAGTTAGAAAGCAAAGTCCACTCACAGACCATTCCGACGTCGCCTCGATACGCGTGCACCTACGCCGTTCCCGGCTATTCCGCTATCCTCGGCTTTCCCGAACCTGTCCAAATCCCATACCAAGGTCACTAACTACTTCAAAAAGGTTATATTTTTAACTATTTTAAACCGAGGCCTAAAACCTCCGGACAACCCGAAACATATCGAGCCGATGTCCGATTAACTCAAAACCAGCGCCAAAATGTTCGTTACATCAAATACTTTAAAATTCATGTTGGAAAATTCCCCAAACTACCCTTCACGAGCCCCCACGCGCATCTGGAAGCTCCTGCGCGTGAAACCCACGTGAGTGAACAGTGTCACCAGCAACCTCTGGTCGACCCGGTTCAGACCGGGTCAAACCGATCTCTGTAACTCGAACCGGAGTTCATGATTTCATCCTATTTTCAATCCATTTTAAGTCCTACTTAGCCTATTACGTTCCTCCTTTTAAGTATAGTCATTCTACCTAATCAATTTATGAGAAATCGAGCTTGAACAATTACCTCCCAAAACACATTCGGCGAACAGCCCCTGTTTTCCTCGAGTCGTCACAGTTCCTCCAAAATCCTCGATTTTGAGCTCAAACGTCATCTGGAATTCCTAGAAACAGAACCAAATGATCAGGACCTCACAACGGCCCTTGTAATCGATCGTACCATTTTTACACAAAACAGAGCGGTTATGGGTTGTAGCCATACCTTCGCCGTCGAGCCCCGCCGTGGGTACCAACGACATCGTCTAATCTTCCTTTAACATACTCCTTCAGACAGGACGAGAGAAATGATCGTATGGAGCTGGTTCAATCCCTGGTTCCTCTCTGTTTTTCCTGTCCCGCATTTTTGGTTCCTCACTGCTAGGACCACCGTCCACGGCCACGTACGGCGGTGGCACCACCACGATCTTCCCCCTCACTCTTCCCTTTTTGTTTTATGGAGTAAACCGACTTGATGAGGATCGAAGAAGATTAAGGGGAGGGTTCTTTCCTGTTTTTCCCCTGTTTTCCAAATTCCAATTTGTTTTAAACCGTGTGACACAACTGTGGAATTGTGGAGGGCCTTTCATGACCATCTAGAGAAGGACAGATGTCCAAAATCTGGTGGTCACTGAACCCCAAACTGCCAAGTGTCCTCCTATTATTGGGCACAGATCCTTAGGCCACCAGAATGACCAAAATACCCCTAAAGGGCAAATTACCATTTTACCCCTCACCTTCCTAGACCTATATCTTAACTGTTCGATGTCCGATGACGGCGTGCCGCCTGTCGTTGTACTCAGGACGACGAGATCTACCTAATGGTCCTCGGTTTGCATGAAGAAACCTTGTCGTGCAAAAAGTCAACAAATTCCTCCTTTTTTACCAAATTATGAAAGTACCCTCAACCTTCCGAACATCATAACTTCCTCCTCGGATGTCGGAATCGGGCGTGCCACCTGTCTACAGACTTATGACGTCCCGAACTACGTCACATTCATCGGTCAATACCCAATTGACCGCCCGAACTGAAAGTCAACTTTTTACCCAGTCTAGGGGCAAAATCGTCATTCTACATCCAAAGTCCAACAGAAACCAACTAACCACCGATTAACTCAGCTAATCCGTCACAAATCACTTCCCTAATCCCAACTTCCAGGACGGGTCCTTACAGACTGAATGGAGTCGCCCCCTAGTTGGGTTCCTTACTCTCATAAAGGCCATGGTTCGTAACCTCCAGGAAGGGTCATTGATCTATGGACATTGACCTGGGTGAACCCTAGAGAGACTTGGGTTTGAGATCCCGGGTAGCACGTGCATAGCTCTAGATTACCATGACAGGATTGGTGATTTGAAATATATGGATGAACATGATTTCAAATGGTTTGCGAAATTGTGTTTTATGATGATAAATGGATTTGGGTTGAGATCCCGCATATATTTACTATGTTATGGTTTGGGCAGGAGCCGGTATGATTATGGCTGATTAAACATATGTGTTTGGATAAATAGTTTTACTATGCATGCATGCATTTCAGTGAAGGGTATAAAGGTCTTTATAAAATGTGTTTACGAAACTTATTACTTTTTGTCCACTCACAGTCTTTCTGTTTTCAATACCCTTTAGGTTGGATACGGTGCGGACTGTAGCAGAGACTGAGATATCACATACCTCCTCCGATTCCTGGCGTACTCTAGGAGCCTTCGGGCTAAAGGTTTTAATTTTCCCTGGTCTGACACTCCGTGTCAGACAGGATCAGGAGCGTTCCTCGTTAATCCCGGGCGCATTGGGGACGGGTCATGACATATGATTTGCAGATGAATCTTTGTTTCTCTATCTTCTTGCTTTCACCCTTCCTCTTCCTTTGGTTTTTTATGTATGTAACTTCAAGAACTATTTTAATCGATACATAATTAGAATCAACATTCGCTTGACCCATTTTAGGTATGTTGATGAAGAATACTCGAGGAAGATCACGTGGGAGACGCATGCATGACATGGTAGAGGCTAACAGTGGAATACCACTTAAAGTTGAATTTCATCCAAAATTGGAGGTCCTTGCCAATCCTGAACTTCATACACTCTTAATAAACGAAATAGGGGTTAATATCTGATCCCATGCACCAGTGTGCTATGAAAAGTGAGAAAAAGGTTCCAGATGAAGATAAGGAAGTGCAAATTACAGCATTGCTAGTATATTTAATGTTCGTATTAAGTTTTGTGTTTGTTTTATAATGTGTAGTCGTAATGATTTTTTTTTAATCTACGTTTTTAAAATTAGACACTACTTGAGTTGGACCTGTACAACCCATGCATTCAAAGATTTGTGAATGCAAAGATGACAGACATACACAATATTCAAGAATAGGTTACATACTCATTACAAGGCGGCAACTACTCCAACAAGGGGGCGAGCCATACCTCCCCCAGAATTATTAAATGGTAGACCTATTCAACAATGGTATTGGCTTTGTGACAATGTTTACACTGATCTAATATTTTTGGTAAGTATTCAAATTGTTTTACCATTTTCCTATTGTTTAAGTAGATAAAAATGTCATTTGCCATATATAACTGCAGAAAATTTCGCAACAAAATAGTGACAACCTTAAACGAAAGAAACTTAACCATAGAGGAGGTGCACGCTCATTTGTCCAACATGCTCAAAAAGCGGTTAAGGCAAGTTAAATCTCTCCAAAAATTAATGTTTACTTTTAATATTTATCATTTGTTAAGGTATTAATGAAGGATGTAGTAGTATGTGATAATCAGATTATGTCTAGTGTTCTTGTTCTGCTAATCATCAATTATATAATTAGCAAGGATGACCAAACTTAAATTAGAAAACAATATATCTCGATCAATGAATAATGTTATAGATCTTGCCTTTTTTGACGATTATTATTCCTTTCATTATTTATGCCTTACATAATATAATCACCTCGCTCTTTCAAGTAATGGTGTCATGAGTTTTTCATGTCTTGATTTGAATTTTATGATTTAAGGCTGGTAAGCCTATGTCTTTCATTGACAATTGGGGGAGGCTATACAAGGATAAAAAACAGAACTAGATCAGTGCTGAGGCTCAAGAAAAATATGTAAGTTATTATGAATCACTTTACTCATATATATATATATATATATATATATTTGGATAAATGAATTTTAGATTTATGAAAGAGTTTTGTAGAATGGGCTTTGAGGAGCTATAAGAATGAATGGATTCTTACTTTTAGCTTTTCTTTTTGGGAAAAAGGATAAACAAGTGATAGGAATGTGCTCCCCCCATCCCCCTGACAATATCTAATTTGAGAATTAAAAAATTATTGTTCTAATTTTTTTATTTGGGTAATAGAACAAGCATATCAGATTGAAAGATAGATTTCATTATTTGTTATCTTGGATAAAATACTTCATAGCTTAAAAATTGAGACTACATGCTCATAGTATATATGGTGAAGATTTCTTGAAGTGAAATGTTTATATTAATTGTTGTAATATCTTTACAAAACCAATTAGTTAAAATTAATATTTTTGGATTTTTTTTTGTGTCTGACGTTATGTAGTCTGATGAATAAACCTTTTTGTTTCAAATCATGATATGCTTGGTTTATATCTTCTAGGAAAAAAATGAAACAAAAGAGAGAAGAATTAAAGGAGAAGCTAGTTGAAGAGGCACCTGAGAATACTGCACTAGATTCCGTATCAATTCCAATAGAGTTCGAGTGTGTGATAATGAGTGAAGAACTTGGTATGAAAGGTAAGACAGTTCGAGGTATTGGTGCCTTTCCTCGCTTGGATGCCAATTTCTCATCTGGCAATGCTGGTTCGGGATCAGATACCAATTTAGAGATTGTTGAGTTGAAGGAAATGTTTAAGGATCTTGCATCTAGTTTCAAAAATGTGCAACAAGAGAATGCACTTTTAAAAGCCCAGTTGCTCTTAGCTTTGGAGAGATCCAATGGGTTAGAGAATTCGAATATGAGAGCTCTGCTGGAAACTTTGACGTCTTCATCAACAACACCTTAAAGTGATCATAGATCGATGAGAGTGAACTGTTATAAACATCTTCTTTGAATACTTTTGACTGGTCATTTGGTTTACAAATCTATGTAGCTATATGGAAACATTATGATTCTAAATCTTTAGTATTTCAGGTTTTTTAAACATGTTATTTAAGATAGTTTATTAGTTTGAATTTAATGTTATACATTAGATGTTAAGCAATTTAATCGAAATGATTAGATTATTATTTAAAGTGTAGAGAATTGCTCATGCATATTTACTATTATGACGAATTCTGAATCTTCACATATAAAAAATGTGAGGATTATCAAACATCACATTTGGCTATATGTGAGAAATAAGCAAGCTTCACATATTGTTATATGTGAGGAATATTAGGCATCACATTTGTGTAAAAGTCACACATAATTAACCTTCACATATTGCTAAATGTGAGAAAAATCAGGCATCACAGTTTAGTAAAAGTGACATATAACTAAGCTTCACATATTGTTAAATGTGAGACAATGTATGCATCACATTTTAGCAAAAGTGACACCCCTATAAGCTTCACAAATTCCTAAATGTGAGGAATACCAAACATCACATTTGAACAAAAGTGACACAAATGAAAGCCTCACATATTCCTAACTGTGACGCAAATAATACGAGTCATATTTAAATAAAAGTGACGAATTTATACATTCGTCACATTTGATCTACTAGGAGGGGTCTAAGGTGACGCTCTTAGTGATGCACAATATTCCTCACATTTGGCTTTTTGTGACGTATTTTATTTAAATTTGAGGAATATTACTCGTCACATTATCCATTTTTAGTAGTAGGGAATGCACCTTTCTCTCTCCTTCCTCATCCGACTCTTCTAGGATTCCGGGTTTCTTGTAAACAGTGTCGTTGTTGTTCTTGTTGGTGTTGTTTGTGAAATTTTGTTACTGATTCCATCTGGGTCCATTCGCTAATGACAAAAAGACAACACACATGTTGTCGTTGTTGTTTTGATGGTGGCATGGTTTGCAATTAACTTTGGACATGTTTTAGGACTCGCTTGGAAAGGTGCAGAAGAGAAACTGGAGGAGTTGACTGTGACAATATAGTGCTCACTTGTGTTTCGGCACCGAGGTGTGGAACCACAAGTTCAGATCCGAGGACTTCTCTTATGAGGAAGATATTATTCGAGGTATTGTAGGAGTTGGGTTTGTTGGGCTTTTGGTGCTTCCATGGAGGAACTAGCTAGGTTTGCAGACTTGAGTTTTTTTCTTTTTCTTTTATCTGAACTAGATTTGGATTTTGGTTTCATATTCAGGGAGTGAGAGGAGAGGATGATTGATGATTGATTTTGTTTTCTTGAGATGATTGATGATCGATGAAAATGATGAACTGGGGCAAATGAAGAAGGGAGGAGGATGATGAAGATAAAAATGACATGACGAAAATGCTCTTATAATATTTTGGCCAAATCATGAGCTGACTAGATTAAATAATTGTCACGTGTACTTTTAACAGAAAATTGGATGAAAAATCTAAAGGAGGTACTGATTTGTTAACTGTCATATAATTTATGTATGAAAAATCCATTTTTTATAGTTGGGGTACTTTTTGAAATCGGTTCTATATTTTGAGTACTTTTATTTAGTTTTTCCTAAATTTTAAAAGTTAAAAATGGAATAATATGTAATACCAATTGTAGAAGTATTATATTTTTCTAAACATAAATTACACGTGGTCAATTCTAAGAAAAGCCATACATGATTTACGTAGAATATTGGATAACCCAAATAATTTTTTGAACGTAATGTCGCATGCATAGACGCTACATAAGAAAGTTGACGGATCTTGGACGGAATAAACTGGTAAACAAATGAGCGGAACAAGGGAACCATTTTAGGGTAGTAAGTGTTAAAAATATAGGCTTTAAAATTATTAAGTAAGAATTCGCGTCTGTCTTAAAGACAAATAAAAATATAAAAAATAAAAATAAAAATAAAAACTTATATTTATCAGCATCACATGTTTCGTTTTCAATGCTTATATTAATCCAGAGTTACGGTATATATATAGTCGGGTTAACTCTCATTTAGTGACGATACATTCATATGCATCGGATAAACTCTTTTTTAATGACGAAAACACTCTTACGGAACAAAATGTGATCGGGCCCCGGAAATTTTCTTGTGATACTTAGAGGGGCATAATTTTTAGTTTTACCCTGGGTCTTACAACTATTGGACCGGCCATACAACTTTATTTCTTTATTTAATATCACAGGCATACAACTTTATTTAGTCATTAAAAAAAGAAAACATAGATGAAAATTTATTGATGACGTCGTACCCTCTTTATTGTAAATATATTAGTGGAGGGGAGTCTGATTGGAGCAAGGTGACACATAGCACCCATGCACTCATAGAGGTTCTTGTTTAGTCTCATACTTAAAGTTGTAGGAATTGACGCCGGTGTAAACACCATCGTCCATGTAGTAGGTAACTTGTTGGCCATTGGTAAGGGTATCACGCTGAGTGTAGGAGAAAGGAACATTACATGAACCCTGAGTTGCTAGCAGACTTACCCTTACCCTAGTCCTTGCCGGAACAGTAACCTTGTATGTGGTCTCCAGTGTTTTGGTGCTCGTCGTAGTTTCACCCCACGTGTATGATCCTGTAAACTCAGCTGATAATTCAACCTTACCTTCAATGATGAGCGGAATCCCAGTTTCAAAGGTTATTTTGGCCCCCAACTTCAAGGAAACACTGGTGTTCCAAGTGCTGGCCTTAGTCTCTGCGTAGCTGAGCTTCAAGTCTATGGTGTTGGGTTCTTGGGAATTATTAACTGCATTTCCAGTGGCCATGGAGATCACATTCTGGTTATAGACCCTCGAGTCCATGAGGCGATAATCAACATCGTAGATGTCCCTTGAAACAACAGTTTCTGAGACCTCAAGCCTAGCCTCTTTTGAAATTGTGGACACTCCTGCATTGAGACAGTTTGTTTTTCCCTCCGTCGTGAGCCTCTTGCAGAAGTAGTTGTTACCCAAGTTGCGGAGAGCTACCTCCTTATCGCCAAGTTTAGTAGGCCAAAACAGCAAGTCATTGCTAATCTTGGTGTTGTCGATGGAAGATGGATCAGTAATATTAAGATTAGTATCTGCCCATATCCAGTTAGGGCTGCGCCTCCAGAATTTACCATAATAATCAGACTTGATAACGACGCTGCCATTGCGAGTAATGAACACCTCATTTCCCACACCTGGAGCTCCAATGTCATCAGATGAGAACTCAAGGTATTGGTGGCCCTCTTGAAAGGCAGCGGTAAGGTATTTCCCATTATCGCCCTTGAAGGCGACATGCTTAGGCAATACCAGCAAGGTTTCCCAATCAATGATTGTGCAGACATCGCACAATTCATTGTTAGGAGATTCTGAACCTGCATACAAGCAGGATGAATAGGGTTCCGCAGCTCGCCACAAGCATGCATAGTGCTTGTTTTGGACACTACGAAATCGAACACCTTGAGTAGCATCATGACCATTGACGTAGACGGGCTCGAACAAAGTGCATGACCAATCAGAATGGTTTTCATTGGATTCATCACCCAAGGCTACAATCCAAAGAGAATTCTCCGATTGCCTGCGCCAGTATTTGTTGTTGTAGCTGCATCTGATGTGCACAAGTCCCGCATTCGCACTACCCTTTGCACGCTCCACTTCGTACTTTGCGTAGGGGCTCACAACCTGCTCTCCATTGAATCTCAGAAACCCATGAAGATGGGTATCGTCTTTGATGTAGCTCAAGTATCTGGAATTGTATTGCGATTGCAGTACAACATATCTTGGCAACACCAGGGCTTTTGTGTACTCTTCCATTTCTAGAGCTATATTAATGTATTGCTCTTGCTGTTGTGACTTCCCCATTCCAACTCAACGAGCTATTTATAGGGAAATTAAGCCTTCATTTTTTTTAAAAAAAAATCTGAAAATAAAATCACAGCTGGTCCTTTTCTATCTCGTGTACCACGTTTTTTAAAATCTGAAAAATAAATCACAGCTAGCATGCACGTGATTTGATTTGATTTTGGCGTTATATATAATGGCAACAAAACAAGGTAAGAGTAATAATAGCCCATTGGAATCTCACGTGAATGGATTTAGGTAGCAGCCTAGAATGGGGTTGTCGGTGCTTTGTTTTTCATGGGCACGTGTCGTTGTTCAATTACTAGAAATTAAAGCTAATTTAAGATAATAAGAACGACGTAATTAAGACCACACATAATTAACAAAAAAAAAATTAAGACCACACATGCCCCTTTCTTTCTTTTTTTACTAGTGGGCATCCATCAACTTTGGTTTTTTTTTTGCGTTTTGCGGAGAATAATACTATTTGGATAAACTAAATTAATTATGCGGAGAATAATACTATTTGGATAAACTAAATTAATTATATTTAATGAGTATATTAATATGATAATTAATAAATAATTTAATATAAATATAAAATAATTTAATTTGTTAAAATAATACAATTTATTAATTACCACATTAATGTGGTTATTAAATATTGTCAATTTAGCGTGTCCAAATAACGTTATTCTTTTATATATATTCAATGATGAAAATGACGCCAATATCGGCCGATATATCGCGTTTTTCAACCATCGGCACCTAAGCAGGGGGGTGAAGGAAAATCTTCCCCTAAATCGGAGATTTCGCCCAATATCAGCAATAATCACCGATATTTGTCGAAATTCCCGATTTTGGACCGAAAACCCCAACCCATCGAACAAATTAGTGAAGTTCGAAAGTAAGGAACCGAAATCGAACAAAACAGAAAGCTTGAAACATGAACATCACGGATTGACCATAAATTTGCCCACTTAATATTCAACGCAATCGATTCAATTTCATTCATACACAACAACCATTCAAAAACTAAAAAATGCAAATGATTCACTAGTCACGGACGAATAGAATTTGGGAAGGAAACAAAAAACATGAATTGCAAACAACTCACGGACTCACCACCTTCGCTTTTGGGTAAAGCATAAATAGGGGGCAGCATCGAAGAAAACCTTGAACCCACTCCTAATCTGTCGACGGCTGGAAGCACGGCACCACTCGAACCCTCTGTTTCGTTTCTTTGCTTCTCTCAATCGCCTACTCAGTTACTGCCTACTCCACCGACGACGACTCGACTCTCGACGGCCGCTGCACCCATCTCGCCCTCACGGTTCACTTCCGCCGCCTCACTCACTAGGGACTACGGGTGTTCGAGACGACTCTGATCTCCTCCAAACACTTAAGCGATCGAATCGAGAGAGATCGATCTTTTTGAGTTTAAATAAAACCAAGATGAAATGTTGTGTTTTACTCATTTCAATTGTTTTTTGATTGTTTTACTTTCTTTAACCCCTTTATTATATGCTTAAAGTCTTAAACATAGATTATTATTTACCAATTAATTATGCTTAAACATATATTAGTAAGTAAATTTTAAAGATTGTTTATTTTTACTTAACGGTTAAGTCTTAACCTTTTTTTACCATATATTACCAAATATAAAAAAAAAATCAAACATATATTATTTGATAAAATATGTTTTAGTATTTGGTAAATATCAAATATCAAACATATATTACCAATTTACCATATATTACCAAATATCAAAAAAAGGTTAAGCCTTAAATATCTTTTTTTTTTTTCAAAATTCCAAATTTATTATTCACCTCAATATATTTTAGTAATATATGTTTTAGTATAAAATATGGCTTAACTCATATATTTGGTAATATATGTTTTAATATAGAATATATGTTTTATTTTAGAGCATATGTTTTAATTTAGAATACATGTTTAAGTTTAATGTAAAAAATAGCTTAACTCACATATTTGGTAATATATGTTTTAATTTAGAATATTTATTTTAATTTAGGAATATATGTTTTAATTGAAATAATTTAAATAACGTGATTATAATTTAGAATTATTATTATTATTAGTATTATTATTTATCATTATCAAAGTCTAATTATTTTTCATGTAAATTAGACTTCGTAATATAGCTAGTGCAAGTGAAAGTCGCCCAAGACCTGGACGAGTTGACCCAGAATGAAAATATGCCATTGCAATTCCTAAAAATAAAAACGGTGTCATATGTTTGTTTTGTTAACTTCAGTTCCAGAGTAGAGGCATAACGCGATTAAAGTTTCATCTATCAGGTGTTGATCTGAAAAAAAAAATGTTCAAAAATGCAAAGATGTACCTAAAGCTATTAGCGATGAGGTCAGAGCATGAATCAAAAGTAAAGATAATGCTAAACAGAATAAGAATATGATTAGTGAGAACATACGAACTGGCTTGAGAGGAAATCAACTGGGCACTCAAACGAGCATTCAGATTAATAATAGCGATGATGAAGAGGATGATGATGGATTCAATTATCCTACATATTTGTATAAATCTGACAGAGCAGCATATTACTTTGTTATAAATGTATCGAGCAAAGAGGAACGACAAAATATTGATACTTATAGAACTGGTACTATGCGTTGTACTGAATGAGCAAGTAGCAATCGTCCACAAACTCACCAAAAGCATGGGTCACAAAGTTTAGAATCACACGTGAATGGTAAGAGTAATAATAGCCCATTGGAATCGAATGGATTTAGGTGTTAGGACAGTTAGGTAGTTAGGTAATTTTGTTATAGAGGTTAATTTCCAGCTGTTAGTGAGCTGTGAAGTAGAGCCAGGTGTCACAAGCTCATTTGATATATTTGTTCTCTGTTTTCAGTCCACATAGGGTATATATTCAACTCCTCAGATTGTAAAAGTATGACGTTTTGTTTTTCTGCTCAATACAATAGTATCCCTTTCCCTTTCTTCTCCATTTTCTCCTCTGATTTTCAGCATCCTGTTCTAGGTTTTGATGGTATCAGAGCTCCGGCTCGGTCCTCAATCTAATCTTGAAGGAGTTCTCTGCGCAGGAGTCGTGATCTTTCGTGATGACTGTCAATTCCGAGCTTGTCCGTCTTTCTTGAGCTCGTCGCCACCATAGCTAAGTTCTCCTTAAAAATTGTGTTCTTCCTTCTGTTCTCTGTATCTTGTCATTCGAATTCTTGTTTTTTCTTCTGATTGATCAAACAGAACCTTATGCTTGAATTCCAGTAGTAATCTTGATCTTGCTAAATTGTTCGGTCATCTGTTGGAATATAGTGTTGTTTGTGCGAGTTATGGTTAATTGAGTGGAGTGTGATCAGTGTTTTCTTTCAGTTCAAGTAGTAGTACGAAATCCGAAGTAGGTGTAGTAAAATTTAGGTTTGTGAAAAATCGATTAGAGTGAAGAAGTGTACACGGTTTAAGAATGTCTAGTTCTCAGTCTCAAGTTTTTGGATCTAGTTCTCAGAATGCCCCTATTTTCCTTCCAAATACCATGCTTGATGAGTCCAATTACTCTACCTGGCTCTTTCGAATGGAATCTTTTTTGGGAGGCTTACATCTGCTTAGCTTTGTTGATGGTACCACTAAATGTCCTCCAGAGTATATACTAGCAGAAGATGGTGTCACCAAGGTCTTAAATGATGCTTTTGTAAAATGGAAGGGTCAAGATCAGAATATTATCAATATGATAGGACAAACCCTGAGTCATAGAGCCATGTCGTGTGCTGTGGGAAGCTTGTCTGCTGCAGCCATGTGGTCAGGATTGAAGTCAAAGTTTGCTGATTCCAATAAGCAAAACATTCTTCAACTCAAGACCAACCTGCAAAGAATTAAGAAAGGAAATGATTCTATTGAAATCTATTTGGAAAAAATCAAAAATGCAAGAGATGCTCTTGCAACAGTGGGAGTACTCTTAGATGATGATGATGTTGTAGTCACTGTTCTTGAAGGTCTTCCACCAGAATTTACTGCTATCAAAACTATCATTAGAACTCAAGCCACCTGTTCTATGATTAACCTCAAAACCTTGCTCAAGGCAGCAGAATATGACTTGGAGCAGGCCTCTCAGTTTACTACCATGCATAATTTGACTGCTATGGTTGCCAATACTTCACTGACATCTCAGGCTGGTTCTGGTGCCTCAAGTATTTTCAATGTGCCTTCTGGTTCATCAGCTCCTACTTTGGGAATGTCCACCTCCCAATCTACTGGGTCTGCTTATCAGTTCCCTCAGCAAATGCAGTCTATGTCTGCAACACCCTTGTCCTCCCAATCGCAGTTTACTCACATGCCTCCATACCCTATGAATTTCCCTGGCTATACATGTCAGGACCCGTCCCAAATATCACCTCGATATCCGGGACGAACCCTGCTCCCGTCTGACAATCACACTTACAGTACCACAATTAGCCTTAATGCAACTATAAGCATAACTCTCAGACGAAGGAGTAAATATATACAACAGTATGTCAGAGCATAGTTCTACAAAATGGGCACAAAAGTCCTACAAGTCTAAGTCCGCAACGGAAGAACGTCGTAAGCTCTATGCCTCGATATCTGCCTCAACGATCACCCCAGCGCGTCACCACGACCTGGAGGGAAATTGAAAAACAGAAGGTGTGAGTGGACCGAAAGGAATAAAATTTTTAAAACCGTTTACCATCAAATCAAAGTTAAGGAAAAATAATCATTTGTTCCCTCCGGTTTGAAACCAGGCATGCCCAACGAAGTATTAGAAAATCCATAATATGGAACATCATAAGAAACAGAAACACTATAAAACATCATAAGAAACAGATACACTATAAAACGGATATAGAAATCATGGTTCAGCATCAAAGCATCATTTCCGATTAAACCTGCTGGACCTATCCGAGTCTTTAAACTCAACCAGGCCTCAAATATAAATCCGAGTCTTTAAACTCCCGAGTCTTTAAACTCAATAGGCCTATGGGGGTAATATCATAAATATCCGAGTCTTTAAACTCAATCCGGGCCCGTCCCCCGTCAATCAATATCCGGGTCTTTAAACCCATATCCAGATCCAGCAAATCCAATCCATTTCAGTGTAAAACCGTTCAAAAACCCATCACCAAACTCGAATTCGAAATCCCTAGTTCGAAGCCCTTTCGGCGTTCAGAACTGACATTCCGAACCCAAATCCGGAAAAAGATCCATGTTCATAACAAAACCATAGGAAAATCCCAAATCATATTCCACAACCCATTTACCATCATCAGAAAACGTTTTTAGGTTGAATTTCTCAATTATAGCATCAAAATCTGAAAACCAGCTTTTTCTCGAAAAACATGCAAAATCCCGAAAACGTCTCGAAAAACGTGCAAACATCTCAATCACATATAATCATCATCAGGACATAAAAACACACATAAAATCATAAAACATTGATAAAAACAGTTAGGCATGCTCGGAAGTAAGAAAGAGTCCACTCACAGTTCAGAACAAGTCACTCGCGCCCCCGTGCGCTCCTCAACCGTCTCTGGTGTCTCCCGTCCTGTCAATAGATACCAAATAGGGTCACAATTACATCAAGAATAACTTCTCTATTTTTCCCAATTTTTTCGGGAATTTAATAATATTTTAATCCTAAACCCTAAACCTTACGGATTCCCGAATCATCCCGTAACACCGTCCGATTAACCCGAAACCTATACCATTGGATTCCTTAGAACATTTAGGACTAAACTCATGTTGGAAGCTTGGTCGGATTCCTCCCCACGCGCCTCCACGCGCCGCCCAAAGTGGCTGCGCGTGGGCCTCACGCGCCTGCTACAGTGCCACCGTCTTCCTTGATCGAACCCGGTTCGCACCAGACTGCAACCCGGACCGGCGAGAACCGTTCTCCACCGTCCGGCCACCGTTTCCCCTCCTATATTCACCTAAAGTTTCGTCCACTATCAAAGAATTCATCCCCCTCACTCTCTTGGTTCGACTCGACCCATAGCTTCACAACTGAAGCTCGAAAGAAAAACCAAACAACCCTCTGTTTTCCTTCCCGGCCACTCAGCACTTCCCCCTTCACGGTGGTCATTCTAGACTCCTCCCACGACTTCACTGAACCACACACAACTCACAGGAACCCTCGACTCACTCTCTAACTCCACGATTTCCCGTTTGAAATTCACGGCCAAACAGGGTACAGAGTACCCGCTGTCGCACCACCTCCCACCGTGAACTTCCCCGTCACGGCAACCGTCATAAACTACTCCTAGGACCTCCATAAACCTCACTTCACTCACCAATCCCTTCGATTCTAGCTCTAGGTCGACGACTTTTGAAATTAAAATCTACGGGAAAACAGGGCCAAGAATTTTACCCTTCGATTCCGGCGCCGTCGTGAGAACCGTCACCTACCACGGTGCTCGTGGGACTCCCTGTAGCCTCCTGAGTCTCCTAGTGGCTTGAATCGATCCACCACACGGCACAGCAGCCACCACCGTCCACTGCCTCCTCTGTTTCTTCCAAATATCCAGCCGTCCACCACGTCGCCTCCGTGCATAGTTGCAGCCCCAAACCGTGATCACCAGCACCGCCTTGCTTCACCGTCCTTCTCTCAACTCACTCTTCACTCTCTCTTGCACCAAGATCGATCAATCTTCTTCAATTTCCTTCTCTCTGTTTCTCTGTGTGTTCAAAGGATTGCACGGTTCAAAAATGAACCAAGTGTGGCCGTGCACACTTTAGACACCTCCAGAAGCCTCTGGCTTCTCACCACGTGTCCACAAACCCTTGGTGCAAAACAAAATATCCCAGCCACCTGTTGCCACTTGCCCATCTCTGATTGGCTGAATGAAAAAGACCAAAATACCCCTTGTATAATTAATTACCGTTTTGCCCTCGAACGTTCTAGACCCATAAATACTTCGTCCGACGTCCGATGACAGCGTGCCGCCTGTCGTTGAACTTTGGACGTCGAGACCTATCCAACGGTCCTCGGTCTACGTGAAAATCACAAGTCCTCCAAAAAGTCAACATTTTCCTCCTTTACTCAAATTTACGGCAACGCCCCCAATCTTCCGAACGTCATAACTTTTCCTCCGGTTGTCCAAATCGAACCTGCCACCTGTCTACGGTCTAGTGACGTCCTAAACTACGTCACGGTCAAGGGATAACACTCATCCCATCGATAGTACAAAAAGTCAACTTTTCGTCTACTATTCACAAGGGCAAAATCGTCCTTTTTACAAAAATTCACAAAAATTACATTTTTACCCTTCCCGAAGGTACGGGTTGTTACAATACAGGTGATGGTTTTGGAGGTCAAATTCTTCCAACCTATTTTGATGGTAGAATAAACCACAGTCTACCAGCTTTCTTTGCTACTGGAAGAGGTGGAGGAGGTCAGTTTGAGGGTAGAGAAAACAGTGTAGGAGGAAGAGGAGGTTCTGGTTTTGGTCAAAATTCTAATGCCTGTCAGTTGTGCAATAAGCTGGGGCATTGTGCCAAGACCTGTAATAAACTACAAGTCTTTGATGTCACTGGTACAGGTACAGGAACAGGTAGGGGCAATAGTGGTGTTGAATGTCAGTACTGTGGCAGGAAATATCACTCAGCAGACAGATGTTATCATCTGATTGGTTTTCCTAATTCACGTGGTGGTGCCTCTACTCCACGAAGTCAGTTTGGGTTCTTCACAAACAGACCTGTGTTCAGTCCCACAAATCATCCTAGTTTTCATAATGTAAACAACACTAATGGCACTCAGTTTGGTGCTCAAGTTGGTTCTTCTGGTACTATGTTTGGGCCTTCTGATCTGACTGGGATGCCTGCTGCAAATCACAATCCTCCTGCACTAAGCAATACTACAACAGATGGTAACAGTGTTTCCTTTGCTGGTAACAATGCAATGGTGGCCTCTGGCAATCTCAGTTCCTCTGGAAGCCCAACAGTGCCCTATTGGATTGCAGATTCTGGGGCTTCCAATCACATGACCAGTGACATCCAGTTGCTTCAGAATGTCACTTCCTATCCTACTACTGATACTGTGACTATTGGGAATGGTGAGAATTTGTCTATTACACACAGTGGTAATTCTTCTTTGGGAGTATTATCTCTGTCTAATGTTCTGTTAATTCCTAAACTCAAAGCAAATCTGCTATCTGTTCATCAGCTCTGTAAACACAACGCCTGCAGGGTTATCCTTGATGAGTTTGAGTGCATTGTGCAGGACAAACTGCAGGGCAAGGTTCTGTTCAGGGGGTTGAGTAGAGGAGGGTTGTATCCACTTCCATGTCTGCAACACAATGCTTCACAACAGGTTCAGTTCCAGTTGCAGCATTCTGCTTTTCATGGGAAACAAGTTCAGCATGAGCTTTGGCATAAACGGTTGGGACATCCTTCCAATGATATTACTAGGTCTATGTTGCAGAAAGCCTGTCTCTTAGACAAGAATAAGTCCTGTACACCTTCTCCTTTGTGTCAAGCCTGTATCAAAGGTAAGTTCACCAAGCTTCCTTTTCCAGTGTCTACATCTAGAGCCACTGAGCCTTTTGCTTTAGTACACTCTGATGTTTGGGGTCCTGCACCTCAAGCTTCTATAGAGGGATTCAGGTATTTTTTACTTTTTATTGATGATTGTACAAGGTATACATGGATGTTCCCCATGATCAATAAAAGTGAAGTGTTTAGTCATTTCAAGAATTTCTTTGCCTATGTGTTAAATCAATTCCATGTCTCTATTAAGTGCTTAAGATCAGATGGTGGTGGAGAGTTCATGAGCTTAGCTTTCAAGAATTTCCTAAATGAGAAGGGAGTTCTTCATCACATTTCTTGTCCCTATACCCCTCAGCAAAATGGGATTTCAGAAAGGAAGAACAGGCATATCAGAGAAACAGCAGTCACCATGATCAAGCAAGCCTCCCTACCAGATAAGTTTTGGTATCATGCCTGTGCATTGGCTATTTTTCTGATCAACAGGATGCCTACTGACAAGCTGAAGATGCAATCTCCTTATGAGAAACTGTATAAGGTACTTCCTGGTTTAGATGCTATCAAGGTGTTTGGTTGTGCTTGTTATCCACTTCTAACACAATCCTTTTCTCACAAATTGATGGCCAAGTCCGATCAATGTGTTTTTGTTGGGTTTGCTCTAGGGTACAAAGGGTTTATCTGCTATCATTCACAATCAGGAAGACTGATTATTTCTAGACATGTGATCTTTGATGAGAATTGTTTCCCGTTTGCTATTCCATCCTCAAAAACACCTTCTCAACACCTCAGTTCTGTGGTTCAATCTCAGCCTTCAGGCTTCGCTCTTTTTCCTTCCCCTTCAGTGCTATCAGCACCTATACAGGTGTCTTCTGAAAACGTTGAAACAGCACATGCTGAGATCTCTTCTGATCCTATTGATGCACCCATTATTGGGATCACTCAAACTTCTTCTCCTACCACAGTAATGCCTAGCTTATCTTCCTCTCATCCTTCCTCTGAAGTTTCTGCACCCTTGGCTGCTGAGTTTCCTTCTACTCCTGCTACCACCACTTCAGCTGTTTCAGGTCATACTCCCATTCCTTCTTCTGTACCTGATCCTGGAGTCCCTTCTTCTGCTGATCATCAGGTAATTGATCCCTCTCTCGGTGAGCCCTTGTCTCACTCTCTGAATAGTCTTCCTGGACCAAACTTGGTAGTTGATCTAAGTGCCTTCTCTCCCACAAATCACACTGCCATTCACTTTGGGGAATCTACAGGTGCTATTTCTGTTAACACTGCCCCAGGAGAGGGTCTCTCTGTTACTATTGATGCTCCAGGTACCAAGAATCACTTTAACCCTATTTCTGAGTCTAACATCCTGCATCCAGTAGCAGGTCTATCTACTACAGACTCCAACACTCATGCAATGCTTACCAGAGCTAAAAGAGGTATCTTCAAACCTAAGTGTCTGCTTGCAGTGCACTCTCATCCTTCCATTGATCCTGCTCTCACAGAACCTCATTCCTACAAGGAGGCTCTTCAATGTCCTGAATGGAATGCAGCAATGCAGTGTGAAATGCAGGCCTTAATCTCACAGAAAACATGGACACTGGTACCTCTCCCTCCTAACAAGAATATTGTCAGTTGTAAGTGGATTTTTAAACTCAAGAAACATGCAGATGGCACAATTGCTAGGCACAAAGCCCGTTTGGTGGCTAGGGGTTTCAGTCAAGCTCAAGGAATCGATTATGATGAGACTTTCTCCCCCGTTGTCCGGCATACTACTGTTAGATTGGTCTTGGGACTTGCTGCTCATTTTGGGTGGAAACTGCACCAGTTGGATGTAAAAAATGCCTTCCTGAATGGCTACTTACATGAGGAAGTTTATATGACTCAGCCTGGTGGGTTCACTGATCCGGATCATCCTACTCATGTCTGCAAACTTGCCAAGTCACTCTATGGTTTGAAACAGGCTCCTAGGGCCTGGAATGAACGGTTTACCAGTTTTCTTCCTACAATAGGCTTTCATACTTCATATGCTGATCCTAGTCTATTCATCAAGATAGTGGCTGGTTCCTTGGTTTACTTGCTGTTATATGTTGATGACATCATAATTACTGGGACAAATCAGTGCCAAATTGAAGAGGTGAAGTCTGCTCTTCAGCAGGAATTTGAAATGACAGATCTAGGTCCTCTTCATTACTTCTTAGGTCTGGAGATCAAGTACATGCATAATGGAGATATGTTCTTGTCTCAGTCCAAATATGCAAAGGATGTAGTGGACAGAGCTGGCATGGCAGGTTGCAATATTCAGGTTACCCCAAGTCAGGTAGGTGTGAAGTTACTTAAGGACACAGGTCAGAGGTTGAATGATGAAGAGGTGTCCTATTTTCGAAGTCTGGTGGGTTGTTTGCAGTACCTGACTTTCACAAGGCCTGACATAGCCTATAGTGTGAACACTGTGTGTCAGTTCCTTCAGCAACCAACACAGCAACATCTAGTTGCTGCTAAACGAATCATGAGGTATATCCAGGGGACTATTGACCATGGTATTGTTCTACAACGTGCTGCAGGTTTAGAAACCAATCTACAACTCAATGCCGGCACAGGTATTCATCTTAGAGCATTTTCTGATGCTGACTGGGCTGGTGACCCCAATGACAGACGATCAACATCTGGGTTTGTTATCTTGCTCAACAAGTCACCCATCTCTTGGTGCAGTAAGAAGCAACACTGTGTAAGCCGATCATCCACAGAGGCTGAGTACAGAGCTATGGCTGACACTACTTCTGAGCTACAGTGGCTGAGGCATTTGCTTAAAGACCTGCAGATTGAACTTACTGCCATCCCTTCCCTTCACTGTGACAACATCTCAGCCTTGGCTCTTGCAACTAATCCTGTGCATCATTCCAAACTCAAACACATTGAGGCAGATGTCCATTTCACCCGTGAGAAAGTCAAAGATGGGTCAATTACATTGAGGTTTGTTGCCTCTAAGTTCCAACTTGCAGATTTATTCACAAAAGCCCTGTGTTCTCCTCAGCATAATTTTTTCTGCAGCAACTTGATGCTGTGTTCTCCCCCATCAAGCTGAGGGCGGGTGTTAGGACAGTTAGGTAGTTAGGTAATTTTGTTATAGAGGTTAATTTCCAGCTGTTAGTGAGCTGTGAAGTAGAGCCAGGTGTCACAAGCTCATTTGATATATTTGTTCTCTGTTTTCAGTCCACATAGGGTATATATTCAACTCCTCAGATTGTAAAAGTATGACGTTTTGTTTTTCTGCTCAATACAACAGTATCCCTTTCCCTGTCTTCTCCATTTTTCTCCTCTGATTTTCAGCATCTTGTTCTAGGTTTTGATTAGGTAGCAGCCTAGAATGGTGTTGTCAGTGCTTAATTTGTTTTTTCATGGGCACTTGTCGTTGTTCAATTGCTTGAAATTAAAGCTAATTAAGATAACAAGAACGACGTAATTAAGACCACACATGCTTTCGGAGAAAAAAAAAAAAGACCACACATGCCCCTTTCAAGCTGGTGGGCATCCACCAACTTTGGTTTCTTTTTTGCGTTTTATATAGGATAATATTATTTGAATAAATTAAATTAAATATATTTACTGATTATATTAATATAATAATTAATAAATAATTTAATATAAATATAAAATAATTTAATTTAATTTATTGAAGTAATGATATTTATTAATTATCACATTAATGTAGTTATTAAACATAGTCAATTAATGTGTCTAAATAACGTTATTCTTATATATATATATATATATTAGTAATAAAATAAGGTAAGACCAATAACCCCATTGGAATCTCGAGCCAAGACCAAAGAGCAAACTTGGCTTGAAATTTGAGTTTTCATTAAACAACTTAATTACACTTAGTTGTGTTTTTAGTGTTTAATGGCTACAAAATAAACTAATTAATTAATTAATGTTCGTAGATACAATTTAAAAGATGCCTACATAAATTGATTTAGTATCATAAATTGATAAGATATTCTGATTCGATATCTTACGTAATTATAATAAGATAATAATTTTTTCGCTAGTTAAACTTGTTATAACTAGTATTAATGTGTGCTTTTGTAGATTTGATAATACGATTTGAGAAATACTCTCGTTTTTTTTTTTCCTGATATAGTATCAGAGTTGTTAAGGGTCACATCTAATAAAAAGTTTAATAAAATCATGATAAATGTCTTAATTGCCCACATAATGTAGACATTGTTGACACCGTTTTGGGTTTAAAGTGAGACAAAAAAAAATTATTTTCGTATAAAGTGAAATTTCATGTCTTATTTTTGGTGCATTTCAAATAATAAACTTATATATAAGTCAATACAAATTTAATAGTAGAATTTTAAAAGTAAAATTTCAAAAAGAATTAGAACAATCAAACTTAGCTTATTGAATGGAGCAAATAAAATCGCGGTACGTACGTACATTGGACTTGAATTTTTAAAAGAAAAATAATATGCCATTTTCAATAAAGTAAAGTAAGTATGAATGAAGATGTACCTAACTGGGCATTTTTTATTTATAAGTAGCTAAAGGTAAAGGATGCATTTTTCTAATTTTTAATTTGGTCCATTGCCGATCTTACACAAACTGTGTCCCCATGGGCAAAGAATCATATATATGTTCGATCACAAAGAAGAACCATATATATGTTGATCGCCATGAAGAAGATTATGAAGGAGGGTTCATTAGGCTCCTTTTGGGAACAAAACTTTGGATATGTATTTGGATTTTAAACCTTTGAAATCAAGGCTACGTTTGGAAACAAAGATTAGGATTTCAAACGAAGAATTTTTCGTCTTATACGAAATAATATGGAAGCTAAATGGAGAATTCCCTTAGGAAATCATCATTGAGAAAGTCAAAACGCCAAACTTGCTTGGAAGAATCATGGAGAGATCTAGCCTAATGTCTCCGTGAGGAAGAAGAGTGCCTTAGCTTAGCAAGACAGACATCGAAAAAATTGGTTTCACGATAGAGATGCTTGAATGAAATGTCACAAAATCTTTGGCTAGTGTTTAGTCATTAATTAAGCCTCATTTTGATGTCACTTAATACATTTCTTACATGTCTTTTGAATAATGTCATGTCATCCATAGTAGAAATGATCAATCTTGCGAGATTTGATCCTGACTTAGAAAGATAGTTAAATCTTAGAATAACTAAAAAAGAATGGCTCAATTTTGAGTTGTAATGTAAGAAATGTCCTGAATTGAAAACCAGGCCTTGAAAGGAGCCCAAAACCGGTCCTGGTCCATGCCAGGGCATGCCCTAATTAGTGTCCTATGACACGTCCCATAGAGCATCTACTAAGCTGTAACACCCCGGAAATTCGAGGATTTTAATATTGTAATTTAATATATGAATTGACGTTTTTACCCTTGTGAATGGTATGACCAAATTATTGACTTTTTGATTGGTGGGTCAAATGGACTTTGACCAGTGACCGTGACGTAGTTCGGGACATCACGAGTTCATAGACAAGTGGCACGTTCAATTCGGACGATCAGGGAAAAAGTTATGACTATCGAAAGTTCAGGGGCATTACCGTAATTTGGACTTTAGGGGCGAAAATGTTGACTTTTCGTTTGGAAACTAATTTTCACATGACTCAAGGACCGTTAGGTAGGTCTCGATGTCCTGAGTCCGTAGACAGGCAGCACGCCGAAATCGGACTTCGTACGAGGAAGTTATGGTCAGAAACGTGAAATCGGGAGGTTCGCGTCTCGGTTTTCGTGTCGAATATTTTATTCTGATATTCTGATTTGAGGACACCTGGATGAGTGACAAGTGTCACTCACCCATTGGCTAGATTGGATCAGATCCACTATGGGATTAAATAGCATAAAAATCCACTTTTGATTTCAGCCATTGATCTGAAACCCCCACATTTCATCTCAACCTTTGATCTCATCTCTGAGATCAAATATGGACCATCCATTTTGTGTGAGCAGATTCCCTCCATTCTAAATATATTTTCCACCCGACACCACACTCTGCCCATTTCAACCATCACACCTGCGTTGCACCTGGTTCCTGCGTTGTGAGTGGCTGGACGGTGCTGGTGAGGACTGAGGCATGACGGTGAACGGCGGTGGACGACGGCAAGGAAGGAAAATCCAAACCCGAAACGGTTTGAAAAACTCAGAGTTTGAAACTTGTTTTCCAACGTGTAGCTTTGATTTCTTTTAACCCTAATCAGTTCTATGGACTTTTAGGAACCTAGAGGACGTGATTTCGTGGTCTGAGGTGACCTGAACAGTGGTTAAACGGCGACGGGAACCCGGATCTGTTCATCGAGGTAAGTCTTCGATTCAGCCCTTGTTTACTGATTTTAATTAGCTAGAACTGTTTCTGGGATTAAGACGAGTAATTAGGAACAAACCTGAACAAAAATGGTTGAGAATTGAGGGATTGGTGACCGGGTCATGATCGCGGGTCTGATCGACCCAGTTGCAGAGAAACGGGTCGACCCGTTTGAGGACAGGGGTGATGACGTGGCACTCTGTCAGACCTGTCAGTGACGTGGACCACTCTTGTGTCGACATGTGTCACATGTCAGTGCACAGTCAGCACTGACATGTCAGTGACGTGGCCCAATCAGGGACTGCCACGTGTCACTGACATGTCAGTGACGTGGACCAGTGTCGTGCTGACACGTGGCACATGTCAGATCTGACACGTGGCCTGACAGATCAGTGAGGTGGACCAATCGGGTGTTGACACGTGGCACCTATCAGAGTCTGACATGTCAGACCTGACAGTTGTCAGATGACGTCATGCTGACGTCAGCAGTGACGTCAGCGGTGACGTCAGCACGGACTGTTCCTGCGTTGACCGGCACGTGGGGGCGCGTGTGAACAGTATTTTTGGTGGGACCACCACCATTCTTTAGGTTTCGACGATCCGGATCCAATGGCGGTGATTTCGGGTCGATCGGAGATCATTAAGTTGGTCAAAATGAGGTTTATTGCCTCAGGAAGCGCGTTGGGTGGCTTTGCCCGGCCAATTTCGGTCTAGGGTTTCACGGTTAAATGTTAGGGGTTTGTATTGACCTTTACTTATACTTTGGACATGACAGGGATTGTACAATTGTAATAGAACGAGGGTATACGTTCGGTTCCTAGCAGGATTGTACTGTGAGTGGGCCGTTTTCCTTAAACCCTTGCGTGCATAAATGTTTTCTGGTTTACTTATATATATTCACATGCTAAAAACAAATAATGGTTTGATGATATGGAAATTATGGTTATGGCACGTTTCACGGTATTTGGGCATGAGACCCGTGTGATGAAACGTAACGATCGGTTCAGATTTTATCTATGTATACATATATGTTTTGCATGTGGATATCAATAAAATGTATTTAATACTGCACTGTATAGATCCATTCTTATGATACTGTCTCCTCCGGACGAGGTACCCCGGAGTGGTCATGGACGTCTAGAACGTCCAGCGTCTATGACGCTAAGCATCAGGGATACTGTACCCGAACGGGGTTCGGGGATTGAACTCGGAATTGAGACCCGAGTGGCACGCGTAGCCTTGAGATTGTGACCTTATTGGACGTCAGGGACGTCAGACATCGGGGATGTCAAGATCGGAGTGTATAGTGCAGTGGCTAAAATTATGTTTATGGTTTTATTATATGCCTTATGATACATATTATATGAATTATGTTTTTAAATTCTGATGCATGCATGTTTGGAAAACGGAGGGGTAAATTATACGTTTTACTTACTAAACGATTTTATAAACTTGAGTTTCGGCCCACTCACCCTTGATGTTTTGGTAACCCCTCCAGGTCGTGCTAATGAGGTAGAGGAGGAACCTGAGGCTGAGGCATAGATCTACTTCTGCGTACCTGAATCCCTGTTGGGTGACTTTACCCGCAGGTTTATGTTAGAGTCGTGCTCGCAACTTGTGATTTGGATTTCATCCCTTGTCTGACATCTGTTTATTTCGAACTTGATGTAAAACTTTAATTCGGTTTTTTTTATGCATTTGAACGTTTAAGGTTAAAATTGGAACATTATTTTGGGTGTCAGACGGGAGCAGGGCACGTCCCCATGTGGTCCCAGAGAGGATCGGGGCGGGTCCTGTCATAAGCCCTAATTCAATCCATATATCACGTTCTTGAGATGTGTCCTTGTCGTTGACTTACTTCCTAAATCTGTTTCATTAATTTGTTCCCAGAGGAGTCCTTCTGCGTCCAAAACAGAGATCTTGGAAAAGCCAGGTTAGTGTCCAAGAAGGCCAAAAGTGGTCCTAACCTAAAACACGATGGAACCAAGTGAGACATGCACTGAATTGGACTTCAAAATACCTATCTAAGCTAATGTAATATTTATTATTATTATTATTATTATTATTATTATTATTATTATTATTATTCCTGTCAAACTCACCTGAAAGGGATCTACGACCTCAAAACCAGAAGAAGGGCCCGAATCTCACCTATCAAACTCAAACTCTCACGGCCAAACTGCAACTGTGCTTCCATGCCTGTCCAGGGGTCCTCTGCTTCTCATTCTTGTTCTTACAGGCTCTTACGAGTTCCTAGAACACTTGTCATTCATCCATTGGTCCACCTCAGATATTTTGGACAAATAAATATCTTCCAATTGTACATTTCTCGAAAAATATGAATAGTACTTGATTCCTTCCGTGATTCATAACTTTCTTGTCGAATGTCTGATTTTAACGTGCCGCCTGTCTACGGACTCGTGATGTCTCGATCTACGCAACAGGCCTTTGTTATAGTCCAAATAGTATTCTGGGTCAAAATTCAACATTTTCCCCTAACTAGGGCAAAATAGTCATTTTACATTAAGTTTCCGTATTTACATTTTACTAAAAGTCTGGGGTGTTACAGGGGAGCACCCTCATCCTTTAAAGGTCGTGGCCGGTCAGGTCGACGCGGAGGCTCTCAGTGCAGAGTGACAGGACCCATCCCAATCCCCCCGGGATTAGTGCGGGATGACCCTGCTCCCGTCTGACACGAAGTGTCAGACAAGGGATATTTCCGACCTTTGCCCTCCCGGGCTATCAGAGTACGCCAGGATTCAGAGGAGGTATGTGATATCTCGGTCTCTGCTACAGTCCACATCCAATGTCAACCTGAAGGGCAGTCAAAATATTAAAAGTTGTGAGTGGACAAAACAAGAGTTTATAAAAACATTTTAACGAGAAGACATTTGTACCCTTCACTAAAAAGCATGCATGCATTCGAAAACCATTTATCCAGAAAAACCATAATGAAATCAAGTACACGGGCCACTGTCCAAATCCATAAGGGACTCAGCCCAAATCAAAAGAAACTAACCAAACGGGCCACTGCCCAAAACCTGGGTAAACACACATCATATATACATATAATTCACACAACCAATCCTGTCACGGTTTCCAAAGCTACGCGCATGCTACCCAGATCTCAATCCGAGTCTTCTCAAAGTCAAGATCAATGTCCGCAGACCACTGACCCTACCCGAGATAATAGTAATCATAGCCTTCCTGAGAGTAAGGAACCCAATTGGGGGGTGACTCCACTCAGTCGGTGCTCCGTGACTACTCCGGGGTCCACCCAGGCCAACGACCCTCCCTGGAGGAGATAATAAAAGTAAAGGAAGGTATATGAATAGATATATATACATAACATAAACATTCATGCCCGGTTCCCTTGAACCGCCATGATCCATAGCATCCATAATAAGGGTTCATGCCGGTTCCCATAAACCGTCATGAACCATAATGACCTGACAAGGGTTCATGCCGGTTCCCATAAACCGACATGAACCACAATGACCTTTCCAAAGTTCATGCCGGTTCCCATAAACTGTCATGAACTTGGAAATCCATCTAGGGTCCCTGACCCGAAATCATCAGTGTAAAACAAATGGGTCTCGTACCCGAGTTTATTATTTTAGAAATCCAAAACTAAATCAATTAAATCAATAAAGAAATACAGACCCGTATAAGCACCGTATAAGGTAGAAACCTCGAAATACGTGCTTATACGTAACCACATACAAATGCACCCATGGCATCATCAAACATGTAATAAAACATATAATAAACATTTATGCATGCACCAATTTAGAAAACAAGGTCCACTCACAGACCGTCCGAGCTGCCGCCTCGATTTGCGTGCTATACGACTCCCCGAGCCGATCACCGTCACCGGCACTCCCAAACCTGTCCAAATTTTAATAGAAGGTTACTAACTACTTAATTAACCTCCCACTAAAGCCCCATAATTTTCCCGTATTTTTAACTATTTTTAATCCCGAACCTAAATATTCTGATGCCCCGAAACATATCGAGACGGTGTCCGATCGACACGAAACCAGTCCCAAATTGTTCGTTACATCGAATAGAACATTTCACATGTTGGAACCATCCCCAAAATCTCCCGCACGCACCCGCACGAGCCGCCTGAAGTGGCTGCGCGTGGGCTTCACGCGCCAGCTACAATACCCGTCTTCAACCTCGCACAGCCGGTCCGGGCCGGCCGGTCCGGTCCAACCCCTACAACTGGACCGGCGTAACCGGTCCAGGCCTCCTTCTCCCTCAATTTTGGTCCGTTTGCCTCCATTGCAATTCCTAAATTCCTATTTCTTCATTTCCTATCTAACCCAATCCATTAAACAACCTAAAACCCTCAAAAATCCACGGTTCATTTTGAACCTCACGGTTCAATTTTCCAAAACCTCCCCAGAGGTCTCTCATCGTCCAATCTCCCTCAAAACCGTCCTAATAGCTTCCTAACAACCTATTTACTTCATTAGAATCATTAAAAACAGTCCATAATAACTAGAATTCAAAAATGGGGAAAATCGGTTAAAACCGATTACCTTGCCCGGTCCTTTCCTCCGCCGTCCACGGAGACGCTCCCTTGGCCGGCCACAAAGCTCCACAGGTCCTCCTCTCACTCCCTGGTCTCTCACCAATGGTTTACAGGGTCAAGGGTTTGGATTGGATGTGAAAATGGGATCGGGTAATGGTTTTGGGAAAAATGGGAAATGATCGATGATGAAGGAATGGGAGATGCATGTATGTGGAATGGTAGCCTGTGGATGGGTGACAAGTGTCACTCATCCATTGGTTGCTGAAAAGTAACTGGGTCCACTAAAGACAAACGGACCTCGTAAAATGTGTCGTCGTAAATAGTAACTTGGAACTTCCGTGAACCGTAACTTCGCCGTCGAACGTCCGAATTCGACGTGCCGCCTGTCTACGGATTTGTATCGTCCTTATCTACGTAACCGTCTTTGGTCCTCGGCCATCGGACATCCCGGTCAAAAAGTCAACATTTTGACCCTTTTAACCAAAATTACTAAAATGCCCCTAAACTTCCGAACGTCATAACTTTCTCCTCGAACGTCGGAATTGAACGTGCCACTTGTCTATGAACTCGTGACGTCATGAACTACTTCCCGGTCATCGGTCAAAGTCCGTTTGACAGCCCGAATGAAAAGTCAATGTTTTGCCACGACTAGGGGCAAAACGGTAATTTTGCATCGTTCGTCCGATTTCGCTCTACTAATCACGGATTAGCCTCACTAATCGTGATTAGTCACTAATCTAATCATGGATTTCGGGACGGGTCGTTACAACCTTCCCTCCTTAATTAATTTCGTCCTCGAAATTCCAACCGACCTAAATCCAACCTTTCTTCCCTCCTTAATTAGTTTCGTTCTCGAAACTCCAACTATCCTGATTCCACATCCACCACGTGGAAAGTAGAATCTACCTCACAACACGTGTACACTCGTACACCAACTACCCAAAATAATACTTGCTCGCACCCAAACGTACCACTAACGCTTACGTCGCAATGACTACATTCGACCATGTCGAATGACAGTAGTCATACGCTCCTAATCGACGCCAATTGTCAAATCTACCAACTCGTCGACACAACCAACTCGACGGTTTCTTACTCAATCTCTAATTATCCTGACGTCTGCTCCCACTAGGAGTCACCAAATCTCACTAATCGATCCACGATGACACCTTCGACAAACTGTCATCATTGACAGTCGTCAGTCGAACACTGACACTATACTCCCTCGTGGTTACACTAACCACCAACTTACTCAACCTGTATATACGTATACCAACCAAGCATTTCACTCGACCTGTGTGTAACTGGACCCACCAGAATCACTATGACCCAGCGCACAGTATCTAATGTCCAGTCCACGACCTCAACTAATCCGATGGTATCGGAACTAAGACGATTACCAATACGCTCACCAACGTACCACTGGTATATCCTATATACCGTCACCAGGCACGACAAGTCTGCCCAGTATCGTACCTCGAACAACGTACAAGGTACACACATCTATCCATCAACCAGACTACAACCACCTAGGTCATAGCCAATCACGTTTCTATAATGGAGTCCATCTGTCCAATCCAGTACCAGACAGATCAAAACTCCGACCTATTATCCATTTCCAGATCCGAATCCGAATCCGCAATTTCGTAAGAAATCCCGAATCCAAACCCAGAACTCATATCCATAACCATGTCCAAGTCCGAGTTCGAAATCATCATTCCGTAGACTAGTATTAGGAATAACCATTCCGAACCCAAATCCATAAAAGAAAATCCACAGTCAAGCTCTAGAATCAAATCTTGAATCGTCACCCCAGAATCCGATTCCAAAACCCAAATCTAGAAATCCTCTTTCAAGTTCCAAAATCAAATCTTGAATCGTCATCCAGAAATCTGATTCCAAAACCTGAAATATCTTTCACGTCTACCAAGATGCACCATACTGAACCTATCGGATACCTGTTCAAACGATTACACATTACATTTGATTGACTTCATAGGGAAGCCAATCCCAACATCAACACATCTGGGTTGACCATATCCGACCACGTCGGAAAACTACTCACCCGAGTAATATACCATACGGGATTCACTTCGAAAAGAAGTTCAGTCCCAACATCCTCAACTCAAACTATCCAAGTAAGAGTGATAAACTCTTCACCTGTCTGGATCATCAAAATCACGATCCAGATCCATCACTACGTCAATCGACCACAGACGTCACGATCGAGAATCGTCACGCCGACCAAAGTCCTTAACTATTTCCCACATCTAAACAGATTAGTCAACGATGAGACACGTCGAGACTGTGGGTCCTCCCCAATCACCTCGTATCGATCCTTGGCATTCCACCGTGGAAAATCAAGGATGATACATGACTATGACATCAAAATTCATCCTATGTGAATGCAAACAGCACTTGCTGCACTCACCACGTCATATCACTTGATATCATCTGCCACCAAGTAGAAAATGAGGAATCTCAGTTACCTAACTTCGATATATTCATCACCTCCTGATCACCCAGGATAAATCACGAGTCCACCAACCAATACACGATCAGCGTACTAGTGACGCAACCATCCTCTACCGTCATCTACCATCATCTACCATGGTAGAAACTGAGAAGTCACCCAAAATGACTTCGAATTACTCAATACCAATGCAGAAAACCCGCATTCCTCGTGTCACCACAATCGCAACCTCTCGCGATTCCGATGTTCCAACAAGATTGGAAACAACATACCCGGACATCAACCACGTGTCCATAAAAAATCAACTTATCTATCCGGTTACGAACGTATATGTACATCGAAAAGGATGTCAATTCATCCTAATCTGATGTACCGCTCGACCTAAGAGTCACAACAGACTCCTGCTGTGATCTGCAGTCAAATCTCTGCATACCACCATATCTGACCAGTCCTGACCAATCCTGGCCAACACTGAACAACTGGTCACTAATCCCCATGACAATACTCGTTCCTCAAGTCTTATTTACCTCTGGATCCAATCCGGTCCATCACTATCTGTGATCCACTCCCGAACCACAGATACCGAACATATACTCATCTTGACGGAGTCATATCCCGATTCGTAACTCACCGTAATCACAATCACTAGCACTAGCGCCAGTACCTGCACCAACACATTATCACCTCCACTAGTATCAGTACACTAACCTCAGTATCAGTATCAGCACACCGTGTGCAAACTGACAACCCTGAATCTCCACTCATACCGAGCAACGACCCCGTACCTCTGCTCGAATAGGAGAAGCACTGCCTCCGTCGTACCCAACAGAAACAACCGCCCGTATTAACCACTCTGGATCCCACTCAGGGATTCCATCGACAAGTACCAACCCTGGTAACCTGTCCAACTAATCACTAACCAGCAGTAACTCGACTCAACCAATGTCGTCAACCAAGTTGCCCATGACCTTCGTTGCACAAACAATCCATCCCATTAAGTAGCACGACAACCAACTAGGTTTAACCGATAAGTACAACCTCGACTGCGAAGTGCAGTCCCAACTATCAGAGTACGCCAGGATCCGGAGGAGGTATGTGATATCTCGGTCTCTGCTACAGTCCACATCCAATGTCAACCTGAAGGGCAATCAAAACATTAAAAGCTGTGAGTGGACAAAACAAGAGTTTATAAAAACATTTTAACGAGAAGACATTTGTACCCTTCAGTAAAAAGCATGCATGCATTCGAAAACCATTTATCCAGAAAAACCATAATGAAATCAAGTACACGGGCCACTGCCCAAATCCATAAGGGACTCAGCCCAAATCAGAAGAAACTAACCAAACGGGCCACTGCCCAAAACCTGTGTAAACACACATCATATATACATATAATTCACACAACCAATCCTGTCACGGTTTCCAAAGCTACGCGCGTGCTACCCAGGTCTCAATCCGAGTCTTCTCAAAGTCAAGATCAAAGTCCGCAGACCACTGACCCTACCCGAGGTAATAGTAATCATAGCCTTCCTGAGAGTAAGGAACCCAACTGGGGGGTGACTCCACTCAGTCGGTGCTCCGTGACTACTCCGGGGTCCACCCAGGCCAACGACCCTCCCCGGAGGAGATAATAGAAGTAAAGGAAGGTATATGAATACATATATACATAACATAAACATTCATTCCCGGTTCCCTTGAACCGTCATGATCCATAGCATCCATAATAAGGGTTCATGCCGATTCCCATAAACCGTCATGAATCATAATGACCTAACAAGGGTTCATGCCGGTTCCCATAAACCGTTATGAACCACAATGACGTTTCCAAAGTTCATGTCGGTTCCCATAAACCGTCATGAACTTGGAAATCCATCTAGGGTCCCTGACCCGAAATCATCAGTGTAAAACAACTGGGTCTCGTACCCGAGTTTATTCTTTTAGAAATCCAAAATCAAATCAATTAAATCAATAAAGAAATACAGACCCGTATAAGCACCGTATAAGGCAGAAACCTCGAAATACGTGCTTATACGTAACCACATACAAATGCACCCATGGAATCATCAAACATGTAATAAAACATATAACAAACATTTATGCATGCACCAATTTAGAAAACAAGGTCCACTCACAGACCGTCCGAGCTGCCAACTCGATTTGCGTGCTATACGACTCCCTGAGCCGATCACCGTCACCGGGACTCCCAAACCTGTCCAAATTTTAATAGAAGGTTACTAACTACTTAATTAACCTCCCACTAAAGCCCCATAATTTTCCTGTATTTTTAACTATTTTTAATCCCGAACCTAAACCTTCCGATGCCTCGAAACATATCGAGACGGTGTCCGATCGACACGAAACCAGTCCAAAAATGTTCGTTACATCGAATAGAAGATTTCACATGTTGGAACCATCGCCAAAATCTCCCGCACGCGCCCGCACGTGCCGCCTGAAGTGGCTGCGCGTGGGCTTCACGCGCCAGCTACAGTACCCGTCTTCAACCTCACACAGCCGGTCCGGGCCGGCCGGTCCGGTTCAACCCCTGCAACTGGACCGGCGTAACCGGTCCAGGCCTCCTTCTCCCTCAATTTTGGTCCGTTTTCCTCCATTGAAATTCCTAAATTCCCATTTCTTCATTTCCTATCTAACCCAATCAATTAAACAACCTAAACCCCTCAAAAATCCACGGTTCAATTTTGAACCTCACAGTTCAATTTTCCAAAACCTCTCCAGAGGTCTCTCATCGTCCAATCTCACTCAAAACCATCCTAATAGCTTCCTAACAACCTATTTACTTCATTAGAATCATTAAAAACGGTCCATAATAACTAGAATTCAAAAATGGGGAAAATCGGTTAAAACCGATTACCTTGCACGGTCCTTTCCTCCGCCGTCCACGGCGGCGCTCCCTTGGCCGGCCACCAAGCTCCACAGGTCCTCCTCTCACTCCCTGGTCTCTCACCAATGGTTTACAGGGTCAAGGGTTTGGATTGGATTTGAAAATGGGATCGGGTAATGGTTTTGGGAAAAATGGGAAATGATCGATGATGAAGGAATGGGATATGCATGTATGTGGAATGGTAGCCAGTGGATGGGTGACAAGTGTCACTCATCCATTGGTTGCTGAAAAGTAACTGGGCCCACTAAAGACAAACGATCCTCGTAAAACGTGTCGTCGTGAATAGTAACTTGGAACTTCCGTGAACCGTAACTTCGTAGTCGAACGTCCGAATTCGACGTGCCGCCTGTCTACGGATTCGTATCGTCCTTATCTACGTAACAGTCTTTGGTCCTCGGCCATCAGACATCCCGGTCAAAAAGTCAACATTTTGACCTTTTTAACCAAAATTACTCAAATGCCCCTAAATATCCGAACGTCATAACTTCCTCCTCGAACGTCGGAATTGAACGTGCCACCTGTCTATGAACTCGTGACGTCACGAACTACGTCACGGTCATCGGTCAAAGTCTGTTTCACAGCCCGAATGAAAAGTCAACGTTTTGCCACGACTAGGGGCAAAACGGTCATTTTGCATCGTTCGTCCGATTTCGCTCTACTAATCACGGATTAGCCTCACTAATCGTGATTTGTCACTAATCTCACCATGGATTTCGGGACGGGTCGTTACACAGAGGATCAGGATACAACTCCGGGCAGCGTTCATCTTGGAGCGTTGCTTCTGGTGGGCATTCGGGCTGGCCGAGGCCAGTAACCTGTTTTGTTTGCAAAGAGGAGGGCCACTATGCCTGTGATTGCCCGCTGTTGTCCAAGAACAACGACGCCAGGGGCTCTAGTGTGGTGCAGAGCACGACTTCCCACACTATTGGAGGTCGCGGTCAGGGAGGTGACCGAGGTGCTGGGCGTGGTGCGCGCGGACGCAGACGGAATGGAGGGCCTAGGGCCCAAGTGTTTGCTATGACCCAGCAGCAGGCGAGGACTGCCCCCAGGCGTGGTTACCGGTACACTACATATCCTAAACCTTCTCGTACGTGTATTGATGTATGCGTGGGCTACACATTCTTTTATTTCGATGAGTTGTGCTGGTATGCTTGATTGTGTGGTATCAGCCTTAGATTGTGAGATGGGTGTTGGCACCCCGATGGGCATCGTGTACCTTGTGAATCAGGTGATTCGGAGGTGCTCGGTGAGGATAGAGGATGTGGATTTACCAGCGGATTTAATTATTTTGGATATCCACGACTTTGATGTAATTTTGGGAATGGATTGGCTATCGGAGCATGGGTCGCTCATCGATTGCTGTAGCAAGCAAGTGATTCTGCGAAGCCCGGGTTTGCCGGAGGTTATCTTCCAGGGGGAACGTGACGGTTCACCTCCTGAAGTGATTTCTTCACTTACTGCTACCAAACTTCTACGGAAGGGATGCCAGGGTTATCTGGCGCATGTCGTGTCGGAACAGGTTGATACTCCGGGTATCGACCGGATACCGGTGGTATGTGAGTTTCCGGATGTGTTCCCGGAAGACTTACCTTGGTTACCACCATCGCGGGAGATCGAGTTTACGATTGAACTACTCCCCGGTACCCGACCCATATCCCAAGCACCATACCGGATGACGCCGGCCGAGTTACGAGAACTCAAAACTCAATTGCAGGAGTTGGTGGATTTGGGATACGTCCGACCGAGCACTTCTCCGTGGGGAGCACCGGTGTTGTTCATAAAGAAGAAGGAAGGGAGTCTCCGTTTGTGCATTGACTATCGGTAACTCAATAAGGTGACACTGAGGAACCAGCATCCTCTACCCAGGATCGATGACCTTTTTAACCAGTTGCGGGGAGCACAGTGATTCTCGAAGATTGATTTGTGGTCTGGGTATCACCAACTGAGGATTTCGGAGGAGGATATTCCGAAAACTACTTTTCGAACCCGTTACGGACACTACGAGTTCCTGGTTATGCCTTTTGGTTTGACGAATGCTCAAGCAGCATTCATGGATCTGATGAACCGGGTCTTCCGATCCTACTTGGATAAGTTCGTGATTGTGTTCATCGATGATATCTTGGTGTACTCGAGGAGTGCCCGAGCACATGAGGTACATCTACGGTTGGTGTTGGAGAAGCTGAGACAAGAACAGTTGTACGCCAAGCTGAGCAAGTGTCAGTTTTGGCTAAGCAGTATTGGTTTTCTGGGACACATGATATCGACGGATGGGATTAGCGTGGATCCCCAGAAAATAGAAGCGGTGACTAACTGGGCTAGACCGACAACGGTAACGGAGGTGCGGAGTTTTTTCGGGTTAGCTGGTTACTACCGAAGATTCGTGGAGGGTTTCTCCAAAATTGCTGCACCATTGACTTGTTTGACTCGGAAGGTAGTGAAGTTTATTTGGGACGAGCAGTGTGATCGGAGTTTTCAAGAATTGAAGGATCGATTGACCACTGCACCTGTCCTTGCATTGTCGGATGACAGTGGAGAATTCGTGGTCTTTAGTGACGCATCGCTACAAGGTTTGGGCTGCGTGTTGATGCAAACTGGCAAGGTTTTCACCTATGCATCATGGCAGCTAAAGACTCATGAGTTGAACTACCCTACCATGATTTGGAGTTGGCAGCGGTGGTTCATGCTCTAAAAATCTGGAGACATTACCTATTCGGCGCAACGTGCCGGATATACATCGACCACCAGAGTCTAAAGTATTTATTCCCTCAAAAGGAGCTTAACATGAGGCAACGGAGATGGTTGGAACTGCTGAAGGATTATGACTGTACAATCGAGTACCATCCGGGTAAGGCCAATGTGGTGGCAGATGCACTCAGCAGGAAGTCAGCGGGATCTGTTGCACACCTAGGGATGGTGTATCTTCCTTTGCTGGTGGAACTCCGGAAGGCGGGAATTATGTTGGATACTGATGAGCATGGAGCTTTGTTGGCCAGCTTCCATGTACGACCTGTACTGATTGATCGGATCATCGAAGAACAACTTCAGGATTCGATACTCTGTATTTACAGGATTGAGGTCGATGCGGATGGGAGAGAGGATTTTACCATCCGAGATGATGGAGCACTTGTGAAGTTGGGCCGTTTGTGTGTACTTGCAGTGGCAGAGTTACGGGCCGAGATTTTGGAGGAGGCCCATAGTTCGGCTTATGCTATGCATCCGGGAGGTACAAAGATGTACCGTACCCTCCGGAACCATTATTGGTGGCCAGGAATGAAGAAGGACATTGCGGAGTTTGTGAGAAAATTCTTAACCTGTCAGCAGGTTAAGACGGAACGGCACAGACCTTATGGGGCTATGCAGCCACTTCCGATTCCCGAGTGGAAGTGGGATCACATCACCATGGACTTCGTCTTTAAGTTACCAAGGACTCAGAGTGGAGTGGACGGAGTATGGGTGATCGTGGATCGGTTAACCAAGTCAGCCCATTTTTTGCCAATTCAGGAGACTTATAAACCTAACCGACTGGCTCAATTGTTCGTAAAGGAAATCATACGATTGCATGGTACGCTAGAATCGATCGTGTCCGATCGTGATCCGCGTTTCACTTCCGGGTTCTGGCGGAGTTTGCAAGCTACTTTGGGAACAACCCTACGTTTCAGTAATGCGTTCCATCCACAGACCGATGGACAGTCTGAACGGACCATTCAGACCCTGGAGGACATGATGAGGTCCTGTGTGCTACAGTTTCAGGATTCTTGGGATACTCATTTGCCATTGATGGAATTCGCTTACAACAACAGCTATCAGACAAGCATCGGGATGGCACCTTATGAGGCACTGTATGGTCAACAGTGCAGGACACCTATCTGCTGGATGGAGATAGGGGAACGAGCGGCTGTAGGGCCAGAATTGATGGACTTAACCCTGGAAACTGTTCGGGTTATCAAGGAGAGATTGAAGGCGGCACAGGATCGCCAAAAGAGTTATGCCGACCGACGGATTCGGGACTTGGAGTTTGAAGTGGGAGATTTTGTCTTCCTGAAGTTATCTCTGTGGAAAGGGATTATCCGTTTTGGTCGACAGGGGAAACTGAGTCCGCGTTTTATCGGACCGTATGAGATCGTGGAGAGGATTGGCAGGGTTGCATACAGATTGGCACTACCTCTAGAACTTTCTAGAGTTCACGATGTTTTTCACGTATCGTTGCTGCGGAAGTACGTACATGATGCTTCTCATGTACTGGAGGATCAACCTATCGAACTCCGAGGGGATTTGAGCTTTGAGGAACAACCAGTGCAGATTTTGGATCGGAAAGACAAAGTACTACGTCGGAAGACGATTCCTCTCGTGAAGATTCTCTGGAGAAACCAGAATGTGGAAGAAGCCACATGGGAGCCTGAGGCTCAGATGCGAGAACAATTTCCTCATTTGTTTCTTTGAAATTTCGGGACGAAATTTCTTAAGGGGGGAAGGTTGTAACACCCCGGAAATTCGAGGATTTTAATATTGTAATTTAATATATGAATTGACGTTTTTACCCTTGTGAATGGTATGGCCAAATTATTGACTTTTTGATTGGTGGGTCAAATGGACTTTGACCAGTGACCGTGACGTAGTTCGGGACGTCACGAGTTCATAGACAGGTGGCACGTCCAATTCGAACGATCTGGGAAAAAGTTATGACTATCGAAAGTTCAGGGGCATTACCGTAATTTGGACTTTAGGGGCAAAAATGTTGACTTTTCGTTTGGCAACTAATTTTCACAAGACTCAAGGACTGTTAGGTAGGTCTCGATGTCCTGAGTCCGTAGACAGGCGACACGACGAAAGCGGACTGCGTACGAGGAAGTTATGGTCAGAAACGTGAAATCGGGAGGTTCCCGTCTCGGTTTTCGTGTCGAATATTTTATTCTGATATTCTGATTTGAGGACACCTGGATGAGTGACAAGTGTCACTCACCCATTGGCTAGATTGGATCAGATCCTATATGGGATTAAATAGCATAAAAATCCACTTTTGATTTCAGCCATTGATCTGAAACCCCCAGATTTCATCTCAACCTTTGATCTCATCTCTGAGATCAAATCTGGACCATCCATTTTGTGTGAGCAGATTCCCTCCATTCTATATATATTTTCCACCCGACACCACACTCTGCCCATTTCAACCATCACACCTGCGTTGCACCTGGTTCCTGGGTTGTGAGTGGCTGGACGGTGCTGGTGAGGACTGAGGCACGGCGGTGAACGGCGGTGGACGACGGCAAGGGAGGAAAATCCAAACCCGAAACGGTTTGAAAAACTCAGAGTTTGAAACTTGTTTTCCAACGTGTAGCTTTGATTTCTTTTAACCCTAATCGGTTCTATGGACTTTTAGGAACCTAGAGGACGTGATTTCGTGGTCTGAGGTGACCTGAACGGTGGTTAAACGGCGACGGGAACCCGGGTCTGTTCATCGAGGTAAGTCTTCGATTCAGCCCATGTTTAATGATTTTAATTAGCTAGAACTATTTCTGGGATTAAGACGAGTAATTAGGAACAAACCTGAACAAAAATGGTTGAGAATTGAGGGATTGGTGGCCGGGTCATGATCGCGGGTCTGATCGACCCAGTTGCAGAGAAACGGGTCGACCCGTCTGAGGACAGGGGTGATGACGTGGTACCCTGTCAGACCTGTCAGTGACGTGGACCACTCTTGTGTCGACATGTGTCACATGTCAGTGCACAGTCAGCACTCACATGTCAGTGACGTGGCCCAATCAGGGACTGCCACGTGTCACTGACATGTCAGTGACGTGGACCAGTGCCATGCTGACATGTGGCACATGTCAGATTTGACACGTGGCACATGTCAGATTTGACACGTGGCACATGTCAGATTTGACATGTGGCCTGACAGATCAGTGAGGTGGACCAATCGGGTGTTGACACGTGGCACTTGTCAGAGTCTGACATGTCAGACCTGACAGCTGTCAGATGACGTCAGCAGTGACGTCAACGGTGACGTCAGCAGGGACTGTTACTGCGTTGACCGACGCGTTTACCGGTGCGTGGGGGCGCGTGTGAACAGTGTTTTTGGTGGGACCACCACTATTCTTTAGGTTTCGACGATCCGGATCCAATGGGGGTGGTTTCGGGTCGATCGGAGATCATTAAGTTGGTCAAAATGAGGTTTATTGCCTCAGGAAGCGCGTTCAGGCGGCTTTGCGGGGCCGGTTTCGGTCTAGGGTTTCGTGGTTAAATGTTAGGGGTTTGTATTGACCTTTACGTATACTTTGGACATGACAGGGATTGTACAATTGTACCAGAACGAGGGTATACGTTCGGTTCCTAGCAGGATTGTACTGTGAGTGGGCCGTTTTCCTTAAACCCTTGGGTGCATAAATGTTTTCTGGTTTACTTATATTTATTCACATGCTAAAAACAAATAACGGTTTTGATGATATGGAAATTATGGTTATGGCACGTTTCACGGTATTTGGGCATGAGACCCGTCTGATTAAACGTAACGATCGGTTCAGATTTTATCTATGTATACATATATGTTTTGCATATGGATATCAATAAAATGTATTTAATATTGCACTGTATAGATCCATTCTTATGATACTATCTCCTCCGGACGAGGTACCCCGGAGTGGTCACGGACGTCTAGAACGTCCAGCGTCTATGACGCTAAGCATCGGGGATGCTGTACCCGAACGGGGTTCGGGGATTGAACTCGGAATTGAGACCCGAGTGGCACGCGTAGCCTTGAGATTGTGACCTTATTGGACGTCAGGGACGTCAGACATCGGGGATGTCAAGATCGGAGTGTATAGTGCAGTGGCTAAAATTATGTTTATGGTTTTATTATATGCCTTATGATACATATTATATGAATTATGTTTTTAAATTCTGATGCATGCATGTTTGAAAAACGGAGGGGTAAATTATACGTTTTACTTACTAAACGATTTTATAAACTTGAGTTTCGGCCCACTCACCCTTGATGTTTTGGTAACCCCTCCAGGTTGTGCTAATGAGGTAGAGGAGGAACCTGAGGCTGAGGCATAGATCTACTTCTGCGTACCTGAATCCCTGTTGGGTGACTTTACCCGCAGGTTTATGTTAGAGTCGTGCTCGCAACTTGTGATTTGGATTTCATCCCTTGTCTGACATCTGTTTATTTCGAACTTGATGTAAAACTTTAATTCGGTTTTTTTTTTTATGCATTTGAACGTTTAAGGTTAAAATTGGAACATTATTTTGGGTGTCAGACGGGAGCAGGGCACGTCCCCATGTGGTCCCAGAGAGGATCGGGGCGGGTCCTGTCATAAGCCCTAATTCAATCCATATATCACGTTCTTGAGATGTGTCCTTGTCGTTGACTTACTTCCTAAATCTGTTTCATTAATTTGTTCCCAGAGGAGTCCTTCTGCGTCCAAAACAGAGATCTTGGAAAAGCCAGGTTAGTGTCCAAGAAGGCCAAAAGAGGTCCTAACCTAAAACACGATGGAACCAAGTGAGACATGCACTGAATTGGACTTCAAATACCTATCTAAGCTAATGTAACACTTATTTATTTATTTATTATTATTATTATTATTATTATTATTATTATTATTATTATTATTATTATTATTATTATTATTATTATTATTATTATTATTCCTGTCAAACTCACCTGAAAGGGATCTACGACCTCAAAACCAGAAGAAGGGCCCGAATCTCACCTATCAAACTCAAACTCTCACGGCCAAACTGCAACTGTGCTTCCATGCCTGTCCAGGGGTCGTCTGCTTCTCATTCTTGTTCTTACAGGCTCTTACGAGCTCCCAGAACACTTGTCATTCATCCATTGGTCCACCTCAGATATTTTGGACAAATAAATATCTTCCAATTGTACATTTCTCGAAAAATATGAATAGTACTTGATTCCTTCCGTGATTCATAACTTTCTTGTCGAACGTCTGATTTTAACGTGCCGCCTGTCTACGGACTCGTGATGTCTCGATCTACGCAACAGGCCTTTGTCAATGTCCAAATAGTATTCTGGGTCAAAATTCAACATTTTCCCCTAACTAGGGCAAAATAGTCATTTTACATTAAGTTTCCGTATTTACATTTTACTAAAAGTCTGGGGTGTTACATTAAACCCCTGACACAAGTCGGTACTGCAACTCTCTCACTCGCTCACATCGGCGCTGAGGCTGTAGCTCTCGCACCGCTCGTTCTGCTGCAACTTTTCAAGCTACCGCATTAAACCTACCCATTGCGTTGCAACAATGTGTGGAGCATGCTATGCTTTGGATGGGTGGTATTAAGAAGGTTGGGTGTTCAGTAAATGGTGGCTGGAGGTCTAGGGAGAGAGTTGATCGAGCGAGTTGGGTTGAGGAGTCTTACTAATGTTATAATATTACTGCATAATCATCAAAATTAATGGTATTACTAATTTTAACTAACGGGTAGTGCAACAGTTATGATGGTGTAACCGTTCCTGGTGCACATTGAGGTAAATTGCAATCCATACTGCATTTTGAGATAGAGTGGCGTGTTCATGGTGCATTTATCCTAATAAGCTAAGAAAAATTTGATTAAGGATGTTTTATTAGGCTTATTAGGTTAAGTGCACCAGGAACAAGCCACCAAATCTCAAAATGCACCAGGGACGGAAATTTGCCTCAGGTTGCTGCAGGAACAGGTACATCGTCAACTCCGTTACACCATTCGCCATTTAAAGTTATTAACGTCGTTAATTTTGATGACGTGATAGTAAATAGTAAAAAATTAGTAAGGGTAATTTAGACATTTTTTTTTCATTTTATTATATTTTCTTTTAAACTCTTTCTTCTTTATTCTCTTCCCCTTTCCTACCCAAGACTACCATTTCATTCTCTTCCTCCATCTCCACTGCTCTTCCATGGCTCTATTCACACTCAATTCATTCCTCCACGACAATCCCATCTCTCTCTCTCTCTGTAAGAACCGGTCTTAGAGGAAAGAACGGCGAGTAAGACCCGTGAACTTGAGAAGTAAGAACGGTGAACAAGACCCGTGAGCTTCGAAGGGTAAGATTGGTGAACAATCCCACATCGCTCGGGGAGGGAAAGGTGAAATGCCTTATATGTGTGGGCACGTATCTATCTAACGCAAGGCCTTTTGGGAGCTCACTGTCTTTGGATTCCTTGGGAACTCCAAAGTTAAGCGAGTTGAGGCTAGTGCAATCCCAAAATAGGTGACCTACTGGGAAGTTGTACATGAGCTCCCGAAAACAAAACCGTGAGGGCTGCATCCAAAGCGGACAATATCGTGCTAAATGGGTTGAGTCGTGACAGAATGGTATCAGAGCTGGACCCCGACCATAAGTGTGCCAGCGAGGACGCTGGGCCCCAAGGGAGGTGGATTGTAAGACCACCCATGAGCTTGAGAAGTAAGAACGGTGAAGAAGACTCGTGAGCTTGGAAGGGTAAGATCGGTGAACAATCCCACATCGCTCGAGGAGGGAAAGGTGAAGTGCCTTATATGTGTAGGCACGTATCTATCTAACAGAAGTCCTTTTGGGAGCTCACTGGCTTTGGATTCCTTGGGAACTCTAAAGTTAAGCGAGTAGAGGCTGGTGCAATCCCAAGATGGGTGACTTACTAAGAAGTTGCATGTGAGCTCCCGAAAACAAAAACGTGAGGGCTGGGTACAAATCAGACAATATTGTATAAAATGGGTCGGGTCGTGAAAGAATGGTATCAGAGCTGGACCTCGACCAGAAGTGTGTCAGCGAGGACACTGGGCCCCAAGGGTGGTGGATTGTAAGACCTGGTCTTGGAAGCAATAACGGTGAGCAAGACCCGTGAGCTTGAGAAGTAAGAACGGTGAACAAGACCTGTAATCTTGGAAGGGTAAGATCGGTGAACAACCCCACATCACTCGGGGATGGAAATGTGAAGTGCCTTATATGTGTGGACACGTATCTATCTAACACAAGGCCTTTTGGGAGCTCACTGGCTTTGGATTCCTTGGGAACTCTAAAGTTAAGAGAGTTGAGGCTGGTACAATCCCAAGATGGGTGACCTACTGGGAAATTGTATGTGAGCTCTCAAAAACAAAACCGTGTGGGCTGGGTCCAAAGCGGACAATATTGTGCTAAATGGGTCGGGTCGTGACACTCTTTCTCTTTCTCTCTCTCTCTCTTTCTCTATATATCTCTCTCTCTCTATATATCTCTCTCTCTCTCCCTCTCTCTCAATTTCTCTAAATTCCAAATGGCGTCTTCTCATTTCCTGCCCAAGACTACCATTTCATTCTTCTCCTCCATCTCCACTGCTCTTCCATGGCACTCTTCATACTCATTTCCTTCCTCCACTACATTTCCTTCTCAAACAATGGTCAACGCCGCCAAAATCCTCTCGGATTCTAGCTACACCTCCATGGCTCTAACCCTAGACCTCGCCTCCCTCACTATTCTTGTCTCACGTTTTCCGTCTTTCTCCATTTTTGCTCCCAACAACGACGCCTTTTCTTTCTCTGGTCAGCCCTGACCCTTCTTGAATACCACCTCCTTCCCCAAGCTTTCTCTTTCCAGTCACTCAGGTCCTTGCCTTTCGGCCCCAAGATCTCGACTTTAGTCTCTGGATACTCCCTCACCATCATCACTTCTCCCTCCGACCGCTGAGTCTCTCTCAACAACATTACCCTCCCTCTTTCCCCAATTTTCGATGACGAGTCGCTGATAATTTTTGAAATCAGCAGGTTCTTGGACCCGTATTTTCAGAATTCGGGTCCGATTCGCAGCTACGACCCCATGAACCATGTGTGCTTGGCCTAGGAGAGCCCCAACGAGCCCATAGAGGTAAGTGACAGTCACGTCCCATTTAACAAAGCTTCTAATGCGCTGAGGTCTAGAGGTTGCTCTGTCATGGCTTCGTTTATTGAAATGCAATTTCATGGGATTTTCTCTAAGTACGAGACGATGGTGACCGTGTTTGATCCGTTTGATCAAGTTTTGATGAATCAAGTTGGGAACTTGAGTGAGCAGTCATCCATCTTTCATCGTCATGTGGTTCCCTGCAAGCTTTTATAGAGTGATATGGTGAGTTTGAATGACGGGATGATCCTGAGGACAAATTTGATGTGAATTGTGAGAGAATGGAGAAGAAAGAGTTTTAAAAGAAAATATAATAAAATGAACAAAATGTCTAAATTGCCCTTACTAATTTTGTACTATTACTACCACGTCATCAAAATTAACGGCGCTAATAACTTTGACTGACAGATGGTGCAACGGACATGACGATGTACCTGTTCCTGCAGCAACCTGAGGCAAATTTCCGTCCCTGGTGCATTTTGAGATTTGGTGGCTTGTTCTTGGTGCACTTTGCCTAATAAGCTTTTTTATTATTATGTTATGTTCAAGCAACTCAACTTGCTACTTTTCTATTGAATCTACTATCAACTAATGAATCATTTTTTTCTTTCTTACGTTTAATGTAGTAGTAAATTGAATTTTTTATTCTTTTATTGAATCTATTATACAATATATGTAATAGGCACTGATTTTGTAAATGGAAACCTAAAAAACTAATAAATGAATATACAAAAAATTACAATGAGGGCACACAAAACAATGTAGTGAATGATGTGGTGTGAAAGTTATCACGGTGTGCCATCTTTTCTTTCCTGAATTGTGTGAAATATTTTTACAATGTGCAGCTTTTGCCTCCAGAAGGCGTGAATACTTGGTAGGAAATGTTATTACAGCGTGCACCAATATTCGAGTTTCTAAAATGTGCAGTATATGCCTTCAAAATGCATCAAACCCTGCTAGAGCTTGAACATGGACTTGAACTTGAACTAGAGGTTGGACTAGAACTAGAACTAGAATTACGGTCTTGAGGTACTCCTACATTTTTTGTTATATTAGCTTCTGTTCTAGTGCCAAACCCTACTAGAATAATGGTTTTGAGTACTACTGCATCCTCCTTCTAATTCCAGTTACCTTTCTCATTGAAAATCACACTTCTTAAGGCAATAATCATATTTGTTTCTAAGTTGTCAATTCTATACCTCTCTCAAAACTGCCATGACTTATAAATACACCCTAAACATAGGATTCATACAGTTTCTGCCTTTTCTGGTATGGTACGTACATATAACAAATATAACCAAAAACTTTCAAATTTGACACACCATGCCTTCTTCCACAGAACTTCTCAAAGGGAGTTTCTCCTTATACTGCCTTGATAGAATGCTAGTAGATTGATAATAGTATTGATTGTCTCACCTCATAACTCATAAAGAATCTGTTTGTCAAGATTCATGGACTTTGCCATTTCCATATTGGTTTTATTCTTCTTCTTAGTAACACCATTTTACTGAGGCGAGTAAGCTACTATGAATGCAAAATTATTGACAGAGTATAGTAGGTTTACAAAATTCGATCGTTCGAGGACTTCTTTCAATGTCATTCCACTTTTGTTTGGTACTTGGTAACTTAGATTTAAAGTAAATGCAATAAGGGGTTTTTAAGATTGGTTATTGTCACAAAATTAAAATGCAAAATAGAAAGTAAAGTGATGAAGGCTTGATTGATTTTAAGATTGATTGACTATGTCGAATTAGGGCTTACTATCCACCATTACCAATTATAGTTCTCATTATAATTCCTTGACCTATTTACTATGCATGTTCTGAATTAAGTGTCCGTACAAGGGCCCGACTAAGGCCTACCTCACACCTATTATCCTCTCATAATTTTCGTGTTTTAAGTGTGATGTCCTCTGTAAAACTTCTATTGTCGATAGTGCGTGATAATGCATGAAACATAAAGATGGCTTGATGACATTACACTAACCCTAGAAAGTGATGTTCAGTCCTAGGTTGTCATGAGTTTAGATTACTAATAAGATTCGTCCTCTTAAACTCGATGCTACAAATTGCAAGTTGATATGATGGTCTGTTAAGTAATTACATCAACAATTATACACAAACAAGGTGATCAAGCTTATAAGAATTGTTCATACCATATCTGACCAGACCCATTGAGTCGTATACTTAAAGCCCAGACTCCGTTCAAGGCCTAAAACCACCGTACTTACACAGCCCCAACACCGGGCCTAATGCGGGATGCCATGTGGAAGTCTATCCACCCTCGATCTGGGTAACACGTGTCAGCACGAAAATCGAGAAGTATTTGTCCCACATCGAAACTATGGGAATTGAACATCCTACCTACCCATACATAAGGGGTACACATTTCCCAATAAAGGTAACTAATATCTACTATTCACTACAACTCTGATCAATTTACCATTTACTATTTCCTCTTACGAACAAAGTTACTGACTTGACCGTCAGAGAACCTTAGGCTAACACCACACTGGTACTCGTACTAACGGGAAACACGCTATTCGCTTAAGTTGACAGGTTACGAGGAAGGACACGCGTCATTTGATGATTGGACGACGAGTAATCGACAGTTGGAACATTTAACGCTTTAACAGTTTGGCCCCGTCTATGGAAAACTGACTAAGTTTACCTACGCTCAACCAGACCGAGTTAACACTCGTCCACCTATTATGCCGAGAACAAACTCACAGTCACTGAACATGCAGGGCGATCACGATCTCGGTGAGGTCACACCTAGGCAAGGCCCCAGAACTATGAGGGACCTCTCTCCAAACTTTTTACAAATAATCGAAAGACTCTAGAGTGACATGGCCGAGGTCAAAACTAAGGGTACACAGGCTGAATCGAGTTGTCAGGCACTCGACGATCGGTACACTGAGGTGGCCGAGCAGCTACGAGTCGTGCAGGCAGAACTCGCTACCCACCGAGCCTACGTTTGTAAGGAGGAGGCCAACAAGGTGGTGGCCAAATGCGCTGAGCCTGCTGAAAGAAAATTGTCGAGTGGTGGGGAAAAAAAAGGTACACACGGTCGCCGAGCCAAGTAAAAAGGGGCAAGTAGATGCCGAACCGAGTAAGAAACACGCTCGGATGTTGATCATCCCTAACAAACAACCCGACGACACCAGGATCTACTGGGACGCCCGTGACGCCCTAAGCAAGGGAGCATGTAACGACCTGTCCTAGAAGTCGGGATTAGATTAGTGGTTAATGCCGAATTAGTAAAGTTAATCGGTGATTTGTTGAGTGATTCGGACGGATGGTGAGAAATGAAGGTTTTGCCCCTAGAATGGAGAAAAGGTTGACTTTTAGTTCGGACGGTCAAATGGACTTTGACCTATGACTGTGATGTAGTTTAGGACGTCACGAGTTCATAGACAGGTGGTACGTCCGATTCCGACATTCGGTGAAGAAGTTATGATGTTCGGAAGTTTGGGGGTATTTTGGTAGTTTGGTTGAAAATGGGCAAACTGTTGACTTTTCATATGACATGGAATTGTGACACATTTTGAGGACCGTTAGGTAGGTCTCGATTCTCTGAGTACAACGATAGGCGGCACGTTGTCATCGGACTTCAGACGGCTTAAATTTTGGTCTAAATGCCTTAGGGGTAAAATGGTAATTTGTGTGGCAAGGGGCATTTTGGTCATTTGGGCCTTGGGATCTGTGCCCAGTGATAAGTGAACACTTGGCTGCCCTAGAATCTTGGTTAATGAGATTGGGACATTTGTCCCATCTCTAGAGGTCTGTGGAACCTTTTCTCAGTCGACTTAAATGGTTTTAAAAATTGGGAGCTTAGGTTGCACAGTTTGGCCGTGAGAGAAAAACAGCAGGACCGTGAAACCATTACCTTCGATTCTTCATCAATTAAGGATACTTGGTGAAGGAAAATGAGAGAACAGCTGATGAGGAGTGTGGTGGTCCTTCTACAAAGCACCATCATGCACGGTGGTGGTAGAAAGAAGGTGAAGACCGTGAGCCCTGTTCTTGAATTTGAAAATAGGCTTTTAGTTTAGGCCACTACTAACGGTTCTAATCGATTAGATGGTGATCAGGAAGGTGAGACGAGTCTGAGGAGATTGGAAGAAGGGCCTGCCGTGGACGGTGGCAGTGAAACCCGAAAAAAGGTAAGTGTTGGTTTGAAAATGGCAACTTGTGTCTCGATGGTTGTTAACCAAAATGAAGGATCAGGTGAGGTTATGGAGGTTGAGAGGAGTTCAAAGGGATTAAAATCGAGGCCTAAAGTGGCCGAGTGCACGAGAACTTAGAGGAGGTAAAATTGGACATGTGACCTCGGTTTGGAAGGTACTTTACAGACCCTATTTGTGAGTTTTGAAAACTTAGTTGTGTAGGAAATCACTAGAAAAAATGAATGATGAAACCAGGATTGAAAATGGACTAAGAATGGACAAAAAATCATGAACGCCGGTTCTGGATTGGACCGGGTCGGTTTGGATCGGTCTGAACCGGGTTCACCCTAGGTTGAAGGAGATGAAAGTAGGCGCGTGGCTACCACGCGCAGCCCCTTTGGGTGGTGCATGTGGGCACGTGGCACGCCTTTTGAGGAAGGTTTCAACATGACCTTTAAAGTATTCGATGTAACGAACATTTTGGGATTGGTTTCTAGTCGATCGGACGTCGTCTCGATATGTTTCGGGATGTCCAAAGGTTTAAAGGCTAGGTTAAAAATAGTTAAAAATTCGAAAAAAATTACGGGGCTTTAGTAGAAGCTTTATGAAGTAGTTAGTGACCTTAGAATGTGATTTGGACAAGTTCGGGAAGTCCGTTGATAGTGGATTAGCCGAGAAAGCGAAATTGCACGCGTATCGAGGCAGTGACGTGAATGCTCTGTGAGTGGACTTTGCTTTCTAACTTTTGATGCATGCATAAATGTTTTTATATGTTTTCTATATGTGATTTCTATGTTATGATATGATCTTTATGATGTACGGTTTTACACGTATTTCGAAATATTTACATAATTGGACAGTTTACGAGATTATGATTTAATGTCGTGATTTGATAACGATTTCGATACTATGATTTTGGGCTTTGAAATATGATTTGATTTCAATGATTTGTGATGGATTTTGAAACGTGATTTCAGGTTTTGGAATCGAATTTCAGAAATATGATTCGGGATTCGGTTTTGGGACTTGAAAAGTGGATTTCTGGATTTGCATTCGGAATGATGATTTCGGATGGAGACTTGGCTTCAGAATGGTGATTTCGGATTCGGATTTGGACATGGATTTGGAAATGGTTTAAAAATAGTTTTGGATTGGATTTGCTGGATCTGGTTATTAGGTGTAAAGATCCGAATATGATATGTGATGGGGGCGGGCCCAGATTCGGTTTAAAGACCCGGATAGAGTTTAAAGACTCGGGAGTTTAATGACTCGGATATTGTGATTTCCCGCGTAGGCCTATTGAGTTTAAAGACTCGGATTATATTGAGGCCTGGATTGAGTTTAAAGACTCGGATTGCTATTGAATTTAAAGACTCGGATAGATCCAGTAGGTTCGATTGATTGAAATGAGTTTCAAAAGTGTTTTCAACTATGTTTGGATTTCTATGATAACTTGAGGGTTTTTAAGAAAAGTTTTCATGTAACGACCCGTTCCGAGTATCAGAATCAAATATTAATTATTTATGGTTTAGAATGACTAATCTGGGATTAGTTGAGTGAAATCGGACGAAATGTGCAAAATGTTGACTTTTAGTTCGGGCAGTCAAATGGACTTTGACCGATGACTGTTATGTATTTCGGGACGTCACGAGTTCATAGACAGGTGGAACGTTCGATTCCGACATTCGAGGAAAAAGTTATAACGTTCGGAAGTTGAGGGGTATTTTGGTAATTTGGCTAAAAAGGGGCCAAATGTTGACTTTTGACCCGGAAGTCCAATGGACGAGGGCCAAAGACCGTTACGTAGGCCTTGTCGATACGAATCCAATGACAGGTGACATGCCGAAATAGGAGATTCGACGACGAAGTTATGGTCACGGGAACGAATTCGATTAACCGAACGAACCGGGATTTCGATTAAAATATTATTTTATTGTGAATAGTATCCGATGATTGAGCACATCTGGATGAGTGACAAGTGTCACCCATCCCTTGATTTAAGGCCTAAAGTCAGGTCCATGTTTTGGGGAAAACACCATCATTTTGTTTCATTATTCTTTAATCATTTTAATATTAATCCTCCATTAATCATCTTCTTTGTCTTTAAACCGTGAACAATTGGGAAAACAGAATTGAGAGAATTGGCTGCCTTCCTTAACTAGTTTTGAGGGGAAAATTGAGAGTTTGGTAAGACTAACTCAGCTCGGTAAACACGAGAGATAGAGAGAAGCTGGAGAGTGAGACTCGAAAATTTGGAATTTTGGGGGGAAATTCGGATTTTAAACTATGAGCCTTAATGAACAAAATTGAGTGCAATTTGAGTCTTCTGGGATTGTGATAACGCTCAAACTACGCATTAAATTAAACACGTAATTCAGGTGTTATGCAATTTAAACCCTTTTTGTGTAGTTGTAGTATTGGTAAATAGGGATAGTTCTTAACCGGAGAAATTAGGGAACATTAATAATATGTTAGTGAGAAAGAATAATGAATAATCAAAGAATAATGAATTAAATAATTAAATAATTAAACAATTAAATAATAAAGAATTAATGAATTAAAGAATTAATGAATTAAAGAATTAAAGAATTAATGAATTAATGAAATAAAGAATAAAAGAATAAAAGAATAAAGAATTAAATAATAAAAGAATAATGAATTATATGGGGGGTTTGAAAGATTGTAATCATATAATGAAGAAAGCAAGTAAAAATAATTAAGAACTTAATTCTACTTCTACTTTAACTTTTGTGCAAGTGAACTTTCTTCAAACACATATTTTTACCAACACTCTAACATCATGCTCATATTGAACCAATCACAAAATCCTACCTTAATCATCTCAAATACATGCATACGTTTTTCAATATTACAAATGCACCGAACAGCGGTCATAAACACTTATAAAACGATTCACCTTATGTTATTAATTTCAATGTGTGTCAAACATTTAAATCTCTTCAATCCTATTCTAAGTGCACCGAACAGCGGTCATAAACACTTAGCGTTAAATTGAAGGTTAAGCACTAAAACATATGAAGTAGATGAAATTCAAAAAGTAAAACACATGAAGATTGTATTCACATTTACAAATGTTAGAAAGAAAATACCAACACATATATTGAATTATAAGTAAACCGAAACAATAACAAGAATTTAAGTAAAGGGAAGAAAGTTAAACTTTCGGAATCCAAGAACAGCTTGTGATTCCGAAAGTGAATGAAAACAATGGAATGTTATTCATAAGGAACACCGAACAGCGGCGAGAACCTTATGAAGATGGAGGATAAAACATAAGAATGCGGACTTAAATTCTAGAATTATTTTGGAAATACTTGGCCTACGTATTTCTTAAGGAAAGCATAAAAATGTATTTAAGAGATCTCAAAGAAAAATCACAAGAACAAAGTAAAGAAGAAATGAAATTAAGAATGAATATAAATTAAGAACAATAATTAAAAGAAAGTTAATTAAATAAAATAAACTACAAGAATTAAAATGGTCCCCAAAATTAAAGAAAGAAGATGAACTAAAAGAAGAGAAACTAGAGAGAAATAATAGAACCTAAACTAAAGAGAGAAACAAAATGGGGAAAATGGGGACCCTTTTACAAATGAATTTTCCTCCCTATTTATAGTGGGAGGCCAAAAAGAACTCAAAATAAAATTCAAAATAAAATAAAATAAGTGAAATGATGAATTATGATGATTTTAGGCATGGGTTAGGGTTGAAAAATCAGAAAAACTGCACAAAGTGGGAGCAGTTTTCGCAAGTGGGCTGTACGGGCTGCTGGGTAGGTGGGCTGGTTGCTGAAAAATCAGAGCAGCAGAAGGGAAATGGCCTGATGGAGCAGGTGGGCTGCGCAGTGGTTGGATTGGACTGTGCGGGTTGGTTGGCACAGTGGGCAGTAGGTGCAGTGGGCTGCGCGGGTCCGAACAGTAGAAAGCTGGGCCGAGCAGTTGGTGATGCGGGCCGGATTGGATGGAGCGCGCGAACCTGGGCTGCTGCTGCGGGTTGAAGTCTGGTGTGTAGGAGACGCGGGTCGAGCAAATTGGCGGGCTTTGGTGCAGTGGACACGGGCCAAGCAGGTTAGTGGGCCAGGCGGGTGCTGGGCTGGGATGGAAGGATCACAGCCTTGCTGCTGGGCTGGAAAATTTGGGCTCGCGGACTGGGCTCTTGCATTTGGGCTGCAGAAATGATTTTAGGCTGATCAAATTTACAAAATTAATTTGGGCTTGCATTAATTTGGGCTGCACAATAAAAACAATTAAATTATATAATTCAACCGAATTTCGTCCGTATTTTCTTCGTTATAAATCCGATCGAGACGATTCTTTCGCCAAAACGCTCCAAATAACAAGCTTTATTTATTTAAACAAAAATATCACAAAATAAATTATTTTATCTAATTATTTATTATTTTAATATTAAAAACTAAGTATAAAGGGTATAAAATAATATAAAATAATGCTTATTTGAAGACCTATCAGATTGCCACCATCAGTTTCATCGAATGAACGAAGGGAATTGAGGCCCAATTGGCTCTGAACGGGCCTGGTAACGGTGAGCAATGTTCGAGCTTGAGTCGTGATCATTGAGTGATCAAACGACGAAATTGATGAAGGGAAACTGTTTCTCTTGGTCCATTAAAGCTTCTGGGTGGATCAATTGAAGGAAATCGGTTGGGATTGATGAACTTCGAAGAGGGAACAGTGCCCAGATGTTCTTCGAATGTTCATCTTTGATTTGAAGGTTTAATGCAAGGTTTTGTGTAATTAACGTTACAGAACTCTAATTGGACTTAAATCGAAGGTAACTGAATGTTCAATTGTTGAAAACGGTGTCGAATTGACAGAGAACAAACCGGGTCGTCACGCGGGTTGGAGGATCCGTTTGCAGAGGAAACGAGTGAGGACGACAACACTGTAGCAGGCGCGTGGGTTTCACGCGTAGCCACTCACGGCGGCGCGTGAGGGCGCGTACAGCCTTGTTTCAAGGTGAGGTCAACATGACTTTGAATCCTCTCAGTGTAACAAACATTTTGACACTGGTTTCGAGGAAATTGGATATCGTTTCGATAAGGTTCCGCGTATCCGAAGTTTTGATTTACGTGTTAAATACGTATTTAAATTTCAGAAAAATTGGGGAAAATTATATGAGATATTTTGAGATGTTAGTGACCCTCATTAATGATTTTGGACATGAATTGTGATTTCCAGAATTTACGGAAAAACGTGCAGCTCGGAAAACGAGTGATTCGGACGGTGTGTGTGTGAATGGACTTTGTTTTCTAACCGTGATGCATGCATATATGATTTAAATGCTTTATTATATGATTTTATATGCTTTGGAATGATTGATGTTTCAATCCGTTGATTTCTAGATTTTATGGATTATTATATTATTATTGGCACGATTTTTGAGAAATTGTGAAATTGATGTTTTGGGCATAGGCCCTTGATTGAACATGATGTTTTGACTCGGGTTATGAGTCAAGAATTGAAAATGATATTTGGACTCGGATTATGAGTCAGGGATTGATTTCATGGATTTACGTGAAAGTGGCAACTCGGATTTACGATTGCACGGATTTACGTGAAAATGAGATTTTGGGCTTGAGACCCAATGGAATTGTGATTTTGATTGGATTTGTATTTCCATGTGATTACATGATGAGATTGATGGTTTCTAGATTTATGAAATAATCGGGACTCTGGTTTTACAAATTATGTTTTGGGCTGAGACCCTGTATTGAAAATAGTTTTGATTTCAAATGCAACTGTTTTCACTGGTTTTTATGATGACGATATGTTGTGGATATTAGGGCTTTCGGGGTGGAATATATTTCTCCCGAAGTGCACCCTGGATATAGGGCTTCCGGTTGGGAATGTGTTTCCCCGGAATGAACCTTGGAGATAACGCTCGCCTTCGGGATGGAAATTTTTACCCCGAAGAGGTCACGTAGCACGGTCTGTTGTCGTGCAGCCGAGGGAGGCTCGACTCAGATCAGATGTGCTGGATTATATGGAGATCGGTCGGTGATGTGTTCACGACGATCTGGATTGTCTGGCTGGTGATGTGTTCACAGCAGCGGATGCTCGGATTTTGAGTGGTCCTTGAGCCTATTTGATTTGCACGCGTTGCAGGGATAAACGTGACTATATATGAGATCGGATATGGAAATAAGTTCCGTGGTTTTGTGGAAAATGATTTTGAGGAAAATGTGGTCTTATGGAAAGTTGAAATGATTTTGATAAACATGGGTTTAAAAGAAAATGTGGACGTGGAATTTAGAAACATATTTTGATTTTATCGGTCCACTGATCATACTTGATTGATTTCATACTATTACTCATGTTTTACGCTATGCATGCATGTTTGTGAAAACTGGAGGGTAAGAATGTGTTTTGGTAAATGTTTTTATAAAAGGTCATTTTTGTCCACTCACACCTTTTCTGTTTTATTGACCCTCCAGGTCGTGGTACGACGTTCGGGGCTGATCGAGAGGCGGAGGTAGCAGCAGAAATCAGTGCAAATATCCCTTGTCTGGCAGGCGCTGAAGGGTAGTTTCAGGCTTTTAGTTGACTTGTCAGACGGGAGCAGGACCGGGTACGGTTGTTGTGAACTAGTAGATGTCGTGGGTTTGGATAACCCGAGTGAGGATTTGAGAGACCTTTTTAGGATGACCAGTCTGGTAAATGTGGGTACCTTGGGTGGGCTCCCATCAGGTTTTCAGAGAAGAAGAACGAAGGATCGTCTATCCTCACGACGAACTCATCATCGTTATGGCAGAAATATCCAACTTTGACATACATCGGGTGATGGTCAACACTGGAAGCTCTGCCAATGTCCTCGCAGATTTTATTTTCGAATTCTACTACGTTCCAGCGGCAGCCGTACATGAGATCATCCCATCCACTCCTCTTTCATCCATAACACATACTTTGGATGAGGAGAACCCCCAGTCCGACCCGACTCGGCCGACTTGGCTCCTCTACTTCGACGGATCGTCCTTCCACAATGGGTTTGGGGCTGGACTTGTCCTCACCACACCAGAAAAGGTCCGAATGGAATACGCCCTTCGTTTTCTATTCAAGACCTCCAACAATGCCGATGAGTATGAGGCCCTCCTTGCGGGACTCTGCCTGGCCAAAACCATGGATGCAAAACAAATCAGAATATATAGCGATTCACAGCTCATCGTCAATCAGATCAATGACGAGAATGAGGCCAAAGACTCTTCCATGGCGACATACAGAGCATTGGTAAAGTCTGTCCTATGCAGTTTCCACAGTTATGCTATCACACGGATTCTGCGCTCCGAAAATAATCACGTCGATGTTCTAGCCCGGCTTGCATCCTCCCTCGATGAGATACAGAGTCGCAATGTCCTTATAGAAATACTTAATCAACCTAGAACCCAGTGCTCGACGGTCTACGCAATAGACACTGACTGGTCGTGCATGACCCCGGTGCTGGGATTCCTCACAAACGGAACTCTCCTTTCCGAAAAGATCAGGGCAAAGAAGGTCCAGCGACAGGCAACACGATCTACACTCATCAACAACCAACTCTACAAGTGGGGCTTTACTCTGTCCCTCCTAAAATGTCTCATCCCGGAGGTAGGTAGAGCCATTCTGGAGGAGATATATGCCGGTATTTGCGGGAACCACTCTGCTCCACTATCGCTGGCCCATAAAGCCTTCCGGTAAGATTTTTACTGGCCAACCATACACGGGGATGCGGAAGAGCAGACCAAGCGATGTGATCAGTGTCAACGATTTGCCTCTTTCCTCCATTTTCCTCCAGAAAACCTCATACTCATGATCAGCTCCTGGCCCTTTTCACAGTGGGGACTTGACTTAATCGGTAAAACGTCAGTTGGGAAGGGCAAGACAAAATATGCAGTGGTTGCAGTGGACTACTTCACAAAATGGGTAGAGTCAAAGGCTTGGCCTCCATCACCACGGCCCAGATTGAAACGTTCGTCTTCCAGAACATTATTTGTCGTTTCAGTCTCCCACACACCATTGTCACGGACAATGGAAAACAATTTTGACAACGCGCGCTTTCGTGCTTTTTGTGGCAGACACAACATCCTCTCTGCTTCGCTTCACTGGCTCATCCCCAATCCAACGGACAGGTAGAGGCCATCAACAAAATCATCAAGCACACGCTAAAAACAGAACTAGACGAGGCCAAGGGAAAGTGGTCTGAAATCCTCCCCAACGCACTCTGGTCATATCGGACTTCCTACCAAACATCGACAAATGAAACCTCCTTTTCACTGACCTTCGAAACAGAAGCGCTCATCCCTGCTGAACTGAATGAAACTTCTTACAGAGTGTCGACCTACGAGCCCAAACAAAATCACCATCAGCTTGTACTTAGTTTGGACCTCATTGAAGAACATAAGGAACAAGCTAACCTCAGAAACATTGCCTGCAAGCAGCGGCTCTGCAATTATCACAACGCCAGAGTGAAACACCGGGGTTTTTAGGAGGGTAACTGGGTCTTTCGGAAGGTCAGCCTCGCCACTAAGGATAGCTCAGCCGGAACTCTCAGCCCAAACTGGGAAGGCCCCTACTGGTTTACAAGGATCTGCTAGCCCGACACCTATGAATTGGAAGATTCAAGTGGGCGACACCTCGACCACCCATGGAATGCCGACCACTTAAAAGAAATACTTCATTTAAACTTTGTATTTTTCTTCATCTTATAACTTGTTGTAATATTCCGACCTTCGCGCCCCTTATTTATGAACTCTTCCATTTATACCATACTTGTCACCTAACACTAACAAGGACTCAAACACACGGGTCGGGGTTTGGTCTTACTCGGCCTACACCCCAACACTTGATTTTTTGACTCAAACTATGGAGTCGGTGTACAGCCTTACTCGGCTTACACCAACACTTAGACTCAAACATACGAGTCGGGGTTGGTCTTACTCGGCCTACACCCCAACACCTGCTGTTTTTTGGCTTAAACATTGGAGTTGGTGTACAGCCTTACTCGGCTTACACCAACACTTAGACTCAAACATACAAATTGGGGTTGGTCTTACTCGACTTACACCCCAACATTTGTTTTTTTTTTAACTCAAACATTGGAGTCGGTGTACAGCCTTACTCGGCCTACACCAACACTTAGACAAACAGGTAAATCAAAGTGAGGTGTACTAGGTCTACAAATTTTGTTCGTTGGGGCAAATCCGATTTCATTCAATGTGCAGACCTATTATACTCGGTCTGCAAGAGCATTACAAAAATACAGCCTCTCGGTCGTCCTACCAACTACTACCAACAAAAAAAGAAATAAAAGTGCACGACGCAAAGCCCTACACTAGATCTTCCATCGGTTGCTCCTCGGCCTGCGGCACTGACTCTGCCTGCACGTCCGACTCGTGAGGCAGATTGCTCGGCTCGCACCCTTCCTTGGAACTAGGTTGAGTAGCCCCAGACCTCATCCTTGGCCTGGTCCTCCTCCCCCGACTCTTCCTCAAACATGTCGGCCGTGATATCTGGGCCAAGCCAGGGGGTCTTCATTGTCAACCCAAGGTTTTGCAGGAAGAGGTTGCGGAAGAACTCCTACTCGCAGTTAGCGGCCTACTCGTTCTTTAGCTTGTCCTGCTCCTCGGACGCCTTGAACTCAGCCACCACTGTCTTCCTGGCCTCTTCCAGGTCGGCCTCCCTGACCGCCTTCACCAGGCACAGTTCTTTCCAGTGCCGCAGCCGGTCTTCTCCTTGACCTCGAGCTCGACCTTCATCTGATCCCTGGAGCCTAGGGCCTCTTGAGTCTTCCACCTCTCGGCTTCCAACTGACGGGTCATGTCAGTCTCCTGCTTCATAGCTCTCTCGGCCTCTTGGAGCTTGGGAGTGAACTCCTCATGCTTCTTCCTCAGCCGGTCTTTGTCCGTCCTCGCCGCGGACACCCTCCTCTGAGCATTCCCGAACTGGAGGTAGACTTCACCGAGAGCCTGCACATGAAAAACATTAGCATGTACTCTACTCGGCCTACACATTACACTTGTAAACAAAAAAAAATAAAAGCAAACTTACATTGCTCAGCAGCAGCAAGGCCTTCTCCATCTTCTGGTCGGCCGACCGGGATTGAACCTCGGCTAACCTGCCCAAAGGGGTGGAGGCCCCCTGATAGACTCCATTCAGCAACGACACCATCTGCCTCGGGCAACAGAGGGTGGTCTCAACATTGGTCCCCTCACCGACCGCCTCTCCCTCGGTGAATACACCAAGGTTCACGTCCCTCATTTTCTGCAACATCTCGAGAATCCTTGTATCCAACTGAGGGGGGACGGCAGAGGGTTGAACTCTGGGGCCGGCATAGTCCGTCTGCCCCCAATCTCCTTCTGCCCCGACAGGATGGTCTCGGCCTCTTTCACGCTTTTGTCCGTCTAGGGTCAAGGGAAAGCACTCGGTCTCCGTCAATGTCTGTTTGCTTTCTTTTCGGCGACCGAGGAGGACTTGACAGCTTTGGCTTGGAGGATTGGCCCTGCCTTAAGTGGTCGGTCCATTCACTCTGCCCTTTGACTGCTCGGTCTTTCTTCCTCTTGAGGAGAAGCTTGAGACGCTCGGCAGCCTTTAACAACGAAGCTGACTTCTGGGCAGTCTTGTCGGTCTTCATCCTTAACTACTCACAATCTTTCAAAATTCGACTCTCGAGGTGAAATGGCACTGCAATACTGAGCCATTGGTAAACATATGTAAAAAAAAAAAAAAAAAAACTTACCTTCGTTGGTGTCGATTAGGCCGACTTTGTATTGAAACCCTGGCAACCGAAGGATTCGTCGGTTCCGATTCAGGTCGTCCAAGATCTCTCTCACTCGGTGTACAAAATCTCCTTCTCTTCCGCGGAGATCTTCTCTTAGGGGAATAAGCCTGCACACCGAGAAACCGGTCAGCCATTATCACCATACTTAGCATACAAATAAAAAAACAATTATACAAACAAAGAAATGGTCGGCCTATGCTACAACTATCCACCTTGGGTCTGAAATTTGGACAGTATTGGAGGTCCCTCGGTATCCCCTTCGCAGTTACCACCGACCAGGCAGAACTTAGTCTTATACGACTTCTAGGAGGTCGGTATGTCCAGGATGAACTCCCCCCGTTTGTTCTTCTTGCGGTGACGGACGAAGACCCACCTGGTGCTCTGTTGCTGGAACCCAAACTCATTCAAATACATGAGCTGGGAATAGGTCGGCTCGGGCTGCTCGGCCCAACGGAAGGCCGTGTAGAGCGAGCAAATCACGATCCAAACATTAAGATTGAGCTGGCCGAGTGCCACCCCCATCTTCTTCACCATCCTCCACAACCAGGGATGCAAAGGTAGCCTCACCCCATGGTGCATCAGCTCGGTATAAAACAATACCATACTGGCTGGAGGGTTACTCGGCCTCTTGTCTCTTATTGGAAACCTTGTAGTCACCGAGTCAAGAACGCTGAACTCGATCCTCATCTTCATCAGGCCCTTCTCGGTCTCCTTTTTGACCATTTTGTTAACAGTGAAGGCGGCCCATTCAATCGACACTGCATCCAAGATCGACGCATCACTAGTCGATTTTCTCTTATTCAACCGCACATCACCTTTATCTCGACCTTGGGTCAACTTCAGTGCTCGGTGTACACCTACTTTGATTATTGTCTCGGCGTCCACTAAGAGGTTGCCACTGCCCGACCGGTCTACCAGCTCAAACCCTGCGCAAGTCTCTGTTTTCCTCCCTGATGACTCGGCAGTACTGTGCACCGAGTGTGCCCTATTTTGTGCCTCGGCCGAGTGGACCTCGTGCTCACTAGCAGAGATGGGAATGAGAACATGCACACTACTATCTGACGTAAACTCACCGCCCTGTGAGTCATAGCACTTACTCTCGGATACCGAGTCACTATCCCCAGACATCTACAAAAAAGAAAAAAACACAACTTAGAAGACCGACTAGGACCTACGACGATCTGACCACAAACTTCACCAAGTTCATGACCAGTTCTTCACCAACTCTTACTTTAATCGAACAAATTGGACTTAAAGAGTGCTTACCATGTTTTTTCACAGAGGATTTGTTGGTGGGAAATCTCAACCACCGTATGCACCACCGCCGAGAGCTGATCGGAAATTGCCTTTCTATTTCGACAGAGTTTTCCCACTTTTCTCACAAACGCAAAGTGAGTAAATCGGTAAAAGCATCTCATATTTATAGAGATTAGTACACAGATTACGAGGCAACACCCCTCTCAGTGGCCGACACGTATCACGGCTAACCGATCTTACCGACACGTGTCAACCATCCAGCCGAGGGAGCTCAACCGTCCTTCCTCACTCCACCATCGACCTCCCCGTGTTCTCACCGAGCCCCTTACATCGCTCGGTGCCCGTAACTCTCAGCAAGGGCTGGACTCCCCCTACCGACCCAGAATAACTCCACGCCGAGAGAGATACACCGCTCTTACCAAGCTAACAAAGGGTTGGCCCTCATCACCGACCGTGGTACCACCACCGAGCTGAATACAAACTTGACCGACCACAGCGGCTCTACCGAGACACCTACTCAGAAGACCGACCACTCTCTACCTCTCCGTCGTGACCGAGACTGTCTCCACGGACTCTCTCGCCAGGGGACTTGGGGGATTACTGGTATACTCTCCACTAGGGTCTGGGAGAATGAGACAAGCCCCCGACCAAGAAATTCCACCTCAGTCAAGGACTTGGGGGACTTCTGTTGACACCATATCTGACCAGACCCACTGGACCGTATACTTAAATCCAGGACTCTGTTCAAGGCCCAAAACCACCGTACTTACACAGCCCCAACACCGGGCCCAATGCGAGATGCCACGTGGAAGTCTATCCACCCTCGATCTACGGAACATGTGTTAGCACGTAAATTGAGGAGTATTTGTCCCACATCGAAACTATGAGAATTGAACATCCTACCTACCCATACATAAGGGGTACACATTTCCCAATAAAGGTCACTAATATCTTTTATTCACTACAACTCTGCCCAATTTACCAATTACTATTTCCTCTTACGAATAAAGTTACTAACTTGACCGTCGAAGAACCTTAGGCTAGCACCACACCGGTGCTCGTACTAACGGGAAACCCGCTATTCGCTTAAGTTGACAAGTTACAAGGAAGGACACGCTTCATTTGGTGATTGGACGACGGGTAATCGACAGTTGGAACATTTAACGCTTCAACAAGCATAAATTGAATTCATGAAGTGCAGTAATCCAACAAATTTAGCATGCATAATAATCACAGTCAAGAGCCAGAAATCTAAGTGCGAACTAACATGGTTAGGGCTTCAAGCAGCCCCAATCCTAAAGGAAACTACTCACACATGCTTAGATTAATCAACATAGCAAAAGAGTGCATAAAAACGTAAAGAGATTAAAGGAATTGAAAACACAAATACAAACGAGCAGTGAGACGCAAGAAAAGAGGCACAAACACTTATTCTTCTCCCAAGCTTCACGTCAAAACTTAAAGCAAAAACTAAATGGAAAACTGGAAACTGGAATATATTTTTATTGATTTGCGGCAAAGAAAACTACAACATTCTCTAGGGGGTCGAACCCTAATATTGCTAAGTAGGAGACTATATATAGGAAGGCATGAATCCTCTGAAACCTATGAGAGATTTCGGCAAGAACTCCTTGTAGACTTTGGATTGGGACACATGTTATACATTGAGTGGATGATCAAGTCCGAATGTGATGAGGAATTGACTTTCTTTCGCAACAAGAAACAAAGATAAGTGCCCTGATTTATCTCTAATATTTAAGGGACTTATCCTAATGAATATAGGGAAAGATAAGCTGATCAATGCCTTAAATCTTGGACTTAGACAGCTGGCACACACTGGGATTGGTCCACACTTATTTCAAATGTGAACACAAGGCAATTTTGGCCAAGAAAATGGGTAGGAAACTTCTTTGTTGATCTTGAACGATTTAATCGTATAATTGACTTGGCTTTGATACCAAGAGATGATCTGGGTAGCTTGATCTCGTCCAAGACCCTAGAAAGGGAAAGAACAAGGCCAAATCCCCAAAAGAACCCAAAATGGCACTAGGCCCAAGCCATTACTTGAAAGTACTCCGGTCGAGGTACCAATAGTGCGCTTGGAAAGATTAGGGAATTTGTGTTTCAATCGCATATAAAGGGCCTAAAACTCTGGTAATTATATTGCCGAAATAGAGAGGCCAAAAGGTGGAACCGCTGGCCCTAGGCCCCTAAAAACAGGTACAGAGGCAGCCTGTGTTGGGCACAGGGGCAGGTACATGGGCAACTCATGTCGGGCTCCCGGGACACACCAGTGACCTTGGCTATGGTCTAACCTTTGTCTTAGGGCCATTTCTTCGTTGCAACTCGGATTCCATGCATTCTTTTTGCATTATCCTTAAGATTGACTCTACTTCCATATTCTACACAAGTCTCACAAAACCGATCATTTTCTCCTATTGTTTGTACAAATATTATCAAAAGACAAGAAAAAGGGATAGGAAATGACATTGAAACAATGCCTAGATAATGACTGATCAAATACCCCCAAAACCTAAATTTTTCTAGTCCCTTAGCAAAACAAAGGCTAAAAGACTCGATCTAGTTAAGATAAGCGTTTAAACCCCTAGGTTCACCTAGTAGGAGGAGTTTTGTCTCCTAAGGGTTATAGCAGTACGATTCCCACAAACGTTTTACTTAAACACAAAGAATGCTAGAAATCATACATCAACAAGTTAATGGGGGTCAAGAACATAAAATAAGCTTCTCAAAATAAGGAGGCATGCCATAACCATGAGCTTCATGTGTCATGTGTTTATACCAATATTTCAAATGATTAAGCTAAAAAACAATGTCATCTGAACACCCTAGAAAGATTTCACATTGACTTTAATCCTCACTAGGCATCACTCAATGCACACACGAATCCTATGGCTTTCACTCAACAAGCATATGTGATGAGTTTATGTAAAGGGATTAAAATTGATCACATATGAATTTCAATGAAACATGGCGCTTTATGAAAATAAAGATCTCATGGAAGAATAGATATACATATCTTGAATCATTTGCATAATTATTCACAAGATCAATCAGTCTTTGTTCAAGGGTTGTAGCGGGGCTAGGTTTTTAGGTTTAGAAAGGAAGGTTGGAATTCAAGGAACCTATGCCACATCAAGGCATGGGAAGTTCTGACACGAACCTTGACTTACAAATAATGAATATGTGCTTGAACTCACGACATTGCTCCTTATTTGAGGTCTTTGGCTCACTTGTCTCAGTTCCAAGTTCTTGTTCTCACTTTTTTTTTTCTTTTTCGTCCTTTTCTTAATTGAAATTTTTTTAATGAGCTTTTTAATTTTCTTTCTTTTCTTTTGAGTTCAAGAATGAACTTGATACACTTCTTTTTCTTTTGAACTGAGGCAAGATCATGAAATAACTTCCTTACCTTGCAAGAATCTTCCAATTTTGAGCATTACTCCAATCATATGAGAATAGGTAGCACAAAACATCAACACATTCCATTCCCACCATGAATCTCATTTGGTGCAACCTTGACACAATCTTAGATTATAGGGATGGCCATGATGAAGGGATCAGAACTTGGGTAGGTTGTAATGTAGGTGAACAACAAAACGGCTAAGTGTTTGGCTTCAAAGGATCTTAAGGAGCATGCAATTGGGACGGGGACAAGAAGGGCCTTTAGGAGCTAACACACACATAGCCTATATCATCTCTTAGAAACAAGCAAACATAGAGTCAAAGGCACATATAAAGTGAGGCTTTTTAAACATTAATTCAAAACATAATGAGATCATGCAATTTGAACAAAAGTGAAGAGTGTTTAAGAGTAAAAATAAGTAGATCACTCGGGAAAAAAGAAAGCAATTAGGCTAAAAAAGATCTCACTGGGTAGTCTCCGCTAATATTCAATGGTTCCTCAATTCAATTGTTTTGCATTCTTAATCAGTTAATCATGGCATCATGAAGTGCAAGTGTGAATTTCATGGCAATGACAATGATTCTTAGTAAGCACAAGAAATTCTCATGTTATATCTATTCCCATTAACTTATTTAAGCACAAATGTAACGACCCGTCCCAGGAAGTAGGGTTAAGATCGTGTTTAAGATGAGATTAGTGAGCTTAAGTGGTGGTTAGTCGGTTACGATAGGTCCGGTAGCGTAGAATGACGATTTTACCCCTAGGTTGGGCAAAAGGTTGACTTTTAGTTCAGGAGGTCAAATGGACTTTGACCAATGACCGTGACGTAGTTTGGGACGTCACGAATCCGTAGACAGATGGCACGCCTGATTCCGACATCCGAGGAGGAAGTTATGATGTTCGGAAGGTTGAGGGCATTACCGTAATTTGGTTAAAATAGGGGGAAAAGTTGACTTTTCGTACGACCGGGTTTTGACACATTGACCTAGGACCGTTAGATAGCTCTTATCGTCTTGAGTTTAACGACAGACGGCACGTCTTTATCGGACTTAGGACGGGCAAGTTACGGGTCTAAAACGGTAAGGGTAAAATGGTAATTTTGGGTTCAAAGAAGGGCATTTTGGTCTTTTGTACCTTGGTATTGTGCAACAGATGGGGACAAGTGGATGGCTGTGATTTGGGACACTTGTGAGAGGGGTTTTAGGATTGAGGCATGTGGCAGGGACCTAGTGGCTTCTAGACGGGTTCACAGGTCCAAATAATTGGGGGTTAACCGTGCATTTGAGAACAGAGACAGAGTGAGGCGGTGAGGACATCGATCGATGGCTGGGAAGGTTTGAGTGTTTGTGTAAATTGGTGAGGGAGTGAGTGACCAGAGACTGTGAGAGAGCTAGGGAGAAGGTTGGGAGGTGCAGTGGTCGTGTCTGTGTGAGGTGTGAGCCACGGGATACGAGAGGAAACAGAGATGGGTTGAGAGCTTGTGGTGGTGGTGTGGCTGTAACAACCCGTACCTTCAGGAAGGGTATAAATGTAATTTTGTAAAAGATTTGTATAAAAGGACGATTTTACCCTTGCGAATAGTGTGCTAAAGTTGACTTTTTGATTTGCAGGTTTGATGAGTGTTGACCATTGACCGTGACGTAGTTTAGGACGTCACGAGTCGGTAGACAGGTGGCATGTCCGATTTGGACAATCGGAGAAAAAGTTATGACGTTCGGAAGATTAAGGGCGTTACTGTAATTTTGATTAATTAGGAGGGAATGTTGACTTTTTAGTGGACTTGTGATTTTCACGTAGACCGAGGACCATTAGATAGGTCTCGACGTCCTGAGTACAACGACAGGCGGCACGCTGTCATCGGACGTCGGACGAAATAGTTACTGGTCTGGAAAGTTTGAGGGCAAAATGGTAATTTCTAAAACTAGGGGCAATTTGGTCTTTTTCTCTTAAGACCAATCAGATAAGGGCAAGTGGTTGAGTGGGCTTGGATATTTCTGTTGCTGTCCATAGGATGATGAACACGTGGGAGAGGCCTAGAGGTTTCTAGGAAAATTTGTGTGTGCACGGCCACAAAATGTTCAAGTTTAAACCGTGTATTTTGGGCATTTTACACAGAAAACAGAGAGTGAAGAAGTGAGAGTTTGTCATCGATTCAGTGTGTGGGTGAGAGTTTGGTGAATTGTAAGAGTGACAGAGAGAAGAGAGGAAGCTGGTGATCGGAATTTGGGGGTCAGATCGTGCTAGAAACACGGCGGTGGTGAGGCTGAGTTTTCAGAGAAAACAGAGAGGCCGTGGGACAGAGGTGGTGGTTGTGCCGTGTCTTAGTTCAATCCAAGCTGAGGAGGAGTTAGGACGACCACAGAGGACTCATTGGACACCGTGGTACACGGCGGTGCAGACGGCGGAGGAAGAATCGCAGGTGAGACCCCATTCCCGTGTTTTTCCCGTTTGATTGTTTTCGAAAGTCATGGACTTTGGGCTAGAGTCGAGGGTTTTGGAGGTTAGGGTGAGACTCCTGAAGGTCCCAGGAGTCGTCCGTGGTTGGTGCCGTGACGGGGGATGACCTGGGTGGCCGGAGGCCAAAACAGGGCAAACGGGTAGTTTGTTTCAGGGATGAAGACGCTGAGTTTTAGGCTTAGATTTCCAAGTTTTAGGACTGGGTTTGGTTGCAGGGAACTGGACGAAGCTTCTGGTATTGGATTGGATGGAAATAGTGGAAGAATGGTGGAGAACCTGTCACGTCGGTTCAACACAGTTAAACCGGGTGACTCGAGGTAGACGATGCACTTTAGCAGGCGCGCGAGGCCCACGCGCAGACACTTTGGGCAGCACGTGGGGGCGCGTGGCGAGGATTCTGAACAAACTTTCAACATGGTTTTTGTTCTAAATGTCATAAGGAATCCATTGGTGTAACTTTCGGGTTAATTGGACGATGTTACGGGATAGTTCGAGGATTCTGACGGTTTAAGGTTTAAGTTTAAATTATGTATAAATTCCTGGAAATTTGGGGAAATTAGGGTTAATATATTTGACGTATTTGTGACCCTATTTGGTGCCTATTGACAGGACGGGAGATGCCAGAGACGGTTGAAGAGGGCACGGAGCGCGATTGACACTTTCGGATTCGTGATTGGACTCTTTCTTTTCTTACGAGCATGCCTAACTGTTTTTATTCATGTTTTATGATTTAAAGTATGTTTTTATGCTTTTAATGGTGATTATATGTGGTTGATATGTTTGCACATTTTTCGAAACATTTTCGGGGTTTTTGTACGTTTTTCGAGGAAAAGCTAGATTTCTGATTTTGACGTTAAGTTCCCATGTTTTCAACCAATAATTGTTTTCTGATGGTTATAAGTGGCTTATGAAATATGATTTTGGTAACCCAGATTTGGTTTTAAAGTCGGAAAAGTGGAATTCCGGATTTGGGTTCGGAATGACGGTTCTGGATGCCGGAAGGGCATCAGACCAGTGATTTCGGATTCGGGTTTGGACATGGATTTAAAATGGTTTTCAAATGGTTTTGGATTGGATTTGCTGGATCTGGATATTGGGTTTAAAGACCAGGATTCTGATTGACGAGGGACGGGCCTGGATTGAGTTTAAAGACTCGGGAGTTTAAAGACTCGGATATTTACGATATTACCCCCGTAGGCCTATTGAGTTTAAAGACTCGGGAGTTTAAAGACTCGGATTACATTTGAGGCCTGGTTGAGTTTAAAGACTCGGATAGACCCAGCAGGTTTGATCGGATTTGGATATTTGGTTTTACGATACGATCTTAGCATACTTATCATACTATTTTATATTGTGGTTTTCTGATACTTGTTAGGCATGTATATTTTAAAACGGAGGGTAAAATCTTATTGTTTTTCTTCATCCTTGTTTGATTTCTAAATCGTGTTTGAAACTCTTATTTCTTTTAGTCCACTCACACTTTTGGTTTTAATTTACCCTCCAGGTCGTGGTGATAGCGCTGGGGTGAACGTTGAGGCAGGGATCGAGGCATAGAGCTTACGACGTTCTTCCGTTGCAAGATTAGCCTAGTAGGACTTTTGTGCCTGTTTAGTATAACGCTATGCTCTGTTCTACAGTTGTATTATATTTACTCCCTTGTCTGATAGTTATGCTTATGATTATTTTGAGGTTCTTGTGGTACTTTAAGTGTCATGGTCAGACGGGAGCAGGGTTCGTCCCGGGTATCGAGGTGATATTTGGGACCGGTCCTGACAATTGGTATCAGAGCATAAGTTTGTCGGTTTGTGTCGGTACAAGGTCGTATTTAGGTTGTTTTACTAACTCTGTGCCTCTTTCATCGTACGTTCGACCATGCCTCCGAGACGTGAACCCCCTCCACGACCTGAAGAAGTAGAGAGTGCATCGATTGAGCGAGCCCAGCGGCTCGGGGCTACTACGTTTAGTGGTGGGGCAGATCCAGAGGAAGCCTATCGATGGATCACTCGGCTTGAGCGGATTTTCGGGGTGATGCATTGTCCTCCAGGAGACCGTGTGTTGTTGGCTACTTTTCTGCTAGACGGCGCAGCGTATGAGTGGTGGTATACGCTGGAGTTGTCAGGTTGGGACGCTCATACCGTGACTTGGGAGACTTTCCGGGAACGGTTCTTGGACCAGTATTATCCTCGCTCTTTTCGGGATGCCAAAGAGGCGGAGTTCCTTCAGTTGAAACAGGGGAGCATGACAGTGGCCGAGTATGAGGAGAGGTTTCAGATGTTGTCCCGATTCGCTCCTGCATTTGTGGCTACCGAGGTGGAGAAGTGTCGTCGGTTTGAGTTGGGCCTTAGAGGAGAGATTAGAGCCATAGTGACAGCCGGCTCATTTGCTACTTTCAGGGAGTTGTCAGACGCTGCTGTGCGAGTGGAGGCCAGTTTGCCTGCCCGGCCACAGTACTCGGGCAGTGTGCGACGCCGTGAGCATTCTTTTCCTGGAGCGTCGAGTCAGAGGACCCCGAAGCGGGGCAACTATGGTGGTACTTCATCGGCTGGTAGTGCCCGGTTTGGCAAACCAGGCAGTTTTCAGGGCTCTGGATTTCGGGGAGCTAGAGCATAGCCGACTCCTCAGGCGAGTGTGACTTCTGTTTCTTCTACTGGGAGACAGATTGGTGGACCCCGTAGAGATGTCTGCTATTATTGTGGAGAGCGAGGCCATTTTCGGAGAGAGTGCCCGTTGTTAGCCCAGGAGGGTGGAGCAGGTCGAGGTACAGCAGAACCTGGGCGGAGTACTGCATCTGTGTCAGGGGCGGCAAGCCCTAGAGGTGGCAGTGGTGCCACAAGCAGTTCCAGAGGGCGCGGTAGGTCATCAGGACCTCAGGCGCAAGTTTTTGCTATGACCCAGCAGGAGGCCAGATCAGCACCGGGAGTGGTGACAGGTACACTCACCATACTTGGTCACACTGTTTTTGCTTTGATAGATCCCGGGGCTACTCACTCGTTTATAGCTTGAAGTTGTAGTTTGGTGACGGAGAGAGAGGTGTCTACCTTGGATTGTGCTTTAGGGGTGAGTACACCTACTGGGGAGGTGTTGGTAATGGCTCAGGTTCTGAGAGAGTGTCCGGTGATGGTAGGCGAGGTTGAGTTATTGGCAGACTTATTACTGCTGGATCTACGGAACTTCGATGTTATACTGGGTATGGACTGGTTGACTAGACATCATGCTTTTATCGAGTGTTTCGATAGGAGAGTGACCTTTCGGAGTCCAGGGTTACCAGAGACCACGTTTCAGGGTGATCAGCGTGTACTTCCTACTGGAGTTCTTTCGGCACTTGAGGCTAGCAAGCTGTTGCGGAAGGGGTGCCAGGGTTACATAGCTCACGTGGTGGATACACGTGCTACGCCAGTGAGGACGGAGGATATTCCAGTGGTGCGGGAGTTTCCTGAAAAAAGACGGTGGGTTGAGATTGTCAAGAAAAAGGATATCCCGTACTGTTTGTCAAGAAAAAGGACGGAGGGTTGAGATTGTGTGTTGACTACAGACAGTTGAATAAGGTAACTATTCGGAATAAGTATCCCCTACCCCGGATTGATGACTTGTTTGACCAATTGAAGGGAGCACAGTACTTTTCGAAGATTGATCTTCGCTCCGGATACCATCAGCTACGGGTTAAAGAGGAGGATGTACCGAAAACAGCCTTTCGGACCAGGTACGGTCACTATGAGTTTGTTGTGATGCCTTTTGGATTGACGAATGCCCCAGCAACTTTTATGGATCTTATGAACCGAGTGTTCTGGTCGTACTTGGATCGTTTTGTGATTGTCTTCATTGATGACATCTTGGTATATTCGAAGAGTGCGAAGGCGCACGAGAAGCATTTGAGGATAATGTTTAAGACCCTGAGAGAGAGCATCAGTTGTATGCGAAGTTGAGCAAGTGCCGGTTTTGGTTTACCAGTGTTGGATTTCTCGGACATGTGATTTCAGCCGAGGGCATCAGAGTGGATCCTCAGAAGGTTGAGGCGGTGGCAAATTGGGAACAACCCAAGACGGTGACAGAGATCAGGAGTTTTCTGGGTTTAGCAGGCTATTACCAGCGCTTTATTGAGGGTTTTTCTATTCTTGTTGCTCCATTGACACGGCTGACTCGGTAGGGAGTTCGGTTTGATTGGGATGAGAACTGTGAGCAGAGTTTCCAGAAGCTTAAGAGGCGGTTGACATCGGCTCCTGTGTTGGCCCTTCTAGACGATAGTGGGGAGTTCGAGGTTTATAGTGACGCTTCTTTAAAGGGTTTGGGCTGTGTGTTGATGCAGCACGGGAAAGTGATTGCTTACGCTTCCCGACAGTTGAAACCCCATCAGATGAACTACCCTACACATGACTTGGAACTTGCTGCGGTGGTTCATGCACTGAAGATTTGGCGACATTATTTGTACGGCGAGAGGTGCAGGATTTCACAGACCATAAGTGTTTAAAGTATCTGTTTACTTAGAAGGAATTGAATCTGAGACAGCGACGATGGTTAGAGCTGCTTAAGGACTATGATTGTACGATTGAGTATCACCCAGGAAAGGCTAATGTGGTAGTCGATGCCTTGACCAGGAAATCAGCTAGTTCTTTGTCGCATTTGAGGACAGTCCGGTTACCTTTGTTGGTTGAGCTCCGTAGACTTGGAGTAGAGTTGACGGTGGATGGTCAGGGAGCACTACTAGCAAGTTTCCACGTGCGACCTGTTTTGATTGATCAGGTTATTGATGCTCAGTTTGAGGACCCCAGTTTGGGCATCATACGGATTGAGGTCGAGGCTGGAGAGAGACATGACTTTGAGATCCGCGAGGATGGAGCCTTGGTTAAGGATGGACGGTTGTGTGTACCCAAGGACGAAACGTTGAAGAAGACGATACTGGATGAGGCTCACTGTTCAGCTTATGCGATGCATCCTGGTGGAACCAAGATGTATCGTACACTTCGAGAGCATTACTGGTGGTCAGGTATGAAACGTGAGATTGCAGAGTATGTGAGTAGATGCTTGATCTGTCAACAGGTGAAAGCCGAGCGGCAGAGACCCTATGGAGCCATGCAACCTTTGCCGATCCCCGAGTGGAAATGGGATTACCTGACGATGGATTTTGTATTCAAGCTTCCCAGGACACCGAAGGGACATGATGGCGTGTGGGTGATCGTGGATAGACTTATGAAGTCTGCTCATTTCTTTCCAGTACGGGAAAACATCAGGTTGACGCAGTAAGCACAGTTGTTTATTGATGAGATTATTCGGCTGCATGGTACTCCAGAGTCGATAGTATCTGACAGAGATCCGAGGTTTACTTCCCGGTTTTGGCAGAGCTTATAGGAAGCTTTTGGGACAAAGCTGCATTTCAGTACTGCCTTTGATCCTCAGACAGATGGGCAGTCTGAGCGGACCATCCAGATTCTCGAGGATATGATGAGGGCGTGTGTCTTACAGTTTCAGGGTACTTGGGAGTCACATTTACCTTTGATGGAGTTCGCCTACAATAACAGTTATCAGGAGAGTATTGGGATGGCTCCTTATGAGGCTTTGTACAGGCGACAGTGTTGGACTCCATTGTGTTGGACCGAGGTTGGTGAGAGGAGATTGACTACTTCCGAGCTGGTAGATCTTACTCAGGAAAAAGTGGCACTGATCAGAGATCGATTGAAGGCGGCACAGGACCGACAGAAAAGTTACGCCGACCATAGGATCAGAGATTTGGAGTTTGCAGTAGGAGACTGGGTTTTCTTGAAGTTATCTCCTTGGAAGGGGATCGTACGGTTTGGAAGGCGAGGGAAGTTGAGTCCTCGTTACATTGGACCCTATGAGATCTTGGAGCGGATTGGTCATGTTGCTTATCGATTGGCCTTACCAGCAGACTTGGAAAAGGTACATAATGTCTTTCATGTATCTATGCTTCGGAAGTATATACGGGATGATTCACATGTTTTGGAAGCACAGCTTGTTGAGCTTAGGGAAGATTTGAGCTTTGAAGAGCAGCCTGTAGCAATTTTGGATCGGAAAGATAAAGTCTTACGAAGGAAGACGGTTCCCTTAGTTAAAGTATTGTGGAGGAACCATCAGGTGGAAGAAGCTACCTGGGAACCCGAGGCCTCAATGCGCGAACAGTACCCTTACTTGTTTCACTGAATTTCGGGGACGAAATTCTTTTTAGGGGAGTAGATTGTAACAACCCGTACCTTCAAGAAGGGTATAAATGTAATTTTGTAAAAGATTTGTATAAAAGGACGATTTTGCTCTTGTGAATAGTGCGCTAAAGTTGACTTTTTGATTTACAGGTTTGATGAGTGTTGACCATTGACCGTGACGTAGTTTAGGACGTCACGAGTCCGTAGACAGGTGGCATGTCTGATTTGGACAATCAAAGAAAAAGTTATGACGTTCGGAAGATTAAGGGCGTTACCGTAATTTTGATTAATTAGGAGGAAATGTTGACTTTTTAGTGGACTTGTGATTTTCACGTAGACTGAGGACCGTTAGATAGGTCTCGACGTCCTGAGTACAACGACAGGCGGCACGGTGTCATCGGACGTCGGACGAAATAGTTACGGGTCTGGAAAGTTTGAGGGCAAAATGGTAATTTCTAAACCTAGGGGCAATTTGGTCTTTTTCTCTTAAGACCAATCAGATAAGGGCAAGTGGCTGAGTGGGCTTAGATATTTATGTTGTTGTCCATAGGATAATGGACACGTGGGAGAGGCCTAGAGGTTTCTAGGAAAATTTGTGTGTGCACGGCCACAAAACGTTCAAGTTTAAACCGTGTATTTTGGGCATTTTACACAGAAAACAGAGAGTGAAGAAGTGAGAGTTTGTGATCGATTCAGTGTGTGGGTGAGAGTTTGGTGAATTGTGAGAGTGACAGAGAGAAGAGAGGAAGCTGGTGATCGGAATTTGGGGTTGAGATCGTGCTAGAAACACGGCAGTGGTGAGGCTGAGTTTTCAGAGAAAACAGAGAGGCCGTGGGACAGAGGTGGTGGTTGTGCCGTGTCTTGGTTCAATCCAAGCTGAGGAGGAGTTAGGACGACCGCAGAGGACTCATTGGACACCGTGATACACGGCGGTGCAGACGGCGGAGGAAGAATCGCAGGTGAGACCCTATTCCCCTATTTTTCCCCTTTGATTGTTTTCGAAAGTCGTGGACTTTGGGCTAGAGTCGAGGGTTTTGGAGGTTAGGGTGAGACTCCTGAAGGTCCCAGGAGTCGTCCGAGGTTGGTGCCGTGACAAGGGATGACTTGGGTGGCCGGAGGCCAAAACAGGGCAAACGGGTAGTTTGTTTCAGGGATGAAGACGATGGGTTTTAGGCTTCGATTTCCAAGTTTTAGGACTGGGTTTGGTTGCAGGGAACTGGACGAAGCTTCTGGGATTGGATTGGACGAAAATAGTGGGAAGAATGGAGGAGAACCGGTCACGCCGGTTCAACACAGTTGAACTGGGTAACTCGAGGTAGACGATGCACTGTAGCAGGCGCGTGAGGCCCACACGCATCCACTTTGGGCGGCGCGTGGGGGCGCGTGGGGAGGATTCTGAACAAACTTTCAACATGGTTTTTGTTCTAAATGTCATAAGGAATCCATTGGTGTAACTTTCGGGTTAATCGAACAATGTTACGGGATAGTTTGAGGATTCGGACGGTTTAGGGTTTAAGTTTAAATTATGTATAAATTCCCGGAAATTTGGGGAAATTAGGGTTAATATATTTGACATATTTGTGACCCTATTTGGTGCCTATTGACAGGACGGGAGACGCCTGAGACGGTTGAAGAGCGCACGGAGCGCGATTGACACTTTCGGATTCGTGAGTGGACTCTTTCTTTTCTTACGAGCATGCCTAACTGTTTTTATTCATGTTTTATGATTTAAAGTATCTTTTTATGCTTTTAATGGTGATTATATGTGGTTGATATGTTTGCACATTTTTCGTGACATTTTCGGGGTTTTTGTACGTTTTTCGAGGAAAAGCTGGATTTCTGATTTTGACGTTGAGTTCCCATGTTTTCAACCTATAATTGTTTTCTGATGGTTATAAGTGGATTATGAAATATGATTTTGGTAACCCAGGTTTGGTTTTAAAGTCGGAAAAGTGGAATTCCGTATTTGGGTTCGGAATGACGGTTTTGGATGCCGGAAAGGCATCAGACCAGTGATTTCGGATTCGGGTTTGGACATGGATTTAAAATGGTTTTCAAATGGTTTTGGATTGGATTTGCTGGATCTGGATATTGGGTTTAAAGACCCGGATTCTGATTGACGGAGGACGGGCCGGGATTGAGTTTAAAGACTCGGATATTTACGATATTACCCCCGTAGGCCTATTGAGTTTAAAGACTCGGGAGTTTAAAGACTCGGATTACATTTGAGGCCTGGTTGAGTTTAAAGACTCGGATAGACCCATCAAGTTTGATCGGATTTGGATATTTGGTTTTACGATACGATCTTAGCATACTTATCATACTATTTTATATTGTGGTTTTCTGATACTTGTTAGGCATGCATATTTTAAAACGGAGGGTAAAATCTTATTGTTTTTCTTCATCCTTGTTTGATTTCTAAATCGTGTTTGAAACTCTTATTTCTTTTAGTCCACTCACACTTTTGGTTTTAATTTACCCTCCAGGTCGTGGTGATAGCGCTGGGGTGAACGTTGAGGCAGGGATCGAGGCATAGAGCTTACGACGTTCTTCCGTTGCAAGATTAGCCTAGTAGGACTTTTGTGCCTGTTTTGTATAACGCTATGCTCTGTTCTACAGTTGTATTATATTTACTCCCTTGTCTGATAGTTATGCTTATGGTTATTTTGAGGTTCTTGTGGTACTTTAAGTGTGATGGTCAGACGGGAGCAGGGTTCGTCCCGGGTATCGAGGTGATATTTGGGACGGGTCCTAAAAAGGATCATACCTTTTTGACAGTGGTTGAGTATGGAAATCTCTCAAAAACATTCAACTTAGCCTTATCCACTTCAATGCCCCTACTAGAAAGCACATGGCCCAAGATAATGCCTTATTGGACCATGAAGTGGCATTTCCCCCAATTCAGCACAAGATTACTTTCTTAACATCTTGCAAGTACTCAGAAAAGGTTTGCTAAGAAAAGCTCAAAATAGTGCCCAACGATCGCAAAGTCATCCATGAAGACCCCAATGATGTCCTCAACCATATCCGAGAAGATACTCGTCATACATCATTGAAAAATGGCTGGTGCATTGCATAGACCAAAGGGCATCCTCTGGTAAGCAAAAGTACCATATGGGAAAGTGAAGGTGAGGTTAGTGGCCACAAAGGCTTCCTGTGAGGTTCCTTTCTCATCCTCTCTCCGGGATACACATTCTGTACACATGACTTGGACAATGGCGTTTACACAAGCAACACTTGGTTCAATTTCAAGTACGAAAAAAAAAGGAACAAAAGCTCTGATCGACATGACTAAAATTAGCATCTTAAACCAAAGGTTAACTAAAACCAACTAAAGAGATATGACATATTACCAAAATGTAGCTCATAATATGTCTTGATGACACCCAAACTGATCTAAGCCATTAAGAAAAAGTCTCTTCATATTCTAGGTGTTTTAATTATGAAGTTTAATTAGCCTAAATAATTGTGAATCTTTGTAAGTTCTAGTAACAGACTCATTTACTACCTTAAATGTGAGTTTTCCTAATTAGCCTAAATAATTGTGAGTCTTTCTAAGTTCTAGTAATGGACTCATTTACTACCTTAAATGTGAGTCTTTCTAAATTTCTGCAGTTGAGTTGTTTACTATAAATAAGTTGATTTATTTGTCATGTAATCAGTTGATGATGATGATGTAAAATTCCAGAAAAATTCAGAATTTGAAGAGTTGTTTTCTTCGTACTTTAACTCTTATCTCTTGGTGGATTCCTTGAATGGCGAGTTGTGTGTCCTTGAGTGTTTTACTTGCGGTTTCTCGGCTAGTTTTCAATAATCCAGTGTCACTTAAGCAAGTCTATTAGTGTATATTTGGATGGGAAACTTGAAAGAGGAATTTGGACTTTTAAGGGAACTTAAAGTTTCAATGGGCTAAATTACTTGTTTGGCAATAATAGAAGAAGGAATTCATAAATTCCACAGAATTTTAAAGTGAAACTTTACCCTCCCACATTCTGTTTTGAAGCTCCGCCTACAGAGACGGAACTTAGAAACTTCAAGACGGTCAAGGAAAATACGGGGTGAGCATTGAAGTTAGAGTTTTTGTTGAAGTTATTGTGCTTGAAGTAAGTGGGGAGGAGGTCGCGGGCGAACGACGAAGGTGGCGTCGTCGTCGCGCCCAGGAAATAAAGAGAGAAATAAATAAAGAGATCTGAGAGATTTGATGAGAGTTTGAGACTTGAGAGTATTGAGAGATCTGAGGAGCAAGAAGAGAGAACGTTTGTTGTCTGTGAGTGTGAGCAAGTGAGGGGATAAAAATGTAGGAGAAAAAAGGTTGCTTTGTGGTGGTACGAGTACCAGGACTATGTCTAATTATTTTTGTTTTTGTTTTTTCCTTTCGGTTTTTGTTTTCTTTACTTTATTCAAATCATGCATTTAATAAGTTTTCAAATCGACATATTTTTATATGAGATACAAAGTTATTATGGAACCGTATTTTCGTTCGGGTGAAATAAATTTGAGCTGGGATAACTTCAATTATGCCCAAACTTCATTAGTGCTTGTGTATGACATAATTTCATACGGGGTGAGCATCCGCTGCTATAAGTTCAAGATTGAGAGTTTTTGAAATCAATTGATTATGATTTATCAAGCATGCCAATAGAATATGATGCTATGATCAATGTCGAAGAAGGAATTATGTGTTTAATCTAGTACTGAGCCCGTCATCAACTAGCTATCAACATCCTCATTGACTATCAAGCACAACAAATCCTGGCAAATCTCTCATGCTATGATCAGCCGTTGACTATCCATTGTGCTTGTTTTTTTTTTTTTTTTGTTTAAAGATGTTTTTAAGATAAAACTTTTACAATGGGACAATTTTATTTTAGTTGTGATAAATGTGGAATTTAATGCACTATTTATTTTAGTTTCTGTTATTTTTTGAGTTGACTAGGGATTATATTTGGTTATAACAGATCATTTTTTTAAAAAAAAATTAGTGATAATTTTTAAGAGTAATGGATCATTTTTTAATTGTTAGTGATGATTTTTAAGAATAGTGGATCATTTTTTAAAATTTTTAGTGATGATTTTTAAGAATAATGAATCATTTTTGAATTGTGAATAATGAATTGATAAGGAAACTTTTGGGAAATAATAGATAGTTTGTGAATTTCAAACATGATTTTCATGAACAATTACTAATTTTTAAATGACAATAACAAAAAAATCCATATAAAAAATCTCATCATCAAATCCTTCTACTTAACAAATTAGTCAAACAAGCCCCTTTTTGGTATTTCTTTTTTCCCTTAAAAAACTACTTTATTTGAAAGTAACGCAGTATAAAAACGTGAATAAAAATATAAAATTTTGTTTTTTTTTTTTTGAAAAACGACAGATTTTTTACAACAATTTTTTAAAAACAGACTGCACATTTTTAAAAGTTATTTTTACAAAAATTATTTTTATGTATAACTACTTATTATGAAAATAAAATAGAAATAACCTTTCAAAAAATCATAACTAAAGCAATGTTTTTAAAAAAAAACCCAGCAATCCCAAACTAGCTCCAAATTAATCTGTAAATCCCATCATCACTTCACTTAAAGTTCTGTGCCATTTCAAAGCTCTTCATCCAAACACACCCTTAAGGAAGTAAAATAATACCAAACTACATACGGATGATAATCCTAAATCAAATGCACAACAATAACAAAAAAAAATATTTATAGGCCACTTGCACTCAGGTACCAGCTTCCCATGGTGGCGCAGAAACATATGACAAATTCAGTTTGTTAATCTCAGAAAACAGGAGAGCCGATGAGAAGCAACAATTTTCTTTACATTCCGATACCCAAAGGAGAGGCTGAATGCATACAGAAAACACCTGCATCATTTCCACAACAAATAAATAAAACCAAATTTTTTTTTGACAAGAATAAATAAGCCAGGCATAATTTGAACTAATTTCTCAAAAAACAAAAATGGTTTCATTACAGAACCAAACATTTGAAACATCAAAGCTTGCTATCTAACGCTCGGATACAATATTAACACTGGCATCGATATCTAACTATCAGACCAAGATGATAAATCCTTGTTCAAGCCACAACCCATGAGTTTTATCTTCATTAATTATGCTTTAAACTCACCCTCCTTTCGCTTTGCTAAGCCCAGTAACGAGCCACAACCTAAATAAACAAAATCAATGCTTTCATGAAAAACAAGCAACTCGCCTCTTAACTAAACAACTTTTAATCAAAAACCACAAAAAAAAGATTTTACCAAATGAACAAAAATCAATTTCGAAATTGTGACACAAACAAGCTGGATCACATTACAATTGGAGCACGACACAAACACACAAATCAATCAATCAATCATTATATGTAGTAAAATACTTCAAACAAAACACAAAAAGCGAGCAATTCCGTTTTATACTGAGGACATTCTTAACCAAATTGCACCAAAACCATCCACCAAAAGTTTGGAATAACGATTTGATTTCAACAATTGGAGAAGTAACCACACCTTCTAAATGGGGTGCAAAAAAGAAACTCATTGGATGTATTTGGGTATTTCTCCTTTCCTGAGGAGGGAGAGAGAGTAGTGAGCAGCATCAATGAGGTCATCAATGTTGTGCAGAGACCTCTCCTCAGCAGCCAACATGAAAATTGCGCGTGTCTCTGCTTTCTTGGCCAGCCTTGCTGCCCAATTTAGAGGCAAATTTGGTGAATTGAGGCTTCTCAGTATTTGGCGATACAGAGAGAGAACTTGTCCTCTGTTTCTTGCTAACTCCTCAGCCGTTGCCCATATCACGCCCTTTCCCATTTGTCTCTCACTTATAACTCCTCAAAGTTCAATGACGTGAAATGCTTTAATCTTTTACAGAGCTATGAGTGCCAACCCAGATTAGTAAAGCATGAGTAGGCCAGATGTCACGCCCCAGATCCTGGTTATGGAAAAAACATTCACTGCACTTGGGGCATGAATAAACTTCATAAAAAAAAAAAAAAATAGTGACATTACTCTTATTAATAAGAAGGGTCAAGCCAAAAAAATACAAAGAGAGAAAATACTTTTATTCGTCTAATCTAATTGAAATCCCGCTCATCTATATCTTCTTGGTTCAAAACCTGAAGCAATTTCGTAAAGGTTGAGGACCAGAAGTCTACTAGCTCAAGAGATTCAACAATCACAATGGAACTATTTCAATCATACAATCTGATAACAAGAACAACGATGCATGACTGTATTGTTTCCTCTTCCCCTGTTAACCCAGTTAACAATCAATTCCATTTTCTTGTTATTAGTCATCATGTCAGACCAGTCCCCAAATTCGAAACCTGATCTGATTCAATAATCAAGCTTAAACTGATATGGCTTCACACCCTTTCTTTGTGCAAATTTAGGCTGATATAGATCCTGGGAATATTACTTCGATTTGGGCGGATGTAGGTCGGAGTTGGGTGGGTCGGGAAGATATGGCGGTCGACTCTTTTTTTTTTTTTTTTTTTGAAGTGTTTTTCAAAATTAAGAGAATAATTTAATGTAAAATTTAATTATCATTAATTAAAGAACACATGGCATACAGACAGAGGAATGGTGAGCAAAAGTGCTCCCAAGATCCTGGGTGCCCTGAAAGTGGATTCGATTAATTTTATTTATATTTTTATGAATTGCGTACTAGGTTTCTCATTAGGGACTCCAACTCATGATCATAAATGATCATAGTCTTCTCAGTCTATCTTAACATCCTACGAAGCCATAATGAATGAATGATCATCACTTATCAATTATAACCGTATTAAGATGGAACTATCAATAAAACATTCTAGGAAAACAATACTCATCAAGAAATATTATTCAAAATTAATTCTAAAGACATCCAATTCTTGCTCAACACACTGTTATCTAATTGAATTATGCCATTGCCAAACATATCACAATTGCATCTCTAACATAAATATAGGTTTTTTACTGTAGATGCAAAAGGAGAACGTCAGCGTGTCTCAAAATGCACCAGGAACTGAAATTCATTCCACTTTGCTGTTGCAACGAAAATTCTAAAGTCTTACCTTTTACGTCGACCGATAAATTCTTGACTTTAGAATTTGCAATGGAAATTCACCCCACTGGATCTCCGCCGCTCTTCAATTGGGTAAAGCCAAGAAATTCTAAAGTCTTACCTCTTACGTCGACCGAGACTGGGAAATTTGGCGCTCAATTATGAGGATGTAGCGAGTGTAAACACCTCAGGTTGATTTCCTACTTGCAGATGCAAGCTCTTCTCCTCCTAAACCCAGAAATTGCAATCAAGATTGTTCTGCCGATGGAGAAATTTCTTGGCTTAGGAGGGGGAGAGCTTGGTGGAGAATCCATGGAAATAAGTGTGGACGATTTTGGGGGGTTTGAGTTGGAAGTTTCAGAGGAAAGAAGAAGAAGATGATGAACAGTGTTTAAGGGCATTTAAGGAAAGAAACAGTAGTTTAACGGTGTCAAAGACGGAATCCGATAAATGGTGCAACGGACCTAACGTTGTATCCATTCCTGATGCAAAGTGGAACGAATTTCCGTTTCTGGTGCATTTTGAAACACGTTGGTGCATCTATAGTAAAAAGCCTAAAGTATATGAAAGATTAACAGGAATAGAATTAATAAGATTCCTCCCAACTCCCCTACCTTTAATGCAAAGCTATAGAGTAATCCTGATTCACTACAACACTAGTCATAGCACTTTGATACAACTCGTACATTCCTATCAAAAAATAATGCCATCACCAATCTTAAACCAATTGTATACAATCCCAGTTATATAAGCAAAATAGGACCTGAGACTTAATAATATATATACTTTATGACGATATACCTCCACTTGTAAAACCAAGTATGTGCATTCTAATACATACAAAATTATATCATTAAATACAAAGAGTGACATATACATGTATAAACCAAGAATTTTCTATAGGTATTCTAATTAAAAACGACTCTTGAATCTTACCCATAAAGAAAAATAGAAGTATATATATATAGATATCTAAATAGAACATAGTTAAGGTCTGAAAATCAGATCCATTTATGTACTTATTCTAAAGTTTTAAAAGCTACTTTTACTTTGATGACGAAAAGAGTAATAATTTATAGATCATAATAATTTGTGTTTCAAACCAAACGGATTGAGTAATAAATACAGCTGCATTGGGCAATCAATACATCTGTAATAGAAAACCATATCAGTCACTTGAAAGGTACAGAAAATTGATTGCATAAACAAGTCATGGACCAAAGCCAGACGACTACACAATGAGTTTGACAGACTTGAATTTAAAGTTAAATGTCAAACCTTCTATAGTATCATGAATTTTGAATCAAAGTAGTTCCTATTCAGTTTATGGTGGAGGGCAGTGTGAACTAAGAACCGGAATCGCAAAGGAGAAAACGCTTCAATTGAAAAGTGTTCAAAACAGGTTTTGATCAAATAGCTTTCAGTGTCCAAAACGTTTGACGTTTGTAAGTAAACAACATGTCATTTGAAAACAATAACAACAACTAGACTTTGAAAAAACAAGTCCTTCTCATTGTCCCAAGTGAGTTTCAAAGCACGAGAGCATCATGAATCAAAACAACTTATAAGGTATTGATTCAGTATCATTAGTACATGATCACTAGTTCACCTTTGGGCAGAATTGTATCATGTAAGATTTAGGTGTGAGAATATCATCACATTTGTGCTGAGGAGAATGTGCTGTCCATATTCCCACCACGGCCTTAGGTTGTGTTAGACCAGAATGAGAATTACCTTTGGAAAATCCTACATTTTGTCATAGCAGACAACCCTCCCAAAAGGACTCCCACAGAACCGTGTAAGAACATAGCATAGAAATCAACTTGGGTCAAAAACCAGCCAGTCCTCACATGATTGAGTCTCACTAATCAATTCTAGATCAATAAAACCAGCTTATGCAACCAATTCAACGACAGAAGCCATACTTGAAAACCAACAAAATACATGAACTGGATTAGGCTTTCAAAAGCAAAACCGTCCAAATACTCATCAAAATCATAAGGATGAGTTTCAGCCACTGATTAATCTCTTAAGTATTCAGTCTGATCAGAAATAGGGTCTCAATTTAATAAGGAGTTGAAAAGAAACCAAAAAAAAAGAAAAAAAAAATTCCCAAATCAATTAAATAAAAAAATTCCCAAATCAATTAAATGAAAATGTTATGTCTCATCATTCATGAAAGTGATGAGTCAAAACTCTGATCCGTACACAAGTACCCAGAGCTGTCATCAACAGGTTCTTAGTTTAGCAATAGAACTAAGACACAATCTTTGTGCATATCACGGCTTGAATAGACAGAAATATATGTTTTACACATACAAAACATGTAGATGTGTATAAAGTCATATCCCTGATTTAGCCATACAAAAATGAAGAATTCTAATAATATGAAATGAACGATTATTCATTAAAGAACATCAACAATTTCAGAATAAAATTAGGAAACCCAGAATTAAGGAAATCCATTTTAGTCGAATTGCAGAAGCAAAATCGATAAATGGCAGAGTTCAAAAGAAAATCAAACAGAAACATCAATTAGTAAGAACATGCCAATCACGCTTGAATCCACATTCAAAACAACGAAATTCGTATCAGGACATTGACTTGACTCATCATGCCTAAGTGCCTAACTGAGTACAAAAGCAGTTAGGATTCAATAATTGAAACTTAGAGACCGAAGTAAGATTTCCATATTGTTCTGGTTTTCACAAAACCAATGCATAATTCCGTAGTCATACATTCAATATCGATTCAGCAATAATTAGGACAAAGCATGCATCCATGATCACACATAGTTGAATAGCACCATCATTAGGTAAACACGATGTGATTACAGCAAATAGAATTCAAGTACAATAATAGTGAACTCGCGAATTAAGTAAATCGTAGATAAAATTTTTGGTTTTTTTTTTTATAAGAAAACCAACCTGAAAATCGTTTCAAAACGAGGTTTTCAACGTCTGTGGAAAATATCCAAGCGATTGGGTTCGTGAGGTTTGGATTTTGTTTTGAGAAGGATCCGCAATTCCTAGAAAATTTCTCGAGGCATGCGAAATTTAAAGAGCCTGGGTTTGAGATCGATTTTTTTGGGTGAGGAATTCTATTTCGACCCAATTAATGAATGGTCTAATATAAATATAAAATAATTTCATTTATTAAAATAATTTCATTTATTAAAATAATATCATTTATTAATTGGCACATCAACATAATAACTAAATGTGGTCAATTTAAAGGATATAAATAACATTATTCTTTTTTTAAGATTGAAAACCTAGCATGGTGAAATCGATATTGGGAGAAAACGAACAAGCCATCTGGGTTTTTGTTTTAATCAAATATTTTGCCATTAGACTGTTGGCATTCCCAAACATTTAATGTAACGACCCATCCCGAATTCCGGGATTAGATTAGTGACTAATCACGATTAGTGAGATTAATCAGTGATTAGTTAGGCTAAATCGGACGAACGATGCAAAATGACCGTTTTGCCCTTAGTCGTGGCACAACGTTGACTTTTCGATCGGGCGGTCAAATGGACTTTAACCGATGATCGTGACGTAGTTTAGGACGTCACGAGTTCATAGACAGGTGGCACGTTCAATTCCGACGTTCGTGGAGGAAGTTATGACGTTCGGAAATTTAGGGGCATTTTGGTAATTTTAGTTAAAAAGGGGCAAATGTTGACTTTTTGACCGGGATGTCCTATGGCCGAGGGCCAAGGACTATTACGTAGATAAGGACGATACGAATCCAAAGACAGGCGGCACGTCGAATTCGGACGTTCGACGACGAAGTTACGGTTCACGGAAGTTCAAGTGCACTATTGCACGAATTACGAAACGACTTAAGTTTTGGACTTTAGTGGGGCCCAGATTTTATTCCAAGGCCCAATAGATGAGTGACACTTAATGGATGAGTGACAAGTGTCACTCATCCACTGGACAACACCTTACATACATGCATTTCACCCTTGCTTTTTCATTTCGATCAAACCCGAAACCACCCCCCCCCCCTAACCGTGCAAACCGATCTTCCATCTCCCCCAAACCTCATCATTTGTGGCTGGAGTATGAAGGGAGATGAGAGAGGGTCGTGAGGTGATGAAGATGGGGGCTGAGGGACGGGCTGGGCCGCCGTGAACGGCCGTGGAGGCCAAGTGGAAACCGAGAGCTCGGTAAGCCCATTTCTCCCTTTTATTTTGATTTTGGCATCATGGACGGTATTGGATGATTAGGTTGAGTTTATTGAGGTTGTAGGGAGGTTTTAAGGAGGTCTGGGTGGTGGTTTTGGACTGAGAAGCCGTGAGGGTGGCTGGGAAAACATTGAACCGTTTGGTTCAAAATCAAACGAAGGGTTTTAGACGTTTTCGGTTGCGTTTAAGGATTGAAATGGATAGAAAACATCAAAATAGGAAGAAAGGAATCGAAAAGGAAGAACTAGGATGAAAAATGGGGTGTCTAGGGCTGTGAACGGGTCACGCCGGTCCAGTTGGACCGGCCAAACCAGGTGAACCGGCCATGAACAGTAAAACCGGTCTGCTGGAGGTTAGTGCCGATGAACAGTATTTTCGACTTTCTAGGGGATCGTGAGGACGCGTGGTCCATAATTTGGGAAAGTGTTCAACACGGGAAATCTTCTATTCGATGTAACGAAGATTTTGGGACTGGTCTCGTGTCAATCGGACATCGTTTCGATAGTTTTAGGGGTGTCGGAAGGTTTAGGATCGGTTTAAAAATAGTTAAAAGTTCGGGAAAGTTACGGGGCTTTGGTAGGAGGTTAATTAAGTAGTTAGTAACCTTCTATTAAAATTTGGACAGGTTTAGGAGTCCCGGTGATGGTGATCAGCTCGGGGAGCCGTATGGCACGCAAATCGAGACGGTAGCTCGGACGGTCTGTGAGTGGACCTTGTTTTCTAAATTGGTGCATGCATAAATGTTTATTATATGTTTTTAATACTTGTTTGTGATGCCATGAGTGCATTTTTATGTGTGGTTACGTATAGGCACGTATTTCGAGGTTTCGGCCCTATACGGTGCCTATACGGGTCTGTATTCTTTTATTGGTCTAAATTAAATGGTTTTGGATTTACAAAAGAATAAACTCGGGTATGAGACCCATTTGGTTTGGTCTCGGGCATATGACTCTAGTTACGACCTATGGGTCTAAATCGTGGTCGCGACGGGTGCTTTGTGCATGACGATCAACGATACGACGCTCGCCTCCGGTTTGGGATGTGTTCCTTCCGGAGAGGTCACGATACACGATTCGTTGTCGGGCAGCCTAGGGAGGCTCGACTTCAGAGTGCTGACGGTTCAGGATAGCGATCGGTGATGAGTGCACCATGATCTTGTGGTGTTCGCGTCGGTTGATTCGTTCACGGCGACATACCAGGATTGAGAGCGGTCCTGGATAGATGGTTGCACGCATCACTATGATCGGAGTCGTGACTGACCCTTAGATATCGGGCACGGTGCCCAGTTGAGTCATATGTTCGGGCACGAGACCCAGTTGTTTTACACTGATGATTTCGGGTCAGGGACCCTAGATGGATTTCCAAGTTCATGACGGTTTATGGAAACCGGCATGAACTCTGGAAAGGTCATTGTGGTTCATGACGGTTTATGGGAACCGGCATGAACCTTTGTCAGGTCATTCTGGTTCATGACGGTTTATGGGAACCGGCATGAACTCTGGTTAATGGATGTTATGTATCATGAAGGTTCAAGGGAACCGGGCATGAATTTTTATGTTATGTATATATATGTATTCATATACCTTCCTTTACTTCTATTATCTCCTCCGGGGAGGGTCGTTGGCCTGGGTGGACCCCGGAGTAGTCACGGAGCACCAACTGAGTGGAGTCACCCCCCAGTTGGGTTCCTTACTCTCAGGAAGGTTATGATTACTATTACCTCTGGTAGGGTCAGTGGTCTGCGGACATTGATCTTGACTTTGAGAAGACTCGGATTGAGACCTGGGTAGCACGCGCGTAGCTTTGGAAACCGTGACAGGATTGGTTTTGTGAATTATATGTATATGTGATGTATGCTATATATGATATATGATGTGTGTTTACACAGGTTTTGGGCAGTGGCCCGTATGGTTGGTTTCTTATGATTGGGCTGAGTCCCTTATGGATTTGGGCAGTGGCCCGTGTACTTGATTTCATTATGGTTTTTTTGGATAAATGGTTTTCGAATGCATGCATGCTTTTTAGTGAAGGGTACAAATGTCTTCTTATGAAATGTTTTTATAAACTCTTGTTTTGTCCACTCACAGCTTTTAATGTTTTGACTGCCCTTCAGGTTGACATCGGATGTGGACTGTAGCAGAGACCGAGATATCACATACCTCCTCCGGATCCTGGCGTACTCTGATAGCCCGGGAGGGCAAAGATCGGAAATATCCCTTGTCTGACACTTCCTGTCAGACGGGAGCAGGGTCATCCCTCACTAATCCCGGGGGGATTGGGATGGGTCCTGTCAGCGTGGTATCAGAGCATAGGATTGCTCGTAGGATGCTTATCAGAGCATGGTTGCTCATGATACTCTGAATTCCAGAGCATATTTTGCGCGATACTCCGTACACAGGTCGAGGATGTGATATCTCAAGTGGCTACAGTTCGTTATCAATCTGATAGTTAGGGTGCCAGTACGATAGTTAGTAGGATGGAATCGTGATATGTCTTGGTTCGGCACTAGATGCCGGGGTTGCCATAGTTCTGTCAGGGTTGACAGTGTGGGACCCTACGGAAGGGATGACGTAACTGTACGTTAACGTTTTGATCGTGAGACGGTTAGTTGGGGTCGTCTTTCACAATGACATAGGATCGGTTTCGACGACTGGTTGGATGTTGTGACTATCCGATGATCGGATTTGGTTGGGTTAGATGGATTTACTGTTGGGAGCAGTCGGGTTATAGATTACATTGCGGTTGGCGGTTAGCAGTCGAGTTCGTGGAACTCTAGTTGAGCTTTTGGCAGTTAGCATCCGGATTCGGGGAATCCAGGTTGAACTTACGGTAGGATTGGATTGACATCCTTACGATGTCAAGACCGCGGAGTCGGTCAGATTGTTGATTTTACTGCAGTTAGCAGTTGGGTTCAGAGTGACCCTAGGTGTAATCTTGGAACCCTACATTAGGTTGTCTGGTTCGGAAATGTGAGTTGGCGAGTGGTGTGACTTTGATGACTATTCGGATTTGGGTTCGTTAGTCGGTCTAGTCATGTCAGCTTGTGTTGGGACTGCACTTCGCAGTCGGGGTTATACTTATCGGTTAGACCTAGTTGGTTATCGTACTACTTTAGTTGTGATGAATTGTTGGTGCAACTTAGGTCATGGGTGACCTGGTAGACAACATTGGTTAGTCGAGTTACGACTGGTTAGTGATGGTTTGGACAAGTTATCAGGGTTGGTACTTTTCGATGGAATCCCTGAGTGGGATACAGAGTAGTTTGTACGATCGATTGATTCCGTTGGATGCGAATCTGGATAGTGATGTCTGGTAGTTTGGTCTGCACGAGTCTGTGGCAGGCGCTACTACCGAGAGTGGTTGTAGTTATGGTTGTTGGGAATCGGGGACATTCTATGAGCGTTTCCTTTTCTCGTATGGGTTGTCAGGGTGACTGTACCCAGAGTTGTTGGGTACGACGGAGGCAGAGTTTCTCCTATTCGAACAGAGGTACGGGGTCGTCGTTCGGTATGAGCGGAGATCCAGGGTGTCAGTTTTTCACACGGAGTGCTGATACTGACACTAGTGTTGGTGATAGTGTGTGGTACTGGTACTAGTGCTGATGCCGGTGATTGTGATGACGGTGAGTCACGAGTCGAGATGTGACTCCGTCGTGATGGGCATATGTTCGGTATCTGTGGTCCCAGAGTGGATCTCAGATAGAGTTAAATTGGTTAGGGGACACATGGTTGATGTCCGGATATGTTGTTTCCAATCTTATTGGAACTTCGGAATCGCGGGAGGTTGCGATTGAGGTGACGAGAGGAATGCGGGTTTTCCGCATTGGTATTGGGTATTTCGACATCATTTTGGGTGACTTCTCAGTTTCTACCGTGGTAGATGATGGTAGATAACGGTAGAGGATGGTTACGTCACCAGTACGCTGATCGTGTATTGGTTGGTGAACCCGGGATTTGTTATGGGTCATTAAGTGGAGTTGAGTATATCGAAGTTAGGTGACTGAGATATCTCATTTTCTGCTTGGTGGCAGATGATGTTGGATTACATGACGTGGTGAGTGCAGCGAGTGTTGTTTGCATTCACGGAGGATGGATTTTATGTCATCGTCTTGTATCATCCTTGATTTTCTAGGTGGAATGCCAAGGATCGATATGAGGTAGTCAGTGAGAACCCACAGTCTCGACGTGTCTATTCGTTGACTGATCTGTTTAGATGTGGGAATTGGTTTAGGGACTTTGGGTATCGTTATGGATCTGGATCGTCATTTTGATGATCCAGATAGGTGGAGAGTTTGAGTGGAACATGATGGGACTGAACTTCTTTTCGAGGTAAATCCCATATGGCTTACTACTCGCCTGAGTAGTTGTCCGATTAGTAGTTTTCCGACGTGGTCGGATTTTGGTCAGCCTAGATGTGTGGATATTGGGATTGACTTCCATATGGAGTCAATCGAACGTATTGTGGTAATCGTTCGACCAGGTATCCGATAGGTTCAGAAATAGTGTGTCTCGGTAGACGTGAATGAGATTTCAAGTTTTGAAATCGGATTCTGGGTGACGATTCAGGATTTGATTCGGGAGCTTGACAGTGGATTTCTTTTTATGGATTTGGGTTCGGAATGGTCATTCCTAATACCGGTTTACGGAATGATGATTTCGGATTCGGATTTGAACATGGCTATGGATATGATTTCTGGGTTTGGATTCAGGATTTCTTACGAAATTGCGGATTCAGATTCGAATTTGGAAATAGATGATGGGTTGGAGTTTCGATTTGTCTAGTCCAGGATTGGACAAATGGACTCCATAGTAGAAACATGATTGGCTACAGCTTAGGTGGTTGTAGGCTGATTGATGGGTAGTTGTATGTACCTTGTACGTTGTTCGAGGTACGATACCGGGCAGACTTGTCGTGCCTGGTGACGGTATATAGGAGATACCAGTGGTACGTTCGGGAACGTGTTGGTAGTCGGATTGGTTCCGATACCATCGGATTAGTTGGGGACGTGGACTGGACATTGGATACTGTGCGTTGAGTCATGGTATTTCTGAGGGGTCTAGTTACACACAGGTCGAGTATTTTTTTTTGGTATACGTATACTCAGGTTGAGTGAGTTGGTGGTTAGTGTAACCACGAGGGAGTATAGTGTCAGTGTTCGACTGACGACTGTCAATGGTGACAGTTTGTCGAAGGTGTCATCGTGGATCGATTAGTGAGATTTGGTGACTCCTAGTGGGAGCAGACGTCAGGATAATTAGAGATTGAGTAAGGAACCGTCGAGTTGCTTGTGTCGACGAGTTGGTATATTTGACAAGTGGTGTCGATTAGGAGCGTATGTGTAACGACCCGTCCCAAATATCGGGATTTAATAATATTTAATTATGATTTACTAATCTGGGATTAGTTGGGAGATTTCGGACGAATTGTGCAAAATGACCGTTTTGCCCCTAGGCGTGGGCAAAACGTTGACTTTCATTTCGGATGGTCAAACAGACTTTGACCAATGACCGTGACGTAGTTTGGGACGTCACGAGTTCATAGACAGGTGGCACGTTCGATTCCGACGTTCGTGGTGAAAGTTATGATGTACGGAAGCCCAAGGGCATTTTCGTAATTTGAACGTAATAAGGGGGAAATGTTGACTTTTCGACCGGGATGTCCGATGGCCGAGGGCCAAGGACCGTTGCGTAGGTATCGTCGATACGAATCCAATGACAGGCGGCACGCATCAATCGGAGTCCGTATGACCGAGTTACGGGTCAGGATGCGTGAGGGGCATTTTGGTAATTTTCTGCACAAGGGCAGAAATGTAATTTCACATGGGTCACTGTTTCATTGAACTGGCCGTGTGGCGGATGCCTTGTGCGATCGATCCCATGTTTGTTTATCAATTAAATGATGGAATTGGACCGGTTTGGGGTGGATTTGCACATGGGAATGAGTTGGCATCGATTGCACGACATGGGCACTGGGTTTTTCTATGATTTTCGGGTCAGTGCGGGAACCTTTACACAGTGGATTGAGGACGGTTTTGGACGCCTTTAACGGCTAAATTGAATTAAAAGAATGAAGAGTGTGTCGAGGGCAGTTCACTGAGATTGAGAGATGGAAAAATGGAGTGGAAATGGTGGAGGAATGCTCAAAAACCCGAAACTGGGTTCTGGGAAATTCAAATTCGAATTTCCAGTTTTAGGCCAGCCCAAGCCTAATTGTTGATGGATTAAGCTTTCTGGAACTTCAACGCGTCGAACCAGATCAAATGGGGCAAGCTTGGGAGCTCCTAGGGCCGTGAACGGACATGGTGGACGGCCGGGAAACTCAAGCTTGAGTTGTGACGATTGAGGTATTGTCGAGTTCAATTAATCATGCTAATTAGTTCCTATTAGTCCTTATTAACTTCCTGTGAAGTTAATTTGATAATGGTTAAGGATTGGAGGAGTTTTGGTGATCGACCCGTTTTGGGTGATCACGGGTTGTCGACACGATTGATCGATGGTTGATGCTAATCATGGACACAGAACTGAAATTAGTGGATTGATGATTGTTGTAGGATCAAGAACGGATTGAATTGATATCGAATTGAGGGTGATTGAACCGGATCCTATCGCGGGATTTTCGACCCGTTTACCAGACAAACGGGTGAAGGTGGTGACTGTAGCAGTCACTGTAGCAGGCGCGTGGCTTTCACACGCAGCCAATCACAGCGGCGCGTGACGGCGCGTGGCCACGAATCTCGAGGTAAGGTCAACATGACTTTTGTCCTATACAATGTAACGAACATTTTAGCGTTGGTTTCGTGTCGATCGGATCCCGTTTCGTTATTGTTCGGGATGTCCGAAGGTTTTAAATCCAGTTTAAAAATACTTAAAAATTCGGGAAAATTACGGGACTTGAATAGGATGTTAATGATGAGGTTGGTGATCCTCTAATGTGATTTGAACAGGATTGGGAGTCCCGGTGATAGTGGTGTGGCCCGGGAAGGCATGTGGCACGCGTATCGAGGCGCTCGGTTAAACGGTCTGTGAGTGGACATTGGTTTTATAAATTCGATGCATGCATAACTGTTTCATGATTGTTATAATTGTGATTATATGATTTATTTTGGATATCAGTGAATTTATATGTTTTCACGCATTTCGAGGCAATTTACGTATTTGCACGTGAATCGAGGTTTTCTGGATTTGCATTGATTTCCATAAATATGGATGGATATGATTTCATGAAACGGTTACGGATTTGTTAAAATGAATCGGGCCAGGGGCCCAGTTAAATTGTTAATCGGGCCAGGGGCCCAATTGAATTATGAAATCGGGCCAGGGGCCCAGTTAACTTATGAATCGGGCCAGTAGCCCAGTTGACTTGTATATGTGATTTCGAGTCGGGGACCCTAAAATGGAATTGAATAAACTATTTCGGATTTGATTCAACTATTTGGACTTATGACGGTTTTATGGAAATTCGGGGCAGGGCCCTTGTGATATTTTGGAAATGAATAATAAAATGTGTTCCATAAAACCATCTCGATATGAGGATATTTATATCCTGGTCTCCTCCAAGTGTCGGGGACACTGGAGAAGTCACGGTGCATTGCCTGCGAGGGCTCATTATACGGAGCTACCGGACCGTATAGTGATCCAGGAGCAGGATTGCTAGACGTCATGGACGTCAGACATCGGGGATGTCAGAGATATGGACCCGGTGAGACCCCGGGCAGCACGCGTTGCTTACTACCGTGAGATATGACGTCTGGAACGTCAAGCGTCTAGGACGCTAGGCATCGGGGATGCCGGAGATGGAAAAATGATAAATGAATATTACTGGATTGATGAAATAACTCTTGGATTTACTTTTGGAAATTGAAACTATGCTTTGGTTTCCGGGCTAAGGCCCTAATGGTTATTTCTAAATAAATATGGGATTATTGGTTTTGGTGCATGCATATGATTTTACTGAGGGGCATAAATGTCTTATAAATGTTTTAAGCAGACTTGTTTATTTTCGTCCACTCACAGCTTTTGTTTTTAATGCCCTTCAGGTTGATTCCGGATACGACTGCAGCAGAGACTTGAGCATCGCACACCTCCTCCATCGATCCTTACGCACTCTGGAAGCCCGTTTGGGCAATGACAATCGGTTATCCCTTGTCTGACGCCTCTTGTCAGACGGGAGCACGTCACATTCCATGGTAATCCCGGGGGGATTGGGATGGGTCGTGTCAAGTGGTATCAGAGCAGGTTTTGCTCTTTTGTGCGCGAAGGACGAGGGTGTGATGTCTCTTTGGGCTGCTGTTCCGTTGTCAACCTGATAGATAGTTTTGGGTTTGAATGGTGGATTGGGTGTGTTTGGCCCGATACGCCGTGCCTTGATGCGATTCAACCCGAGTGGGGTTGTATATGATTAACTGGTAATGTGGGACCGTCGGTTCGGTCATATGATTATGGATTGTTGTGCCACTGGGCACAGCCGGGTTCGGGGAACACCATTGGAATAATGTTATGGAAATACGAAACTCAGTTGAGTATTGGTCTATGTTTTGGACCCTGGTAGCGTTGGCTAGTGTACGGGGTGTTGGTGCATCGGAGTTAGCCGATGACCTTCGTGGTGGACCCCACGATGGAACCCACATTGCGTTGACGATTGGATTGGATTTGACGTCTATGCGATGTCAGGACCGCGGGGTCGGTCAGGTTGTGGATTTTACTGCAAAAGGCAGTTGGGTTCGGTGGAACCCTAGGGTGTGATTTTGGAACCCTAATTTATAATTGATGGGCAGGAAAAGTGAACTTTAATTAAGGATTTGTGCTGCGACGCGCGGCTGGGGTCATGGTTGACCATGTGGATAACTCTAGTGAGTCTAGTCTGGATTACGGGATTCGATCCACGGATGCGGTTATGAGATAAAATATGGAATCCCGTGTCGGATCGAATATTAGTGTGATGCGTGGATACGGATCTTGACAACGATGACTGTTGGTCGACAGTTGTGTCGAGATGACTGGCTATCGAGGGTATTTTGTGTGGCTTTCACACTTGAGGATCAGGGGATGTTCAGGGAACATCCATTATCCTGATGTGCCGATGGTGAAAATTGGAGGTACCCATAGTCGTGGGGTACGAGTGCTGTTACGGGATCGTCGTTCGTAATGAACGGAGATCCAGGGTAACAACTTAGCACACAGTGTGCTGGCATGGGTGTTCGTGTGCTAGTGTGGATGTTCGTGTGCTATGTATGGATGTTGGTATGGTGATACCTTTATGCCAATACTAGTATGGATGCATGTGTGCTGATACTAGTGTTGATGATGGTGCGCTGGTATTGGTACTAGCACTGGTGCAGGTGTCAGTAATTGTGATGACGATGAGCCACCATTTGGGGTGTGACTCTGTCATGATGGACATATGATCGGTATCTGCGACTCAGTGGTGGTTGAGTTTTGGACTGGATGGAATCCAGTGGAGGTTGTGATGTGTTGGGATAAGTCCCAACAGATTTATGATGACAAGTGATGAATGGATCAAAAGGTATGATTGAAAATTTGGGGAATCTTGGGATGTTGTCCCATATGTCATGTGTATTGGTGGACTTGGGGAGTTTTGTCAACTCCGAGATTGGTAAGATTGTTTATTTCTTATATCCCCAGAGAGTACAAGGAAATTATTGGAAAAAGTCGGGGAAAACCATTCGTGGTATTGATGTGGGATTTTGTGATTGTGAATCACTTGGAACCTGAGGATTGAACCTGTTAAGGTTGAGATGTGAGACGAAAGCAGTATGGTATGCACATCCAGGCAGAGTTGAGGAAATTTCCGTTCGGAATCGGGGTGTGTGCATACATGATTATTGGCGGACGTGAGGTCCGAGTAATGAATTGATTTTGGACACGTGGTGGTCCAAGTGAGGTATGGACGTGGGCAGTCCAGTGGTTGGACTTGACATCGCATTGGGAGCATGTCTGTTTCCAACATGGTTGGAACTCTCGATCCGGGGAGAGTTGTGATTGGGAGACGAGAGGAGTGCTCGTTTCCGCATCGGTGATTGGTGTTCCGAAGTCATTGGGGTTGACTTCATATTTTCTGCCTTGGCAGATGATGATTGTTGCTACCAGTACGTTGAGCGTGTATTGGTTGGTGGACCCATGTTTGGCTTGGGGTCATTGGACACAAGCAGTTGTGTATGATTTTGGATTTGGTGGTGAAATGCGAGGTCATCTTTCCACCAAGGGAAATTTGGCGAATGATTCATTGAGGGTGAAGGACCCTACGATCAGCTTTCAGATGGATTGTTAGCTATGTGAGCATGTGTGGATCCTAGGTGGATCTGATTTGTGATGTTGTCGACTTTGGTCGATGTGACGATCTAGGATCGTGATGGGTGACGTAGCGATGGATATGGATTGTGATCTTGATGATCCAGATGGGTGGAGAGTTTATCACTCTTACCTTGATATGCGAGTCGTAAATGACGGGACTGAACTTCTTTTCGGAGTGAGTCCATATGGGTTGTGACTTGGTTGAGTAGGTTTCCGATGTGGTCGGATTTTGTCAACCTTTGACGTGTGGATATTGGGATTGGCTTCCCTATGAAGTCAATCGAGTGTTTTGGAGAGGCAACCGATAGATTCGATTACGTTACGGCTTGATGGACGTAAACGAGATTTTGGGTTTTGGAATCGAATTTCTGGGTGACGATTCAGGATTCGATTGCGAAGCTCGAAAATGGATTACTGGATTTGGGTGCGGAATGATTATTCCAATGCTAGCTTACGGAATAATGATTTCGGATTCGGATTTGGAAATGGATTATAAATATGATGTTGGGTTCGGATTCGGGATTTCTTACGAAATTGCGGATTCGGATTCGGAATTGGAACTAGATGACGGGTGGAGTTCGTTTTGTCTCATGTTGGTTTGGGGCAAAGGTACTTCATTTTTGGAACGTGTTTGGCTATGACCTGGGTGGCTATAGTCAGATTGATGGATTGAGGTACGTACAGGGTACGAGGATTGATACTGGTTAGGCTGAGTGGTGCCTAATGGCGGTACATGGAATGTACCAGTGGTGTGTAACTAATGTGTTGGTAACCGGCTTGGTTCTGATATCATTTGTCTGGCTGTATTGTGGACTGGACATTGGATACTGTGCGCTGGGCAGATTGAGCTTGTCGGGTTCAGTGATCTTAAGAGCAGGTGCTCTTAGCCATGGTTGGCTAGTGGAACCCCGGTATTGATATGTGTGATAACTGCTGGGCTGGTATTCAATGTGTTCCAGTTGCGCCACTTGATTGGGTTAATTGACAGTATACGTACACTCAGGATGAGTGAATTGGTGGTCTGAGTAACCACGAGTAGCCTTGTGTGACTTGATCACACCGTGATTTCCCAGCGTCTTGGTTCGCTGAGGGAGTCGGCGATTATGGACATTGAGAGTATTTTGTGTCGCAGGATTGGGCTTGCCCTGCGAATGGTGATCATGTGGTTGATCTTGCGCTACATCGAGAGTGATGTAGTACGTGGTGTTGTCACCGACGGACAGATGGTTGGGGTTTTACTAGGGTGGTAAAGCTTAGTGGTGACAGTTTGACTGATGGTGTCAGCATGGACTGACAAATGAGATTTGGTGACTCCCAACGGGAGCAAATGTAAGGATTTATTGATAAATGGAAAGGAACCATCTAGCTGAAGGAGTCAGCTAAATGGTTAGGCGATTTTATCGCGGATCAGGTGATCATTTCCACTCGAGGTGGTCGAGTGTTGTTGCTATTATGACGTATGACTGAGATGGTATGTCTGGGTATAGACGAGGCTGGTGTGGTCCCAGTATGTGGGTGTACGAGTGTACACAGATGTGTGATCGAAAATGTTTCCACGTGGTGGTTGTGGAATAAGGAGATTGGTAATTTCGAGGACGAAATTCTTTAAGGAGGGAAGGTTGTAACGACCCGTCCCAAATATCGGGATTTAATAATATTTAATTATGATTTACTAATCTGGGATTAGTTGGGAGATTTCGGACGAATTGTGCAAAATGACCGTTTTGCCCCTGGGCGTGGGCAAAACGTTGACTTTCATTTCGGATGGTCAAACGGACTTTGACCAATGACCGTGACGTAGTTTGGGACGTCACGAGTTCATAGACAGGTGGCACGTTCGATTCCGACGTTCGTGGTGAAAGTTATGATGTACGGAAGCCCAAGGGCATTTTCGTAATTTGAACGTAATAAGGGGGAAATGTTGACTTTTCGACCGGGATGTCCGATGGCCGAGGGCCAAGGACCGTTGCGTAGGTATCGTCGATACGAATCCAATGACAGGCGGCACGCATCAATCGGAGTCCGTATGACCGAGTTACGGGTCAGGATGCGTGAGGGGCATTTTGGTAATTTTCTGCACAAGGGCATAAATGTAATTTCACATGGGTCACTGTTTCATTGAACTGGCCGTGTGGTGGATGCCTTGTGCGATCGATCCCATGTTTGTTTATCAATTAAATGATGGAATTGGACCGGTTTGGGGTGGATTTGCACATGGGAATGAGTTGGCATCGATTGCACGACATGGGCACTGGGTTTTTCTATGATTTTCGGGTCAGTGCGGGAACCTTTACACAGTGGATTGAGGACGGTTTTGGACGCCTTTAACGGCTAAATTGAATTAAAAGAATGAAGAGTGTGTCGAGGGCAGTTCACTGAGATTGAGAGATGGAAAAATGGAGTGGAAATGGTGGAGGAATGCTCAAAAACCCGAAACTGGGTTCTGGGAAATTCAAATTTGAATTTCCAGTTTTAGGCCAGCCCAAGCCTAATTGTTGATGGATTAAGCTTTCTGGAACTTCAACGCGTCGAACCAGATCAAATGGGGCAAGCTTGGGAGCTCCTAGGGCCGTGAACGGACATGGTGGACGGCCGGGAAACTCAAGCTTGAGTTGTGACGATTGAGGTATTGTCGAGTTCAATTAATCATGCTAATTAGTTCCTATTAGTCCTTATTAACTTCCTGTGAAGTTAATTTGATAATGGTTAAGGATTGGAGGAGTTTTGGTGATCGACCCGTTTTGGGTGATCACGGGTTGTCGACACGATTGATCGATGGTTGATGCTAATCATGGACACAGAACTGAAATTAGTGGATTGATGATTGTTGTAGGATCAAGAACGGATTGAATTGATATCGAATTGAGGGTGATTGAACCGGATCCTATCGCGGGCTTTTCGACCCGTTTACCAGACAAACGGGTGAAGGTGGTGACTGTAGCAGTCACTGTAGCAGGCGCGTGGCTTTCACGCGCAGCCACTCACGGCGGCGCGTGATGGCGCGTGGGCACGAATCTCGAGGTAAGGTCAACATGACTTTTGTCCTATACAATGTAACGAACATTTTAGCGTTGGTTTCGTGTCGATCGGATCCCGTTTCGTTATTGTTCGGGATGTCCGAAGGTTTTAAATCCAGTTTAAAAATACTTAAAAATTCGGGAAAATTACGGGACTTGAATAGGATGTTAATGATGAGGTTGGTGATCCTCTAATGTGATTTGAAAAGGATTGGGAGTCCCGGTAATAGTGGTGTGGCCCGGGAAGGCCTGTGGCACGCGTATCGAGGCGCTCGGTTAAACGGTCTATGAGTGGACATTGGTTTTATAAATTCGATTCATGCATAACTGTTTCATGATTGTTATAATTGTGATTATATGATTTATTTTGGATATCAGTGAATTTATATGTTTTCATGCATTTCGAGGCGATTTACGTGTTTGCACGTGAATCGAGGTTTTCTGGATTTGCACTGATTTCTATAAATATGGATGGATATGATTTCATGAAACGGTTACGGATTTGTTAAAATGAATCGGGCCAGGGGCCCAGTTAAATTGTTAATCGGGCCAGGGGCCCAATTGAATTATGAAATCAGGCCAGAGGCCCAGTTAACTTATGAATCGGGCCAGTAGCCCAGTTGACTTGTATATGTGATTTCGGGTCGGGGACCCTAAAATGGAATTGAATAAACTATTTCGGATTTGATTCAACTATTTGGACTTATGACGGTTTTATGGAAATTCAGGGCAGGGCCCTTGTGATATTTTGGAAATGAATAATAAAATGTGTTCCATAAAACCATCTCGATATGAGGATATTTATATCCTGGTCTCCTCCAAGTGTCGGGGACACTGGAGAAGTCACGGTGCATTGCCTGCGAGGGCTCATTATACGGAGCTACCGGACCGTATAGTGATCTAGGAGCAGGATTGCTAGACGTCATGGACGTCAGACATCGGGGATGTCAGAGATATGGACCCGGTGAGACCCCGGGCAGCACGCGTTGCTTAATACCGTGAGATATGACGTCTGGAACGTCAAGCGTCTAGGACGCTAGGCATCGGGGATGCCGGAGATGGAAAAATGATAAATGAATATTACTGGATTGATGAAATAACTCTTGGATTTACTTTTGGAAATTGAAACTATGCTTTGGTTTCCGGGCTAAGGCCCTAATGGTTATTTCTAAATAAATATGGGATTATTGGTTTTGGTGCATGCATATGATTTTACTGAGGGGCATAAATGTCTTATAAATGTTTTAAGCAGACTTGTTTATTTTCGTCCACTCACAGCTTTTGTTTTTAATGCCCTTCAGGTTGATTCCGGATACGACTGCAGCAGAGACTTGAGCATCGCACACCTCCTCCATCGATCCTTACGCACTCTGGAAGCCCGTTTGGGCAATGGCAATCGGTTATCCCTTGTCTGACGCCTCTTGTCAGATGGGAGCACGTCACATTCCATGGTAATCCCGAGGGGATTGGGATGGGTCGTGTCAGTATGACTACTGTCATTCGACGTGGTCGAATGTAGTCGTTGCGACGTAAGCGTTATTGGTACGTTTGGGTGCGAGCAAGTATTATTCTGGGTAGTTGGTGTACGAGTGTACACGTGTTGTCAGGTCGATTCTACTTTACACGAGGTGGATGTGGAATCGAGATAGTTGGAGTTTCAAGTACGAAACTAATTAAGGAGGGAAGAACGGTAGGAATTAGGTCGTTTGGAATTTCGAGGACGAAATTAATTAAGGAGGGAAGGTTGTAACGACCCGTCCCGAATTCTGAGATTAGATTAGTGACTAATCACGATTAGTGAGGTTAATCGGTGATTAGTTAGGCTAAATCGGACGAACGATGCAAAATGACTGTTGTCCCCTAGTCGTGGCAAAATGTTGACTTTTCGATCGGGCGGTCAAATGGACTTTGACCGATGATCGTGACGTAGTTTAGGACGTCACGAGTTCATAGACAAGTGGCACGTTCAATTCCGACGTTCGTGGAGGAAGTTATGACGTTCGGAAGTTTAGGGGCATTTTGGTAATTTTAGTTAAAAAGGGGCAAATGTTGAATTTTTGACCGGGATGTCCTATGGCCGAGGGCCAAGGACTATTACGTAGATAAGGACGATACGAATCCATAGACAGGCGGCACGTCGAATTCGGACGTTCGACGACGAAGTTACGGTTCACGGAAGTTCAAGTGCACTATTGCACGAATTACGAAACGACTTAAGTTTTGGACTTTAGTGGGGCTCAGATTTTATTCCAAGGCCCAATGGATGAGTGACAAGTGTCACTCATCCACTGGACAACACCTTACATACATGCATTTCACCCTTGCTTTTTCATTTGGATCAAACCCGAAACCCCCTCCCCCCCCCCCCCTAACCGTGCAAACCGATCTTCCATCTCCCCCAAACCTCATCATTTGTGGCTGGAGTGTGAAGGGAGATGAGAGAGGGTCGTGAGGTGATGAAGATGGTGGCTGAGGGACGGGTAGGCCGCCGTGAACGGCCGTGGAGGCCAAGTGGAAACCGAGAGCTCGGTAAGCCCATTTCTCCCTTTTATTTTGATTTTGGCATCATGGACGGTATTGGATGATTAGGTTGAGTTTATTGAGGTTGTAGGGAGGTTTTAAGGAGGTCTGGGTGGTGGTTTTGGACTGAGAAGCCGTGAGGGTGGCTGGGAAAACATTGAACCGTTTGGTTCAAAATCAAACGAAGGGTTTTAGACGTTTTCGGTTGCGTTTAAGGATTGAAATGGATAGAAAACATAAAAAAAGGAAGAAAGGAATCGAAAAGGAAGAACTAGGATGAAAAATGGGGTGTCTAGGGCTGTGAACCGGTCACGCGGGTCCAGTTGGACCGGCCAAACCAGGTGAACCGGCCATGAACAGTAAAATCGGTCTGCTGGAGGTTAGTGCCGATAAACAGTGTTTTCGACTTTCTAGGGGCTCGTGAGGATGCGTGGTCCATAATTTGGGAAAGTGTTCAACACAGGAAATCTTCTATTCAATGTAAGGAAGATTTTGGGACCGGTCTCGCGTCAATCGGACATCGTTTCGATAGTTTTCGGGGTGTCAGAAGGTTTAGGGTCGGTTTAAAAATAGTTAAAAGTTCGAGAAAATTACGGGGCTTTGGTAGGAGGTTAATTAAGTAGTTAGTAACCTTCTATTAAAATTTGGATAGGTTTAGGAGTCCCGGTGATGGTGATCGGCTCGGGGAGCCGTATGGCACGCAAATCGAGGCGGCAGCTCGGACGGTCTGTGAGTGGACCTTGTTTTCTAAATTGGTGCATGCATAAATGTTTATTATATGTTTTTAATACTTGTTTGTGATGCCATGAGTGCATTTTGATTTGTGGTTACGTATAGGCACGTATTTCGAGGTTTCGGCCCTATACAGTGCCTATACGGGTCTGTATTCTTTTATTGGTCTAAATTAAATGGTTTTGGATTTCCAAAATAATAAACTCGGGTATGAGACCCATTTGGTTTGGTCTCGGGCATATGACTCTAGTTACGACCTACGGGTCTAAATCGTGGTCGCGACGGGTGCTTTGTGCACGGCGATCAACGATACGACGCTCGCCTCCGGTTTGGGATGTGTTCCTTCCGGAGAGGTCACGATGCACGATTCGTTGTCGGGCAGCCTAGGGAGGCTCGACTTCAGAGTGCTGACGGTTCAGGATAGCGATCGGTGATGAGTGCACCATGATCTTGTGGTGGTCGCGTCGGTTGATTCGTTCACGGCGACATACCAGGATTAAGAGCGGTCCTGGATGGATGGTTGCACGCATCACTATGATCGGAGTCGTGACTGACCCTTAGATATAGGGCACGGTGCCCAGTTGAGTCATATGTTCGGGCACGAGACCCAGTTGTTTTACACTGATGATTTCGGGTCAGGGACCCTAGATGGATTTCCAAGTTCATGACGGTTTATGGGAACCGGCATGAACTCTGGAAAGGTCATTGTGGTTCATGACGGTTTATGGGAACCGGCATGAACCTTTGTCGGGTCATTCTGGTTCATAACGGTTTATGGGAACCGGCATGAACCCTGGTTAGTGGATGTTATGTATCATGACGGTTCAAGGGAACCGGGCATGAATGTTTATGTTATTTATATATATGTATTCATATACCTTCCTTTACTTCTATTATCTCCTCCGGGGAGGGTCGTTGGCCTGGGTGGACCCAGGAGTAGTCACGGAGCACCGACTGAGTGGAGTCACCCCCCAGTTGGGTTCTTTACTCTCAGGAAGTCTATGATTACTATTACCTCTGGTAGGGTCAGTGGTCTACGGACATTGATCTTGACTTTGAGAAGACTCGGATTGAGACCTGGGTAGCACGCGCGTAGTTTTGGAAACCGTGACAGGATTGGTTGTGTGAATTATATGTATATGTGATGTATGCTATATATGATATATGATGTGTGTTTACACATGTTTTGGGCAGTGGCCTGTATGGTTGGTTTCTTATGATTTGGGCTGAGTCCCTTATGGATTTGGGCAATGGCCCGTGTACTTGATTTCATTATGGTTTTTTTGGATAAATGGTTTTCGAATGCATGCATGCTTTTTAGTGAAGGGTACAAATGTCTTCTTATGAAATGTTTTTATAAACTCTTGTTTTGTCCACTCACAACTTTTAATGTTTTGACTGCCCTTCAGGTTGACATCGGATGTGGACTGTAGCAGAGACCGAGATATCACATACCTCCTCCGGATCCTGGCGTACTCTGATAGCCCGGGAGGGCAAAGGTCGGAAATATCCCTTGTCTGACACTTCGTGTCAGACGGGAGCAGGGTCATCCCTCACTAATCCCGGGGGGATTGGGATGGGTCCTGTCATTTAAAGATTGAAATATCGGTATCGACTAATATATCAATAGTCAAATTTACGAATATCTCGCCCCAAATATCGATATCGATATTATTTATGGTAAACAAAAATGACGGAAATTCGATCTAAAAGTTGAAAATTTGGAATAAAACTTTGGAAAAAAAAACTTAAGTACCCAATAATGGTTATATATGACTAATAAAAACTATAAAAATGAATTTGATATAATAAATATATGATGAATAATATGATACAATAGAGTTATGCCGATGACTAGTAATATAAAAATATAAACATAAACATAAATTGAAGTGAATTACTTTAATTGAATGTTAATATAATTAAAAACATAACAATAAGTATAAAAAGCTTTGAATGGAAGAAAAATTATAAAATGAGTAAATATATTTAAAATTGGAAAAAAAAAAGATAAAAAAATAGAGTCAATCTTTGTTCAAAAATTAGAAATGATTGTTATATTTAAAATTGGAAAGGTTTGATATATTTAAAATTGTAAAAAATGATAAATATAATTCAAAATAAGAAATAAATGAAAAATATAGTTCAAAATAAATAATAAATGGAAAAATAAAATAAAAAGCAAGCAGCATGCGCAAGGGGGGTTGAACCAAGGTGTAGGCTGTGCAGTTGCTTTAATGAAAACAAGCCAAACCAACTCAACTAACAAGCTCAATTGCGAATTTAAATAAGCAAATAATATATAAAGCATACGTACATGCTTAAAAACAGTCTTCTTCCTCCTTGCGCGGGTCTGCAATTTGGGTTTTTTGACCCTCGCGGCATGACCCGACTGTAACTCAATCGTTTTACGTCCGATTTCATGAAGTTTTTTCCTATCTCGATCGTTTTAATGAAATAAAGAGATCGATGGGCTTAAAATAAGGGAAAATATCGATATTTCGCTCAATTTCTTCACCCCTGCCCCTTCTTACCTGCAGCCAGCCAAAATCCCCGCTCATTCTTACCTGCAGCCAGCCAAAATTTCCGACGTATCGATCAATATATCAGCGATATTGTCGATATTTTCATCACTGCAAACATTCGATCAAAAGGAAAACGACATGGCCACTTAAAAACAATAGACAACGACGTGTCGTTTTATATCAGAATTAAAACAAAAATTTGAGCAAACGATTATAGGTGATTTAGGTCAAAAACTTTTTTGCAAAAAAATAGTCCGAAAACAATTTGAGCACTAAGGATTTTAGAGTATGTTAGATATTCTGATACCACATGTAAGAAGTAATTAAACAATTTACATAATTAACAACTAAGGTATAAAATCACAAGGTATAATCTACAAGAAGACTGGACACCAATATCATTTCCATATATGTGGATGTCATTGTGTACTTAATAAAATAAGTAATAAGTAGGCTTCTCCTCTGAACCAATAAGCATTTGTTCTTTGCTAATCAATAGGTTCATAGCTCACAAGAAAGGATGTCTAAATGGCAAGAGCACGGATCAAATTATATAATAATCTAACCTTAATGTGATTTCCTATTATAATCACATTAGGATTCTCATAGACCAATTAAGTAACAAGCTAAACTGTACTAACGTAACACATGCCAATTACCATATGAAGTCCCATTCTAATAATGATTCAATAACAATAACTCTATTATTCCAACTATAATTAAAATTTTACACATTAGGTGATCAGTTCATACTCATAATTGTAACACACCTATAACCCAAGAAGTCAAACTTCCAAGCCATGGACGCCGACAGAGGCAACGCACCACTCCAGCTCTGATTCAACCTGCTCTGCTATCCCGAATTGGCCAATGCATCAGCGACAAAGTTGCCCCGATTGAAATTAAAAGATAAATTAATTATGAATGAAACTTATTACTTTTAATTCATGTCCTTTAAAAAAAAAATTCCAATCAAAATTGTAGTAGTAAGAAGGATAAGTTTTTTCATTGCTAATCCTTCGCCTACCTTCAATATTATCGAATTTTGCATACAACCTACTGAATTTTTTGAGTTACGTCAACTAATTCAATTCTTGACCACCAAGGCAACCGGCCACAAAGTGGCCTATTCATGTTATCTTCAAAGCAATGAGCACCTTTAATATTCTTAATGTCAAACACTTGCAACACTGAATTTTGAAATTAAAATCATAATTAAGTAAACCATGAAACCATATTTGTCTATGAATCCAAAAAATAAGTCCTATAAAATCATGCCTTTTGTCATGCCATACCAAGTTTATTGCCTACTGTTAGTTAGCAAAACTAACATGTTAAAACCAAAGGAACATCATCTCATGCCTCCCTAATAACTATTGGTAGAAGGAACTGCTGCATATTGTCTGTCCAGAACCTCAATCAGCTTGTCAGCTATAGCTTTGGCATACAAAGAAGACCCTTCAAGCATCTACAAATTAAGTTCAAATCATAATTATTAATCAAAATCACACCAAATGTATGAAGGAAACACAAATTACTAATTATAATTTAAGATTAATTAACACCAGACTGGAAGACACCAACCTTTGTGTTGAACAAGAAGCTGTAAGAACTACCAATGTGGCCACCAGCAGCATGATGAAGATCAAGCTGCATTTCATCAAGGAGCCTGGACACAAACAGCAACAGGTTGATCTTCTTCCTCTGAACCAATTTGATGGTAACTTCATCATCGATGATTCGGATATCTACCTCAGTTTCTTTGGATTTCCTTTGCAGCCATGAGCTCCTCAGAGAACCATTGTTGTAGGACTGGTCATGACGGTCACCAAGAGGCTTCATGTCGCAGCTCTCATCATCTCCGGCACCGCCGCCGTCTTGCTCAGTCTTCTGCCTCTTGCTCCTCTCTCTCCCATATCTTTTCTTCTCCACCATTAATTTCAGCTCTTCCACTGTCCTCAGAAGCTCCTTTATGTAATCAATTGCATCTCCCACAATGGATGCCCTATCACCCTTTACTCCAATTGTTCCCCAAACACAAACACAAACACAAACATTGACGAAAATATATGATTAACTATTATCCCCAAAAACAACACCAAATTGGGATTTCAAATTATGCATCTTTTTCATGAAATAAGCCAAATTTAGAAAATGTGAAGGCTTTAATTATGGTGCATACCTTTGTTGGGTTCGGAATTAACTTCCTCAAGGCATCATATTTGCCATTCAATTGGACTCTCCTTTGGCGCTCAGTGGCAAAAGGTTTGGTCCCTTTGACATTTCTTCGTCTTTCAACAGAAGTCATATCTCTTGAGAACTCCAAGACTCCGTTATCAAACTGCCTCCCAATATCCCCATTTGGGTAAACCCCCCCTCCTCCTCCACTCCCCTCTCTCTCATCCCCACCACTACTAAACAAAGACCCATTTCTTGAGCCAGGCAAGCTGTATCCATGAGGCAAGGACTGAAGCAGCTCTCTAAAAAATGGAGGCTGTGGAGGCAGATTCAGATGGAAAAGTGGGTCATAAGGAACCGAAGACGCTGTCAATGGGGTGTCAACACCGCCAGGAAGGTCAACCAGATACCCCAAAGAGCTCGAAAAATTGGAGGCTTTCTGGTGCGGGTTTGTGAAGGTAATGGATGAATTTTGAAGAACAGAGGAAGGTGAGCATCTGGGCAAGCTGAATAGGTTGAGAAGGTCAGGTGTTGGGGGGTATTGAGTAGAACCATCTGGAAGTTGTTGATGCATCTGATCGTGCATGCCATGAATATTGTTGTCCCAATTGGGTTGTTGCTCAAAAGAAACCAAATGGGTACTGTTGGTATGGTCAGAATTGGTATTATATGGATTATCCATATTGAACCCAAGTTCATTCTGAAGCTCGATTTCCATGGCGGCATGATGATCTTGCAGATGCGGGTGGTTTTGGTTGTTGATTTGGTGATGGTGGTAAGACAGCTCTTCCATGGAGAGGCTCAAGTTTTCTTCGGTAGCAAAGCTGCTGCTTGCGTGGTTGTTGTGGGTCTCTGAAACAGAAAAACAGCCCATATTGAGAATTTCTGGTGGTTGCGGCGGTAGTGGTGGTGGAGGAGGAAGAGGATTGCGGTTGAGCACACTTTCTGCTGATTCTGGCGGGGAGATTGGGTCAAAGTTGCAGCCTACAGAGTCTTCATACATTTTTGCACCAGCTATCATTAACTTGTCCCGCAGGCTTTTGCCTCTCCTTTTATGGGTCTATTTTGTCTCTCTGCAGCATTTCCACATACAGCAGGTGATCAAAATTAACAACCATCACATAGGCCCATACATATGAAGAAAGAAACAGAAGAAGAATGAAAATTAATTAGTGCAAAAAAAAAATTACCAAATCTCTAACCTTTTGAAGGGAGATTGATAGATGGAGCCCCAAAATCAGAGCAGCTTTGTTCACCAAATTAACCACTGGTGGAGACAGAGCGAATTTATATGAGAAAGGGAGAGAGAATTTATATGAGAGACGGAGAGAGATAAAGGACTGAAACTGCAAAAAGTGAGGGAAGAGAGAAGAAGTCTCTCTGTTACTGTTTTTATGAATCAGGTTTTATTACAATTTTGCCACAGTGAGAAAAGGAGCAGAGCCACAGCTGGGAATTGTTACTGAGATTCCCATAGGTGGGAGGGGCGCATTCACAATCGCCCCTTTTCTGAAATTCTTGGTTCTGCTTGCCTTAATTTTTTGCACTCACCAGTCACCAGTCTTCCTTACTTGTTTCACCCTTCATGCTTGCATACTTTCATATTTCAATAAAATTTTGGTGACTTGTAGTGATAGTTATTCTTGTTGTCCTTATATGAGAAAATGGTGAATTCGATTAAAGAAATAGTTTGACGGTAAAACGACGTGGTCACTCTCCACAAAGTAAAATGTTTTGGATTTTGAGGAGTAAACGCTTTATGGCTGTTTGATTAGAGAGTCAAATTCATGCAAAACGTGGTTATTCTGGAAAGAGTGCATTTAGGTAGGACTTGTATTTTTTCTACAACTGGTAGTTAGTTTTTGTGGGCCCCACTTCCCACCACCCCATGCAAACCGCCAACCCAAACTAACCCTATTGCAAACTGTTTACCATTTTAACAAGAACATCCAGATCTGAAAATCTTATTCTAATAAAAAAAAACATTCAGTAATTTAGTTTCAGACTTAATGACCATGCAAACGAAAGCTAATCAAGGATTCTTAGAAGAAAAAAATTTGCAAGGTTGAGTTTAAGAGAAAGTGAATTTGTTTTTTTAGAGAATATTATAATCGAGGTTCAAAATGGCATTAGGTGCTCTTAGGGCGGTTAATAGGGACCAAGCGCCTAGGCGGAGTCTAGGCGAGAGTCTAGGTGGTTTTTTAAAAAAAAAACAAAATTCAACAAATTAATAATATAATAAATACTATTAAAACAAAAATAAATTATCTAGATAAATAAATTGAGTTAGGAATCATAAATGTTGAAAATATAAGTTTTTTATTATTTTCATTATACAACATTCTATCTTTGTTAATTTATTATCTTTTTTTTTTCTTAATACTTATATTATTAACTAAGTATTTAATAAATAAAATAATTTATATAACTAAATATATATATAAACTTATATAACTATATATATATATAACGATGTACATGCAAATCCACCTAGGCGCAACACTTAGCCATTATGTGGCGCGGTTTATCACCTTCGAGCGCCTAGGCGAGCTAGGCGGCTGCCGTTTTGAACAATGATTATAATCAATTGTGGCTATGGTTAGTTTTGTTTTAATTTAGGTTTAATTGTTATTAAATTGACTATTTTGATTAATAGTTTTCCTTTTAACTCATCAAGTGGTAAGTAGAGACAACCTAATAATAGGCAGCGACATAAGTAGTGGCATGCTATAAAAGTGGCTCATTTGTACTTTTTGTTTGTATTTATTTTTAAATTTTTAGGTTATTTTATGCAAATAAATCCAGCGACTCTTATATCATTTTAGTTGTATTAGATTTTCCCTTTTGTGGGATTGCAAATATTACTTTTGTGGGCATTAATGGCCTTGATGATAGTTAGGGTATTCAAGTTATATTATTTTGTGTATTATTCATTCTAGATCGTTTCGACAGATATCGAGTCTAATCACCATAAGTATTTACCAATGTTTATTTCAAACTTGGTTTTATTTTATATTTTTATTCTATTAATGAAATTTTGTATCTTTTTTTTTCTTCATCGAATGATATTGATTGGTATAGTGCCTATAATGAGATATGTGTCTAGCATTTTATCAGGATTAGTTTATATATTATTTCATCTTATTATTTTGTGGTTAGAGATATATTGAAACTCATGTGTGAGTCTTTCAAGCCTCTGAAATGGTGGACTACTGTGGTTCGCAACTATCTATACCATTTTAAAAAGAGCAATATATAGATATATATATATATATATCATCTTGATTCTCTTACTTTACACATCAATTTCATTTTTAATGTTAATATTGATAACTTTTTCATTAAAACCAAAGCCAATATTGTCAATACACTAAATTTTTAGCTTCAATTCATTAATATTACACCAACTAGCACTACGCTCTAGGGTATCGCCTTTCCACTAGTACCTAAAAGGTCTCTACTTGAACTCTTATGGATGACGAATTTGATACCTAGGAGGGTGTATTCAATTATAATTTTATAGAAAATTGAAAAATTACTTTTAAATGGTATATTCATGGAAATATAGAACTGACTTGGAGAAATATGGTATACAAATATATATAATCTCACCTAAGAGTTTCATATATTTAGACATCTATTAACGGCCCAGAATTTCTAGGAATTGGAAAATGATCATTTTACCCTTGGGTCAAAGAGTTGACTTATCTTGGTCAAAGTTAAAATGTTGACTTTTTGACCGGGACGGTTTTTGGCGATTCCCAAAATGTCGTTGGAAAGGTCTTAGCCTCATGAGTACGTTGATAGAATGGTACCAAACCTGGACCCCAACCGGAAGTGTGTCAGCGAGGACGCTGGGCCCCAAGAGGGGTGAATTGTAAGACCTGTGTCTTGGGAAGAACGGTGAACAATCTCACATCGCTCGGAGAGGGAAATGTGAAGAGTCTTTTATGTATGGGCACGTATCTATCTAGCATGAGGCTTTTTGGGAACTTACCAACCTTGGATTCCTTGGGAACTCCAAAGTTAAGCGAGTTTGGGCTAATGTAATCTTAGGATGGGTGCCCTACTGAGAAGTTGTATGTGAGTTCCCAGAAAAAAAAAAAACCGTTAAAGCTGAGCCCAAAATGAACAATAACGTGCTAGATGGGTCAGGTCGTGACACACCACCCTCTGAGCTCTCTTTCAACACACATCATGCACATATATATAGAGTTCTAAGTAGATGGAAAAGTTGAATGAGAGGGAAACCTAGAATCTTCTCGATTATCCTTGTAACAACCCAATTATCAGGATTAATTAAGAGTTAATGACAGATTAGAGAGGCTAATCGGAGATTAACTGAGGATTATTGGACGTTCAGGGCGAAATTACGAATTTGCCCCTAAACGAGGGTAAAAAGTTAACTTTTGACCCGGAAAGTTCGATGCCCGAGGGCCGATGATCGTTACGTAGATCGAGTCGATACAAATCCGTAGACAGGCTGCATATCGAAATCGGACGTTCGACGGAAAAATTACGGTTCACGGAAGTTTCGAGGTACTATTTATGACAGCACATTTAACGAGGCAAAATGGACTTTTATCCTGAGTGGGGCCCAGATCTTTTCCCTAGGCCCAATGGATGAGTGACAAGTGTCACTCATCCATTGCCTAGCATCACACATACATGCACCCACCTTCATCCTCATCTGTTCCATTCACTCAAACCAAAACCGTGCAACCCAAACACCAACCCTCCCCACCAACCTGTCCCATTCCCTAGCATGATGATTGGTAGACTAAAAGAGAGAGTCTGAGAAGGTAAACCCGATAACTCGGTTATGTTCAAATTTCCATTGTTTTCTATTGGAACGTTGAGGGGTGTTTTTGAGGATTGGGGAGTGTCTGTGGGGCTTGTATAGACGTTTAGGACTGGTTTTGGATGACGGGACACGGCTGAGCAGCCTAGGAAGGTGGCTGGAAAATAGGGTCGTGAGAGGGGGGGTTGCACAGATGATTTTTATGCAGATTTTCTCTGTTCTAATCACTCAAATAGGTTCCTAGGATTGAAACACAGAGATTGGAATTGGAAGGGAAGAAAAATGACGAAAAGTGAGTGAGATATGGGGTCGGACCTGGTCATGCCGGTCCACTTGGACCAGCTAAACTGCTGAATCAATCGGACCGGCAGTCACAGGGAAGAAGATGACACTGTTCATGGCGCGTGGCTCCCACGCGCAGGGGCTTTGGGCAGCGTGTGGGGGCCCGTGGGCTTATCTTTTGGGGGTACTTCCAACACATGAAATCATCTAATCAATGTAACGAACATTTTGGGACTGGTTTCGAGTCGATCAGACATTGTCTCAATATAGTTTGGGGTGTCCGAAGGTTTAGGATCAAGTTTAAAAATAGTTAAAAGTTTGAGAAAATGACGGGGCTTTAATGAGAGGTTAATGCGGTAGTTATTAACCCTCTATTACGATTTGGACAGGTTCGAGAGCCCCGGTGACGGTGATTGGCCTGGGAGAGGCTTATGACGCTCGTATCGAGGCGCGGCTTTGGACGGTCTGTGAGTGGACTTGTTTTATGAATTCGATGCATGCATAAATGTTTTATATGCTTTAATGAACATTTTTTATGATGCCATGAGTGCATTTGTTTATAGTAGCTAGTATTGACGTATTTGCACGCTTTTCGAGGTTTTTAGTTTTATGTCGTGCCTATACGTACTGTGTTTTCAACGATGATGTGATGAAATGATTTTGGATTTAGAAATATGGAATCGAGCATGAGACCCAGTTGATTTATGAACCATCGGACTTAGTGTCCATTTGATTTGATGAGAAATCAGACTGAAGGCCCATTTGAGTTATACGATCGGGCCTATGGCCCCGTTGGTTTACGAATTTGGGCTTGAGGCCCAGTTGATTCTAGTATCGGGCTTGAGACTCCGTTGATTGTGAAATCGAGCTTGAGGCCCCGTTGATTTATGGTATCGGGCTTGAGGCCCTGTTCGTTGTGATATCAAGCTAGAGACCCAGTTGATTGTGAAATCGAGCTCGAGGCCCAGTTATTCTAGCATCGGGCTTGAGTCCCAATTGTGATTTATGAAAGAAAAATTCGGATTCGAGACCCTATTGAAATATAGATTTAGGCTGAGGCCTGTGAAATTAGATTTGAATCGGATTCAAGCAATCCTGTTGAGATACTCAGGTATGAGACCCAGTTGAATGTTTTCACTGAAATGTATATACCCTCCTATATGAGTTGATTGGTCTCCTCCATACGTCGACCTGGAGAGTCTCGATCCACTACCCAGAATGAGTGATCCCCATATGGAGCACATTCTAGGAGTGGGAGTTATGATATAGTCTCGGACTGGTCCGGAGACAGTCATCCAGACATCGTAGATCCTGGATGTTGGACAGAGCCTCCCAGATGTAGAATTCATGGGGGTAGACTCGGAGTGAGACCCCGAGTATATGCATACTTATAGATATAAATCGTGACAGATATCGGGGATTAGTTCCCTAGGGGCTTTGTGCCCCGAGTTGGCATCTGAGATGCTGAGGATGGGTTGTACATATGTATATGTATATGAGAATTTGCGGAAAGTGTTTTGGGGCGGAGACCCCAGTTCTATGTTTTGGATATGGATTTGGGCTGAGACCCTACTGAGTTATGGCTTCGTATGAGAAGCAGTTTGCAAATGTGTTTTGAAGTGTAAAAGAAAACTGGTTTTATAAGGTTTACAGAGAACTGTTTTGGGCCAAGGCCCTAAAGATTTTGTGAATGTTTTGATAAATGGTTTTTGAGTGCATGCATGCTTTTCAGTGAAGAGCATAAAGGTTATTTCGTGAAAATGTTTTAGTAAATTATTTGTTTTGTCCATTCACGGCTTTTGATGTTTTGAATTCTCTTCAAGATGATCACGGATGCGGGCTGTAATAGAGACCGAGACATCACATTCCTCTTCCGTATCCTAGCGCACTCTAGAAGTCCCGAGTGGGCTAAGGTGGAAATTTTCACTGGTCTGACACTTCGTGTCAGACGAGATCAGGCACATCTCAAGTTAATCCCGGGGGATTTGGGGCGGGTTCTGACAATCCTAGACCTTTCTAGCAAAACTACCAAAATACCATTTCACTCAAAATTTCCAAAATGCCCATGTACTATTTAGACCAATAAAAAATGTATTCGAACTCTATTTTTGGCATAACGCTAGTTTACGTACTCAGGAGTTCAAGAACTACACAATGGTATTCATAAAAACTCTAGAAAATGTCCTGGTCAAAAAGTCAACTTTTGACCTTATAGGTGCAAAATGGTCATTTCCATTTAAGTTTTTCCAAATTAACTTTTATCAAAATTCTCGGCCATTACATCGCCCACTCTGTTCTCTAATGTACGAATTCTCCCAACTAAGACATCGTTGTTTTGTCAGGAGTGGTCTTAGCCTTCTTGAAGGTGTATGCATTCGCTCTTCATTCGTTTGTTTTCCTCCTTCAAACCAGCATTCCCGCGAAGCATGCCAAATGTGACGACACGTCCCGAATTACTGGGATTAATTAAGAATTAATGACGGATTAACGAGACTAATCAGGGATTAGACGAGGATTAACGAATGAGCAGGGCAAAATGACGATTTTACCCCTAGAATGGGTGAATCGTTGACTTTTTGTTCAGGCGGTCAAATGGATTTTGCTCGATGACTGTGACGTAGTTTAGGACATCATGAATTCATAGATAGGTGGCATGCTCGATTCTGACGTTCGTGGAAGAAGTTATGACGATCAGAAGTCCAATGGCATTTTGGTAATTTAGTTAAAAATGAGCAAAAAGTTGACTTTTGACTCGAGAGGTCCAATGGCTAAGGGCCAAGGACCGTTACATAGATCAGGACGATACGAATCCATAGACAGGCGGCACGTCGAATTCGGACGTTCGACGGAAAATTTATGGTTCACAGAAGTTTGAAAGTACAATTGCGCGTTTTACGAGATGAGTGACTTTTGGACTTAAGTGGGGCCCAGATATTTCTGTGCTGCCCAATGGATGAGTGACAATGGATGAGTGACAAGTGTAACTCATCCACTGGACATCACTTTTCATTCATGCATCTTCCATTCCTCTTCATCGATCATTTTCTTCATTTTCCTAAACCAAACTTGATCACCTTCGCCCTAAAACCAAACCCTTCAACCCTTTGATCATCTGTGGAAACCAAGAGGATGAACTGAGGACCAGATGGACGTGGTGGTCGGCCAGGATGGCGCCGCCGTGCACGGCTGAGACCCAAACCCGAGAGGTACTCGGTTTGCCCATTTTCCATTTTATTTTTATTCTTGCATTATGGTTGATTTTGGGTGCTTAGGAGATGATTGTTAAGTTGCTAGGATAGTTTTAAGGTACTTTTGGTGGTGGTTGGGTGGTTGGGTGGCTGGGGAGCCATGGGAGGAAAATGAAAGTGTTGGACCGTGAGGTCCTTTAGACATGGAAGGGTTTTACATAGTTTTACTTAGGTTTGTTGATTGGAAATGGTAGGAAATAAGAAGTTAGGAAGAATGGAATCGAAAAGGGAGGAAACGGACCAAAAATGAGGAGTTTAGAGGGCCGGACAGGTCACGCCGGTCCAGCTGGACCGGACTGCACAGGAACCGGTCTAGACTGGTCGACTGCGTGGGGAAGACAATGAACAGTCCTGACGCGTGAGGCCCACGCGCAGGACCATTCTTGGACGCGTGAGGGCGCGTGCTCCATCCTTTGGGGAAGTTTCCAACATGTAAAATCATCTATTCGATGTAAAGAACATTTTGGGACTAGTTTCATGTCAATCGGACATCGTTTCGATATAGTTCGGGAGGTCCGAAGGTTTTGGTTCGGCTTTAAAAATAGTTAGAAAATCGGAAAAATTATGGGACTTCAATGTGACGTTAATGAGCCTATTAGTAACCTTCTTTTACGATTTGGACAGGTTCGGGAATCCCAGAGGCGACGTTTGGCCTGGGAATACGTTATGGCACGCGTATCGAGGCGCGGCTTCGGATAATCTGTGAGTGGACTTGTTTTATGAATTCGATGCATGCATAAATGTTTTATAATTGTTTTAGAATATGTTTTGTGATGCCATGATTGAATTTGTTTGTGGTAGCCTAGGATTTACGTATTTGCACGTATTCCGAGATTTTCAGTTTTATACGATGCTTATACGTGCTAGGTTTTCAATGAGAGTTTAAGGAATTTTTTTTGGAATTGGAAATATGAAATCGGGCATGAGACCCATTTGATTTACAAACTCTCAGACTTGCAGTCCATTTGATTTGACGAGGAATCGGGCCGAGGGTCCATTTGAGTTATACGATCAGACCAAGGGTCCCGTTGATTTGTGATCCGGGCTTGAGGCCCATTTGGCTGTAGTATCGGGCTTGAGGCCCTATTGGTGGTGAAATCGGACTTAAGGCCCCGTTTCTTTAAGGTTTCGGGCTTAGGGCCCAGTTGGTCGGGATATCGGGCTTGAGGCCCAATTGAATGTAACATCGGGCTTGAGTCCCAGTTCAGTTTATGAAATGAGAATGCCAACATGAGACCCTATTGAACTGAGGATTTAGGCTGAGGCCTGTGAAAGTGATTTGAATCGGATTCGAGGAATCCTTTTGAGATGAATTGGGTATGAGACCCAGTTGAAAGGAATCCTATTGAGATGAATTGGGTATGAGACCCAGTTGAGATGAATCCTATTGAGATGAATTTGGTATGAATCGGATTCGAGGAATCCTATATGGTCTCCTCCAGACGTCGACCTGGAGAGTCATGATCCACAGACCAGAGTGGGTATCCCCATAGGGATCCCATTCCAGGAGTGGAAGTTACGAGATATGATGTGGTCCCGGACCAGATTCCGGAGAGATGTGTGGACTAGATCCAGAGAGAGAGAGCTCAGACTAAATCCAAAGATTGAGCCTCCTAGATGGAGAATTCCTGGGAGAAAACTCAGAGTGAGACCCCGAGTAGTGTGCACACTAGTATAGAGATGATATCGTGACATTTATCGGGGATGTGTTCCCTAGGGGCTGTGTGCCCCGAGTTGGCATCTTCTCGGAAGTTTCGCGGATGGGTTATACTTATAGTGATACGTATGAGGTTTTACGGAAAGTGATTTGAAGGCGGAGACCTTGTGTTCCATGTTTTAGAAATGGTTTGGGGGTAGAGACCTCGTATCCTATGTTTTGGTATTTCACTGAGAACGGATTTGGGCTGAGTTCCCACATGTAATGGTTTATGGTTTTTGAGATGTGATTTCGGGTCGGGGGACCCAAATGGATTTATGGGTCATGACAGTTTATGGGGCCGAGCATGAACCCTTGAAAGGTTTTGAGAATGTTTTCAAATGGTTATATGAACGTTATGATAAACGGTTTTCGAATGCATGCATATACTTTTAGTGAAGGGCATAATCGTCTTCTTGTGAAATTTTTTTATTAAAATTCTTATTTTGTCCACTCACAACTTTTAATGTTTTAATGCCCATCAGGTTGATAGCGGATGCAGGCTGTAGCAGAGACAAGGACATCACTCCCCTCCTCCTACGATCCTCACGTACTCTGATAGTCTCGACGAGGGCTAAAAAAGGAAATTTCCCTAGTCTGACACTTCGTATCAGAAGGGATCAGGCGCGTCCCACGTTGATCCCGGGGGATTTGGGACGGGTCCTGACAAGTTGGTATCAGAGCCAGGTTGGCTCATTTGATACTCATGATACTCTGATACCAGTTGGTATCAGACCATGTTTTGCTCGTAGAGTACGTGCAGTTCAAGGATGTGATGTCTCTGAGGTGGTAACAGCTCGTCATCAACCTGATAGTTTGGGTATTAGTACGAGGATTCAGTAGAATCGATCCTAGTTCGTGTATGTTTGATTTTCGGTACGATAGTTTGAGGTTTGATTGGCATGGAATGCCACATGTTTTGAGGAAATAGATCCCGAGCAGAATCAGTGTTCTTGCGAATCTAACGGCTTAGAGCCGTAGTGTTATTGGAAATAAGATCCAGTGGATCAGTAGAGACGGAGTATGAAGACTTGAGAGTCGTGACCGCTCGACGGCAGGGTCGTGTCGGACAGAGGATGTACGGATTAATACCAGTGGTAGTTAGAGGTCAGGGTCGCCCAATTTACGATTACCCTGTACGACTACAGTCACAACGGATGGGAATAAGGATGTGTGATTCTATTTGGCATGAGATGTAAGGACCCGTCTCGAAAAGTAGGGTTAAGATAGTGTTTAAGATAGGATTAGTGAGCTTAATCGGTGGTTAGTAGGTTCTGATAGGTTCGTTAGCATATTATGACGATTTTGCCCCTAGGTTGGGCAAATAGTTAACTTTTAGTTCAGGTGGTCAAGTGGGTATTGACCGGTGACCGTGACGTAGTTCGGGACGTCACGAATTCGTAGACAGGTGGCACACCCGATTCCGACATCCGAGGAGGAAGTTGTGATGTTCGGAAGGTTGAGGGCATAATCGTAATTTGGTTAAACTAGGGGGAAAGAGTTGACTTTCGTATGGTCGGGTTTTTACATGTTGACCTAGGACAGTTAGGTAGATCTCGTCGTCCTGAGTTCAACGACAGGCGGCACGTGTTCATCGGACCTAGGATGCGTAAGTTACGGGTCTAGAAGGGTAATGGCATAATCGTAATTTAAGTCACAAGTGAGGGGCATTTTGGTCTTTCTGTGTCTTGGGATTTGGGCCAATCAGATAAGGCCAGGTGTACAGTGGAGATTGAGATATTTGTGAGAGATATGAGGGGATTGTGACATGTGGCAAGGGTCTAGTGGATTCCAGGATTTTACACGGTTCCAATTATTTGGGCTTTTAACCGTGCATTCGAGAAAACAGAGACAGAGTGAGGCTGAGAGGAAATCGATCGATGACCGGGAAGGTGTGAGTGTTGTGAGCTGGTGAGAGTGAATAGAGTTTAAGGGAGAGTTGAGGATTGAATTGGTGGGGTTGTGTGATCGTGAGTGAGTGAAGAGGAAGGGTGAGCTCACGGGGAAAACCAGAAAACAGAGAGAGCTGAGGGAGTTGGTGGTGGTGTGGCCGTGTGTTGCTCCAATTGGACTCGAGAAGAAGCTGAGATGGCTCTGTGGACTCCAGGGAACGCGGGGGTGGCGAGCACGGTGGTGGACGGCTGCAGGTAATTTCTAATCCCCGTTCGTATGCTCTGTTTTGACGTGATTTTCAAACCCTTAGTCGTGGACTTAGGGGCAGAGTCGAGGGATTTGGTGAGTTGGGTGAGCTTCAGTGAGGTCCTAGGAACCGTCTAAGGTGGTTACCGTGACGGGGGAGTGACTGGGGTGGCCGGGAACCGAAACAGGGGACTGATCAGGTTTGGTTTCAAGTTTGAGACGACGGGTTATAGGCTGTGTCGAGGTGTGAGAGTAAGGGGAATATGTTGCTTAGGACTTGACGGTGAGGATGGTGCAGAGAGGAATCGAAATGGTGAAGGGATGGCAGAGAACCGGATACGCCGGTTCAGACCGTTTCGCCCAAGGAAGATGTTGATGAACAGTGATCGTGTGCAGGCGCGTGAGGCCCACGCGCAGCCACTTTGGGCGGCGGTTTTTGGGGAAAACGGTCAACATAGTTTTTGGTCCAGGAGTTCTAACGAGTCAAATGGAATTAGTTTCGGGTTATTCGGACGTCGTTTGAGGTTAGTTCCGCGAGGTTGAAGGTTTAGGGTTCCGATTCGTTACGTTTATGACCCGGGGATTTTTGGGGAAAATTAGGAGAGTCTTAGTAGACGTGTTAGTGACGTACTTTGGTGACTTGTGATAGGATCGGGAGTTTCCGAGGAAGCTGAGGAATGTACGGGACGTATGGGGCGCGAGTGACGTGCCGGTGACTGTGAGTGGACCCCTTCTCTAAACTCAAGCATGCATAACTGTTTTTCTATAATTATTTTATGGTTTTACATGTGATTTCATGATTGTTGAATATGTGATGTTGGTTTTACATAAGTGGACGTTTTTCGAGAAAGTGCGGTTTTCAGAATGTTTTACGAGAAAAGGTTGGATTCTGATTTCGATGCCATGATTTGGGGTTTTAAACGATAAGTGATTTTCAATGATTATAAATGGATTTTGAGACGTGATTTGATAATCAAGGGCTTTCGGTTTTAGAATCAGATTTCGGTAACGAGATTTGGTTTTAAAGTTGAAAAGTGGAATTCCGGATTTGGGTTCGGAATGACGGTTCTGGATGCCGGAAGGGCATCAGACTAGTGATTTCGGATTCAGGTTTGGATGTGGATTTAGAAATGGTTTTCAAATGGTTTTGGATTGGATTTGCTGGATCTGGTTATTTGGTTTAAAGACCCGAATATTGTGATTAACGGGGGATGGGCCCGGATTGGGTTTAAAGACCCGGATTGAGTTTAAAGACTTGGGAATTTAAAGATTCGGATATACTGATATTTTCCCCCGTAGGCCTGTTGAGTTTAAAGAATCGGGAGTTTAAAGACTCAGATATTATTGAGGCCTGGATTGAGTTTAAAGACTCGGATAGGTCCAGCAGGTTTGATCGGATAATGATTGTTTGAGACTTATGTTTTATGATATGGTTTTATGATGTTTATGACGTGATTTCTGTAACTGCTTTCAATTCTGTTTTTATGACGATCTTTATGTGATTTATAACTGATTTCAGTAAATGGGTTATGCATGTGTGATTTCAAAACGGAGGGCTAAAACCCTGGTTTTCTTATGAAATGGTTTTTTTGAACTTTTCTTTTATTTATGGTCCACTCACACCTTCTATTTTAAATTGCCCTCCAGGTCGTGGAGCTAGCGCGGGGGTTGACTTTGAGGCAACATCGGAGGCATAGAATACTTGAGAGTGACCCCAGAGTGCTTTACATTTTCCGTTGTGCGTGTACCTTGTTTATCGGTTTTTCTTTACATTGTATTTGGTACTATGCTCTGTAAAACTTTTACTTCGGGATGTTTAAATTTTTCTCCTGCGTCTGGCATGTTCTGGTGGTTTTTGTGAGTTTACTTTGGTTTTGCGTGTCGGGGTGTCAGACTCGGTTTCGGGGTGGAACTGAGGTGGGTCCTGACATGAGATGCCATAGTTCAGTGTGTCGAATCCTGGAGGGATGTCGACTGGCAAGAGATACCAGGAGTGGTTGTCGTGCGGCACGACAGGATGCCGACTGGCAAGGGATGCCTGGAGGAGTTGTGGTGTGTTACGCCAGGTTGTCAACTGGCAGGAGATACCCAGAGTAGATGTGGTGTGACGCGATAGTATGCGTTTGCGCACGTAGCACTTGTGCAGTATTGACCTGGAGTACGGCCAGTTCTTGTGGAGACCAGCGACTAAGAGCCGTAGAGTTACGAGAGGACGAGATCCTTAGAATGTAGTTATTGACTGGTTTGGTACCAGTATTGGAGTATGACGACTCTTCGGAGTCGAGAGCGAGGGATCAGTCAGGATGGTAGGGCTGCAGCGGGCAGCCGGGTTTGTGATAACCCTAGTAGGTGATTGATTTGACAAGTTACCAGGAGTGTGGTACTTGTGATCGAATCCTGAAGTGGACCGATCGGTGGATGTTTCGTGTGGAGTGGTTGGTACTGGCGGTCATCTACCACATGGATTTGGAGTCTCGGTAGTAGAATGTTTCTGAGTTTGGCCTACATGAGGTTGTGGCAGACGCTGCTATCGATGGACGTGATCGAGTCTCATCGAGTTGGATGGACTTAGGTTACCGTGAAGATTGTGACGATGGGATTCGTCAGTCTTGATGATGATACAAGGTGCGTGAGTGATGCATAGGACGAGCATGGATTCTGGATTCGACTCGGTTACGACTGAGTACGATCGCAGAACGAGACGCTAACGTTAGGGGTTCGCACACATGCCACGCTAACCCTGTGAAGGTGGTTGTTATGAGTGGGACGGAGAGGATCCCGAGTGGCTCAGTGCGAGGTATGGGAGTACTTGGTATGGAGACCAATTTCCCCAGTGATGGAGATCAGTTTCCTCAGTGATGGAGACCAGTTTCCCAATGATGGAGACCAATTTCCTCATTGATGTAGACCAATTTCCCCAGTGATGAAGATTAGTTCCCCCAGTGCTACGAGATTGAGTCGCGAGGGTGTGCTTAGAAATTGTAACTATTGAAGTGAAACGTGAGATTCAGGTACGAATGGATGACGTAAGCGACGTCTTATGATGGAAAGGTTGATTGGACAAATATGGTGGTTTGCAGAGATTTGACTACCGATCACAGCAGGAGTCTGTTGTGACTCGTCAGTCGAGTGATACATCAGGGTAGGATGACGTGACATCCTTTTGGATGTTCATATACGATAGTAAACGGATAGTCGAGTTGGAGGTCACAGACTCTTGGATGGTGTCCGGTTGAGCTAAAGACTTGAGAGTCCTTTGTGAATTGGTTTTGGTTGACCATACCTCCTGAGTTGAGGACTTGGAAATTGATTGTCTATAGGACGCGGGAATACTCGTGTGATGATTGAGTTAAGTAATTGGAAGAGAAGTATGTTTCCAACGTGATTGAAACTTCGGAATCAAGAGACGTGATTGAGATAACGAGAAGAGTGCTTGATTCTGTATTGATGATGAGTATTCCGAGGTCACTGAGTATGACGCTATAGCAGATGGTGTCGGGTGCCGGAGGATGACATTGGATGAACTTTGATGTCATCATCTTGGATTCTCCTTGATTCTTCCCTAGGTGGGATGACGAGGTGTGATATGATAGCTAGGAGTTCAAAGAGGATGTAGGAACCAAACACCTAGGCTTTGGATCATATTTGATTGACTTGACGAGTAAATGGTATTTAGCGTCACCGGATGTGACGAGTGAGAGTCCGAGGTGATGGATTTGAAGTTCGCCTAGTGACGGACAGTTGGGGTCCGAACCATGATTGAGTGCGGACAGTAGAATATGGTTGGACGTTGGGAGAGTGCAGTCGTTGAGTAGGTCGGGTAGCGCCCCGATATGATGTGATGAGGGTGCACCGGTGTGTTGTGCACATTGGACGATGGGATTGACCACGGTCAATTGATATGTCGGTTGAGAGTGTCCCGAGAGTATGAGAATGTTGTAGATTGGATAGAGTCCTAGATGGAAATGAGTGGTCATCGGATTAGATCCGATAGTGACAGTTGGAGACTCGAGGTGAGTCTAAATGTCAACGAAGATCGCATAGTGACACGAGATACGATACGAGAACTCGAGAACGAGTCGAGATCAGAGTAGAGCAGCGAAGCGTAGTGGAGTCGGGAGTTGCCGGCTGGTCACGATGGTTGTGACCTGTGATAGTAATGGAGTTAATCGATATCCGATGCGTTCGGATTGGTATGGATTGATGTGACACTCCTTAGAGTCAGTTTTAAGTATAGGAATTATAGAGAGTTGATTTGTGGGAGTATCAAGAGTCAGTACTGGCATAGGTCTGAGGATGAACTGTGAGATGGGATTCGTGCCATTGTGATGGCAGAATCTAGAGCATGATGAACATGATGTCAGCTTAGATGTGATAGCCCTTAATGGGAGTGCGTTTTTTTTAGCCTGATGGTTGTCAGATGGAACGTGTCAGGGTGTTAGACTGAAAAGTCGTTGGAATATCAGTATAGTATTGTTGACCTGTCAAAGTGAGTGACAGGCGAGATCGACGAGTGTCGACATTCTGTCTCGAGTGAGACTTACGAACCGACGTTATGACAATCACGATTCGACGATCAGAACACTGTGGTTGAGAGGGAAATTGGAGCTTTGGAGGCTCCGGTGATAATACGTACCGTCGCATACGAGGTGTGTGTCGGACGTGTACGGTTATACGGGTACCCTTGTGTGTGGATGCAGCGATTCGAATCGAGGGACATGGTTGGATTCCACAGTTTGGTTGTGGAATCGGGTTGATTTAAATTTCGAGGATGAAATTCTTTAAGGGGGAAGATTGTGACGACCCGTCCCAAATTAGCGGGATTAATTAAGAATTAATGACGGATTAGAGAGACTAATCAGGGATTAGGCGAGGATTAACGAACGAGCAGGGTGAAATGACGATTTTACCCCTGAAATGGGTGAATAGTTGATTTTTCGTTCAGGCGGTCAAATGGACTTTGGCCGATGACTGTGACGTAGTTCAGGACGTCATGAGTTCATAGATAGGTGGCATGCTCGATTCTGACGTTCGTGGAAGAAGTTATGACGATCAGAAGTCCAATGGCATTTTGGTAATTTAGTTAAAAATGAGCAAAAAGTTGACTTTTGACTCGAGAGGTCCAATGGCTAAGGGCCAAGGACCGTTACATAGATCAGGACGATACGAATCCATAGACAGGCGGCACGTCGAATTCGGACGTTCGACGGAAAATTTATGGTTCACAGAAGTTAGAAAATACTATTGCACGTTTTATGAGACGAGTGACTTTTGGACTTAAGTGGGGCCCATATATTTCTGTGCTGCCCAATGGATGAGTGACAAGTGTCACTCATCCACTGGACATCACTTTTCATTCATGCATCTTCTATTCCTCTTCATCGATCATTTTCTTCATTTTTCCTAAACCGAACCCGATCACCATCACCCTAAAACCGAACCCTTCAACCCTTTGATCATCTGTGGAAACCAAGAGGATGAATTGAGGACCAGATGGACGTGGTGGCCGGCCAGAATGGCGAGACCGTGCACGGCTGAGACCCAAACCCGAGAGGTACTCGGTTTGCCCATTTTTCCATTTTATTTTGATTCTTGCATTATGGTTGATTTTGGGTGCTTAGGAGATGATTGTTAAGTTGCTAGGATAGTTTTAAGGTACTTTTGGTGGTGGTTGGATGGCTGGGGAGCCATGGGAAGAAAATGAAAGTGTTGGACCGTGAGGTCCTTTGGACATGGAAGGGTTTTACATAGTTTTACTTAGGTTTGTTGATTGGAAATGGTAGGAAATAAGAAGTTAGGAAGAATGGAATCGAAAAGGGAGGAAACGGACAGAAAATGAGGAGTTTAGAGGGCCAGACAGGTCACGCCGGTCCAGCTGGACCGGACTGCACATGAACCGGTCTAGACCGGTCGACTGCGTGGGGAAGACAATGAACAGTCCTGACGCGTGAGGCCCACGCGCAAGACCATTATTGGATGAGTGAGGGCGCGTGCTCCATCCTTTGGGGAAGTTTCCAACATGTAAAATCATCTATTCGATGTAACGAACATTTTGGGACTAGTTTCGTGTCAATCGGACATCGTTACGATATAGTTCGGGAGGTCCGAAGGTTTTGGTTCGGCTTTAAAAATAGTTAGAAAATCGGGAAAATTATGGGACTTCAATGAGAGGTTAATGAGGCTATTAGTAACCTTCTTTTACGATTTGGATAGGTTCGGGAATCCCGGAGGCGACGTTTCGCTCGGGAATACGTTATGGCACGCGTATCGAGGTGCGGCTTCGGACAGTCTGTGAGTGGACTTGTTTTATGAATTCGATGCATGCATAAATGTTTTATAATTTTTTTAGAATATGTTTTGTGATATCATGAGTGCATTTGTTTGTGGTATCCTCGGATTTACGTATTTGCACGTATTTCGAGATTTTCGGTTTTATACTATGCTTATACGTGCTAGGTTTTCAATGAGAGTTTAAGGAATTGGTTTTGGAATTGGAAATATGAAATCGGACACGAGACCCATTTGATTTACAAACTCTCAGACTTGGAGTCCATTTGATATGAAGAGGAATCGGACCGAGGGTCCATTTGAGTTATACGATCGGACCGAGGGTCCTGTTGATTTGTGATCTGGGCTTGAGGCCCATTTGGTTGTAGTATCGGGCTTAAGGCCCTATTGGTGGTTAAATCGGACTTGAGGCCCCGTTGCTTTAAGGTTTTGGGCTTAGGGCCCAGTTGGTCGTGATATCGGGCTTGAGGCCCAATTGAATGTAACATCGGGCTTGAGTCCCAATTCAGTTTATGAAATGAGAATGCGGGCATGAGACCCTATTGAACTGAGGATTTAGGCCGAGGCCTGTGAAAGTGATTTGAATCGGATTCGAGGAATCCTATTGAGATGAATCAGGTATGTGTTTTGAAAAGAAAGAAAGAGTTTTGAAAATGAATATGAACCCTCCATATGATTATATGGTCTCCTCCAGACGTCGACCTGGAGAGTCACGATCCACAGACCAAAGTGGGTATCCCCATAGGGATCCCATTCCAGGAGTGGAAGTTACGAGATATGATGTGGTCTCGGACCAGATTCCGGAAAGATGTGTGGACTAGATCGAGAGAGAGTGCTCAAACTAGATCCAGAGATTGAGCCTCCCAAATGAAGAATTCCTGGGAGAAGACTCGGAGTGAGACCCTGAGTAGTGTGCACACTAGTATAGAGATGATATCGTGACATTTATCGGGGATGTGTTCCCTAGGGGTTGTGTGCCCCAAGTTGGCATCTTCTCGGAAGTGTCGCAGATGGGTTATACGTATAGTGATACGTATGAGGTTTTACGGAAAGTGATTTGAGGGCGGAGAACCTGTGTTCCATGTTTTAAAAATGGTTTGGGGCAGAGACCCTGTATCCTATGTTTTGGTATTTCACTGAGAACGAATTTGGGCTGAGTTCCCACATGTAATGGTTTATGGTTTTTGAGATGCGATTTTGGGTCGGGGACCCAAATGGATTTATGGGTCATGCCGGTTTATGGGGCCGGGCATGAACCCTTGAAAGGTTTTGAGAATGTTTTCAAATGGTTTTATGAACATTGTGATAAACGGTTTTCGAATGCATGCATATGCTTTTAGTGAAGGGCATAATCGTTTTCTTGTGAAATGTTTTTATTAAAATGCTTATTTTGTCCACTCACAACTTTTAATGTTTTAATGTCCTTCAGGTTGATAACGGATGCGGGCTGTAGCAGAGACCGAGACATCACTCCCCTCCTCCTACGATCTTGACGTACTTTGATAGCCTCGACGAGGGCTAAAGAAGGAAATTTCCCTGGTCTGACACTTCGAGTCAGACGGGATCAGGCGCGTCCCACGTTGATCCCGGGGGATTTGGGACGGGTCCTGACACCAAATAACTTGTGGGCCCCAGATTTTGCAATTTCAAGGTCTCTAAAACCTTATTATAAACTTTATGTGATACACTTTTCACAATTTCTTTCACCATGATGGGGCAACTTCCATATCTAGAGTCTAGATGTCAGTCGTATCCCTTCCACTAATCTATGTGAGCCCTTATCTCTCAAAGCATCAATCACTTCAAAGGAATGGGGACAACTTTCAGCCTCTTAAGGGAGTTTGACTACATGCTCACAAAAACCGTATGAAGCTCTATGCTTGCTGGATGACACTGCTGGGCTAGAGTGACCAGCCTGGGAAGGAACCTCATGATCTGACTTCTTCTCCAAAGATGTAACAGGACCCTATTTGTTGTTCTTCTTTAGAGTAACAAATTTTTTCGGATGCAGTGGAGCACTCAACCACTCCTTGACCAAGCTGTCAGAAGCCCTCCCACCATTTATATCTCTAAATGGGGAAATTAGCCAGTTCATATCACAAAAATCCGAAGGAATTTTCAAAACCCTGCCAATCTTCTTAAGATCATGATGGCTTTCAAACCCACCTTATAGCTTATCAAACATACGAAAACACGAGGGGATTGTCATCTCTTTGGAGGAATTTGAGTCCCACAAACCGCCTAATTTGATGCAGTTGAATATATACTAGCCATCATTAAATATCGCCCTCATAAATAGTTCCACCTTGGAAATGACTTGAGTTAGCTAACCACCAGTAATCTCATCATATGACATAGAGTAGCAATGACAAAATTCTTCTTCTGAAAGTTCCAAGGAAAATAATTTGTTTAGCGTCTCAAAGCATATGTTGTGTCGATAGAAATTGACATCCTGTTGAGCACGACTACATCCCATTTGACTAATAATTCTTGAGAAAAACTACAATGGTAATTTAAAACCCCAGCTGATGATCAAATGATGGAATTTTGTCCATCGACCACCAACTGGATTTTTGCCTTTTCCATATCTAAGAGCCTTTATGGAAGAGCACCTTTCACTAATCTCCACAAAAAATGTCATCCGAAAAGGCAGTTCGATTGCTAATTTTCCATGCCTTAAAAATGTTTGGGTCCCTCAAACTCCATATCCTTCCCACGAAATAGACTCTAACTACGCGAACCACCATGCGCCTAGAATGCAAGTTTGTCAGGCCACTCCAGAAGTGCAACTTTATGAATCTTAAAATGTTTGCCTTGGAAAAATAGAGAGGTGACCACTGTCAGGACCCACCACGGTTTCACCCCGAAAACCGAGGTAAATCCTGCTCCCGTCTGACTCCACGACACAAAACCAAAGTAAACTCACTCTGAACCCCCAAAGTACTCAGTCAGACGCAGGAGAAACTATAAAAACATCCTGAAGTTAAAGTTTACAGAGCATAGTCCTAAATACAAAAAAAGAAAACCGGTAACTAGATACACGTACACGGAAAAATTTAAAACACTTCGGGGTCGCTCTCGTAACTTCTGTGCCTCCGACGCTTCCTCGACGCTGAAACCCCGTTCTAGCTCCACGACCTGGAGGGAAAGTTAAAACATAAGGTGTGAGTGGACCATAAAGAATAAAAGTTTCAAACCCATTTTATACAAAAACAGGGTTTGGCCCTCCGTTTTGAAATCACATGCATAACCTAGTTACCAAAAGCAGTTATGGATTACATAAAGATCATCATAAAAACATTTTTCAGAATTATCAAATAAAACAGTTCTAAAAATCATGTCATAAGCATCATAAAACCGTATCACAAAACATAATATCATCATTATCCGATCAAACCTGCTGGACCTATCCGAGTCTTTAAACTCCCGAGTCCTTAAACTCAATCCAGGCCTCAAGAATATCCGAGTCTTTAAACTCCCGAGTCTTTAAACTCAACAGGCCTGCGGGGGAAATATCAATATATCTGAGGCTTTAAACTCCCGAGTCTTTAAACTCAATCCGGGCCCGTCCCCCGTCAATCACAATATCCGGGTCTTTAAACCCAATAATCAGATCCAGCAAATCCAATCAAAATCGTTTGAAAACCAATTCCAAATCCACATCCAAACCCGAATCCGAAATCACTGGCTTAATGCCCTTCCAGCATCCAGAACCGTCATTCCGAACCCAAATCCGGAACTTCACTTTTCAACTTAAAACCAAATCTCGATTCTGGAAATCCGATTTTAAAACCGAAAACCTTAATTATCAAAAATCACGTTCCAAAATCCCTTTATAAACATTTAAACCCAATCATCATTTAAAAGCCAAAAACTATAGCCTCATATTCCGAAATCACCATTTTCTCGTAAAACGTGCTAAAACCGAACTTCCTCGAAAAACGTGTAATTATGTAAAACCAACAAAACATATTCGATAAACATAGAATCATGCTTAAAACCATAAAACAAGTAATTAAAAGCAGTTATGCATGCTCAAGTTTAAGGAAAGGGTCCACTCACAGATACCGAGCCCTCAATCGCGTCCCAAACGTCTCGTACGTTCCTCAGCTTCCTCTGGATGTCCCGAACCTGTCAACCATCACCCAAGAATGTTACTAACACATCTACGAAGGTCCACCTATTTTTTCCCAAAAATCCCGCGGGTCCTAAACGTAACAAACCTAAACCCTAAACCTTCACCCTCGCGGAACTATATTGAATCGACGTCCGGTCAACCCGAAACCAATTCCATTAGACTCGTCACAATACCTAGACCAAAAATCATGTTGACCGTTTTCCCAACTGCCGCCGCACGCGCCCCCACGCGCCGCCCAAAGTGGCTGCGCGTGGCCTCACGCGCCAGCTACAGTGTCACCAGCAACCTCTGGTCGACCCGGGTCGAACCAGTCCCTGCAACTCGAACCGGCGTGGCCGGTTCTCCACCGTCCTGCCACCAAAACTGCTCCTTTCTTCACCATCTTCATCGTCCAATCCTCAACAATCCAGTCCCCTCACTCAAACACCTCGACTCGACTTAAAACCTATCGACTCAAACTCGAACAAAAACCCGAACCCTCTCTGTTGCACAAATCCCAAAGTGCAAAAAGATCAAAATACCCTTCTTTTAAACCAAAATGACCATTTTACCCTTACCGTTTTAGACCCGTAATTCACACGTCCTAACTCCGATGAATACGTGCCGCCTGTCTACGGATTCATGACGTCCTAAACTACGTCCTGGTCATCGGTCAAAGCCCACTTGGCCTCCCGAACTAACAGTCAACTATTTGTCCAGACCAGGGGCAAAATCGTCATTCTACCTTAACCACTCTAGTGTCACCAACTAACCACCGATAATGCTCACTAATCCTTTACTAATCACCGTCTTAACCATTTCTAGGACGGGTTGTTACAACCACTCATATCGTTGCAAACGGATATCCCGAACCCCCAGAATGTGGAAAAATGTAAAGCTACAATGGGGAAAATATTTAGTAATTTATATATAATACTTTATATTATAAAGACATGTATAATATATATATATATATATGTGCACATTAGGCCACGCAACAAGCTTACTAGCTTTGCAGCAAGTGGGACTGACTCGCAGAAGACTTCAGGACCACTCTCCAAGTTACGCGAGTGAAAACCCCATGAACAAGCACAAACGAATCACTGAAGGAATGTACAGAAGCCAAGACTGATAAGCTCTGTCAGCCCACTCCCTAGTCTTTCCGAGCATCACAAAGCGCCTGAAGGTCTAATTGGTACCCAACATGTGGCAGAGATGTATTGCATAGTCACCGCTGCCAACAGATGCTGTTAGTACATGCCGCAATGGTCTCCCCATGTACATCATGCGCCCATGCAGAGCCTCTCACATGTCGTAATGTCGAAAGAGGTGGTAACATCAGTTGACACCAACAAGAAACATGAACAAGGATGTGTGCGACAGGCTGACGTCACCCTAATGTCAGTGTCAGCCAACACATTAGTGCATAGGCGATACGCATTCGATGCACCCCCGACAAAGGCTACTGCCCACCTATTCTTATATGATCGCTGTCGGCGAGTGCTAAGCACGCACCTCCCACCTTTTGACATCCACTGTTGTTGCTCTGTTGTTGTTACCACTTGTCGTCGTGTGACGCGCATGCGCCAGACACAACAGGTCCTCCGCTTATCAGCTTGTGGCTTGTTCTTTTTTGTCCCCTAATCACATGACCCCTTGGCAGTGTGTCGACAAGACCCTTCTGTTACACCCATGAGAACCCACACATTCAGATGTCCTTCTTTCTTTATATAATGATCAATCCCACTTTCCACCTCAAATCATCTACATAATTGTCTTTAAAACAACCAAAATAAGAGGACAAAAAAAAATATTTTACCTTATCTCCAAAGTCCTTGGACACAAAGACGTTCTCTCTTATTCTTTAGGATCCAAACCTTTTCTCTTTCACCAAAATTGGATGGAGACTAGGGTTAGAATTTTCTTCTTTTGGTAGCCATACACCTTTAAATAGGAAAAAAAAAACCTCCAACCATTTAAAAAGGAATTAATTTCAAATTAAATAAAATTAATTACCATAATTCAGATCTTTAATTCCTTAAAGATTTAGGACAATAAAACAGATATTTCTTTTCATAACACACATCAAGTCCGATATATACACACACTTGATTCTGAGCTCAACATTTTTCTCAACATGGAGATAAAGCAAGACAAAAAATACCGATAAGCATGGTTAAGCGTGTATCCCAAAAAATATACAATCTATAGGATTCCATAAATTCCTAAGCGATGTGGGGGCATTTTTGGAACTCAAAATCACCCAAAAATTGTGAAACTGTCACGTTACCCATAATTCACATAATATCCAAATTGCCCCTAATAATGATATTAATGGCTCACAGACACACACACACATGAAATAATGTACTTACTAGTTGAATATATTATTTAATTGGACTAAAGTCTCAATAATATTAATACTCTCCCTGAGAATTAATTGTCATTATTTTTAATAATGAACAATTATTATTTAATATTACATCATTATAATTATGATCATTATCCATAATATTATTATATTATTAAATAATATATTTTATTAAAAATATATTATTTATTAGTTAAAAAATCAATCGACCAATCAGAACAATTCGTGACTCTCAAGTCTTCCCTATAAATAGTGGAACTCATTTCACTTTTAAGGTAATTCGTTTTTCGCTATTGAAGTATTTAATTTTTCCCTCTCAAATCTTACTTAAGTATCAGAGCGTTCTTGATTGAACAACTCCTCAGGGCTTCCCTATAAATAGTGACTGTGAAGAATTTTACAGGCTAGTACAATTTCTACTTCAATAACTCATATGATATGTCGAGTTTGATAGCTACCTGCATATTCATTGTGTGAGTTAGGCTTTAAAAATACTTTTGCTTAGACGGACAATTTGATTCGAATGTGCACAAACGAACTTCCTATCGAACCTGCACCCCAACACTCAGTTATTGTTTGCTAAATTTAACAAAACTAATAATAATTTTTATTAATAGTGACATTCGCTTTTTTACATGCTGGTTAAGAGAAATTTCAAAATTGATCATTGAGAGTTGAGACCCAAACAAAAAATTGTCACATTTATTTTGGTGTAAAGAAACTTTGTTCATTCAAGCCTCAAAATGTTGCTTTTATCCCTTTTTTTGCACTACAAGAAATATGGTAATACACTACACCATATAGACAACACATATACAAAAACTGATGTATAATGTAGTTTAGACATCAGTTTAAATTTGGTGTTGTCTAATATATGATATAACAACAGTAAATTTAAACTAGTGTTGTCTAATCCTAATATATAACATCAGCAACAATATGTTGTTGTCTATTGTACCCTTTAAGAACGGTAACAATAAATTACTGATGCAGCTTTTTCTTTTTTAGGCATTGTCTATTCTTCAGAAGGTCCTGAGTTCGAGCAAATAATGTGCTACTGCTAATTAAACCTAAAAACCGAGAGAGCGAGGTGCGCGCCAAAGTGAAACACGCATCGCGAATTGAAAATTTTTGCTAAATAGAAACGTACTCGGAGCACTCTCTCTTCTCCTCACGGCCGCCATGTTCATGAAGCAGCCAAAAACCTTATCTTATTCTTCCTAAACAGAAAACACCACGCACGTACTTGACCTTCTCTTCTCTTCTTCCTCCCACCTTCTCTCCCTCCAAGATAGTTTTCTTCTCAGACGCGCAGCACCCGGTTTTCTTCCTAAACTTGCAAAGAGCTTCATCCCAGATATGTTCTATCGTGGTGCTTCGTTGTTCCTCCCTCTTCTCTCCAGTTCAGTTTTTTATTTCAAGTGAGATTGGGTGTGTCTGAATTTATGAAAAAAATTGGGTGTGTCAGAATTTATTGAAAAATTGGGTGTGTCAGTTTTTGATTTCAAGTGAGATTGGGTGTGTCTGATTTCAAGTGCGATTGGGTGTGTCTGTATTGGTGTTTACTTATTTCTGGGTATAGGAATGGTATGAAAAAAATTGAGAAAACTTCAACCCAAAAGAATAAAAATTGATATGAGTTCAAATCAAATCAAAATAGATAAAACAATAATCTAGATGCCTCACTGATGTGTTCTGCTCCCACTTCCACACCCATGTGCTAATGTGCTAAAAAAGTGAATTTAGAGAGTGAAATTTGACTTATTCTGTGGGGAACTGATGGAGTATTAAGTCTTTTTCGAGTCTCAAGTATTTGAATGGCCTAGGTGTATTTTGAATGGCATAGGTGTATCTATTTGGCTTGATGGGAAACGGGTTTTGGATTTTCGACGCCAGTAGGGAGCATGCCTTTTACTGTAGAAAGGGGAACACGTTGAGTGAACATGATGCTTTGAAAGAACACCAGACTAGTAGTAAACTAACTTATTGCTCTCTCTGTTTCGGTTGATGATATAACTGTCTAGTTAAATGGTTATTTTGATAGTTGTGTGCTGGAAATTAGCTATGTATGTAAAATGTATACTGCTGTGTTTTGGACCTTTGGTGGCTAGTTGGGGAACTTGATTCCATGCCCTTTATCTCTAGGTTATCCTTTAAATAGTAGATAACAAAATGCCCTTTAAGATCAAGTGCCTATTCCAATTGTCTAATCTTAAAGAAAGTAGTTAATCTGTCCTAAAGATACCGATGAAAAGTTTTTTGCCGCCCAAGAATTTCAAATTGCTGATTGATGTTTGGCATGAACAATTTTCTACTAATATTTTGCTTTAGGAACTTGATGTTATGCTAGTTCCCTTACTTTTCTTGTCCAAACTCTTGTTCAAGTCTCTTTTCCCTTTTTTAGTGATGAATATTGATTAGGTTGGATTGCTTTAGTTTTGCGTAATTATTATTGAGGACAGGAATTAATGTCTAATCATTTCAATTAACACCCTCAGTCTTTCTTCTGTTTACTTGAAAAATGAAGAAATAAGTGTGTTCTTGAGAAGTTTAAGAATCTTCAATTGAAGGATTATACACCTTCGGGATTGATCTGAGCACTACCCGATGTCTGAATGATGAGAGGATTTCTTTGAAATTATATTATATAGAAGTTTTTAATACAAAATTAGAAAGATCAACTTCTCCAATGTACGTATAAGTTTGTTATGATGGATGGTTTAGGGTCATGTTCGGTTTTTTGTGGTAATTATGAGTTGTTTATCATTTTGTTTATATTGGCATCAAATTTCCTTATTCTGGTCCACAATATTAATCTATTGCCTTAAAAAACCTACTATTCACCACTTGAATCCACGTTACTCTAAAGGCTTTAACTTCCAAAATAAAACCCTTCATGTGATAAGAATAAGGCATATTTATAAGAATAGTTAGATTATGGATCAAGATTTCACTCTAAATAGTAGAAAAGTGGATAAGGATGAAATTTTATCCATGTGAATGTAATATACAGAGAATGACTAAATATAAAAAAATAACCATACATGTTTTCTCAAAATGTCATGAGAATGATTGAACGTAGAGAACTTTCGAGATATATATTTTTCATGAAAACGAGAATGATATCCATAAAAAACTCAAGAATATAATCTTTCGAAGTTCTAATGGTAGAAAGGACATTGTGTTCAAAAATATATTCAGATACACATGCATATTTATATTACTGATTTGAGAGAGTTCACAATCCTACATGCCTCCATGAATAATTTCATATGTTGTATTCACATTCATATCTACATATTATATTATATAGAAGTTTTTAATACAAAATTAGAAAGATCAACTTCTCCAAGGTACTTATAAGTTTGTTATGATGGATGGTTTAGGGTCATGTCCGGTTTTTTGTGGTAATTATGGGGTTTATCATTTTTTTATGTTTGCATCAAATTCCCTTGTTTTCAATTCCCAGCAGCACCAATGTGCTTCAAATAAGGGGGTACATTTTATTACTTTTGTACTTAAATATAGGGGGTTTTATCCATTTGTTTCAATTTTTTTTTGTAATATGTTTGGCTGGTTTGAAAATCTGAGGGGAAAGCGGGGAATGTGTTAGTTGAGGTTATATGGAGATGAACACAATTGAAAGTTTGGAGAATTAAATTTTGAGAATTGATTTAGAAAACGATAATACATTTATGTGTTTAGGCTAATCATATGGCTCATCCGCTATATTATTCGGATATTTAAGGATGCTGTGGATGATTTTTGTATTTTGAGCTGAAAGTTTAGAAGGATTTAGTGGCTAAAGAGTGAAATCAATCTAGTTTTGTGGATTTGTTTTGTTTAAAGATGCTTGCAGATTTCCTCTCTATCTGATGATTCATTAATTTTGTTTATTTACATATGTCAACTCTGTTTCTTGAAGGTGAACCCGGAAAGAAGGATAGGAGTGCCATTAGAATTAAAAACACAAGCAAGTCCTTTGTAGCGTTCAAGGTACCTTCTCATTGTTCTGTGGTTTCTCAGTATTTGTGTTGCCATAGACTGTTTCGTGAAAAATAAGGTGGTTGCTGATGTTGAAGTTTCATCTTTCTAATGAGTTGTGTATTTACTTACTTTAGTTTCAAACAACTGCTCCAAAAAATTGTTTCATGCATCCTCCAGGTTGCTATTATTAGTCCTGGAGAAAGCCATATTGTAACGACCCGTCCCGAATATCGGAATTTAATAATATTTAATGGTGATTTACTAATCTGGGATTAGTTGTGTGATTTCGGACGAATTGTGCAAAATGACCGTTTTGCCCCTGGGCGTGGGCAAAATGTTGACTTTTATTTCGGATGGTCAAATGGACTTTGACCGATGACCGTGATGTAGTTCGGGACGTCAAGAGTTCATAGACAGGTGGCACGTTCGATTCCGACGTTCGTGGTGAAAGTTATGATGTACGGAAGTTCAAGGGCGTTTTCGTAATTTGGACAAATAAAGGGGAAATGTTGACTTTTTGACCGGGATGTCCGATGGCCGAGGGCCAAGGACCGTTACGGAGGGTTCGTCGATGCGAATCCAACGACAGGCGGCACGCCGAAATCGGACTTCGTACGAGGAAGTTATGGTCTGAAACGTGAAATCGGGGAAGTTACGTCTCGGTAACTGTGTTGATTATTTTATTCTGAAATGGTGGTTGGAGGACACTTGGATGAGTGACAAGTGTCACTCATCCGACGGCTAGATTGGATCTTGATCCACTATTCATAAACTATATACTAAAGTTCCACTATGTAATTATTTAGAATTAAAATCCCTGCTTTTGATCTGAACCATCCATCTAACTCCCCAGATTGCATCACAGCCGTCCATCTCATCTCTCCCTTCTATTTCTGATCAGTCCTCAACCGTGTACACCAAAACTTCAAATTTCTTATACCCTTAATCCCCTCCCTATCCACTGAATTTGTGAACGAAAATTGGAGAGAATTGAGTTTGATTCAACCTGGGATTACACGGGGGATTGACTGAGTGAGGGAGACTGAGAAATCGAAAATTTAGTTTTTGGGAGGGAAATTCGAAATGGATGATTTGAGCCGTGAGGATTGAAATTGTTGATTCAGTTCAACTTCTGGGATCAAAACGATCAGTTTTGCCGCAAGAGCGACGGGAAACCGTGTCGGATTGAAGGAGAACGGAGCTTCCATGGCAGCTTCATTTCGAGCTTGAGTTCAACAGGTTAGAGGTGTGAATTCATCAAATTGATTTTGCAGAAACATCCCTTACACTCTCACGATGCTTACTCTATGAATTAATTTGGAAATCAGGGACGGAATCGGTGAACCCGAATTGGAAACCCGTCGAGGATCGATCGAGAGTCGTGAGGATTTGGACCCTAAATTGTGTAATTCGATTTACAGAACTTAAATGGTGATTGATTACAAGGGATCAGTTGAAAGAACTGATGGATTTGATGTCGAATTGAGTGTAATTGGACCGGGTCTATTCACGGGTTTTTCAACCCGTTTTACAGACAAACGGGTGAGAGGGATGACTGTGCGGGTACTGTAGCTGGCGCGTGGCTTCCACGCACAGCCGCTTGCGGTGGCACGTGGGGGCGCGTGAGTGCGAATCCCTAGGTATCATCAACATGACTTTTGTCCTATTCAATGTAACGAACATTTTGGGTTGGTTTCGTGTCGATCGGACACCGTCTCGATATTGTTCGGGATGTCCGAAGGTTTTAAATCCAATTTAAAAATACTTAAAAATTCGGGAAAATTACGGGACTTGAATAGGATGTTAATGATGAGGTTAGTAATCCTCTAATGTGATTTGAACAGGATTGGGAGTCCCAGTGATAGTGGTGTGGCCCGGGAAGGCCTATGGCACGCGTATCGAGGCGCTCGGTTAAACGGTCTGTGAGTGGACATTGGTTTCATAAATTCGATGCATGCATAACTATTTTATGATTGTTATAATTATGATTAAATGATTTACTTTGGATATCGGTGAATTTAATATGATTTCACGTATTTCGAGGTGAATTACGTATTTGCACGTAAACCGAGGTTTTCTGGATTTGCACCGATTTCCATAAATGTGGTTGGATATGATTTCATGAAACGATTACGAACTTGAATAATGTAAAATCGGGCCAGGGGCCCAGTTGAACTATGAAATCGGGCCAGGGGCCCAGTTAACATGTGGATCGGGCCAGGGGCCCAGTTAACTTGTGAAATCGGGCCAGGGGCCCAGTTGATTTCTACATACGATTGCGGGTCGGGGACCCTAAAATGGAATTGAATAAATGTTTTCTGGTTTACATTTTATATATGTTCACATGCTGGAATCAATAAATGGTTTTGATGATATTTCGGTTATGGCACGTTTCACGGTATTTGGGCATGAGACCCGTTTGGTGAAACGTAACGATCGGTTCGGATTTTACCTATGTATACCTATATGTTTTGCATGTGGATATCAATAAAATGTATTTAGTACTGCACTGTATAAATCCTTCCATATTATATTGTCTCCTCCAGATGAGGTACCCCGGAGAGGTCACGGACGTCTAGTACGTCCAGCGTCTATGACGCTAAGCATCGGGGATGCTGTACCCGAACGGAGTTCAGGGATTGAACTCGGAAATTGAGACCCGAGTGGCACGCGTAGCCTTGTGATTGTGACCTTATTGACGTCAGGGACGTCAGACATCAGGGATGTCGGATTGGAGTGTATAGTGCAGTGGCTAAAATTATGGTTGGTTTATATTATATGCCTTATGGTTCATATTACTGGATTTATGAAATAACTCTTGGATTGACTTTTGGAAATTGAAACTATGCTTTGGTTTCCGGGCTAAGGCCCTAATGGTTATTTCTAAATAAATGTGTGATCATTGGTTTTTGGCGCATGCATATGATTTTACTGAGGGGCATAAATGTCTTATAAATGTTTTAAACAGACTTGTTTATTTTTGTCCACTCACAGCTTTTGTTTTCAATGCCCTTCAGGTTGATTCTGGATACGACTGCAGCAGAGACTTGAGCATCGCACACCTCCTCCATCGATCCTTACGCACTCTGGAAGCCCGTTTGGGCAATGGCAATCGGTTATCCCTTGTCTGACGCCTCTTGTCAGACGGGAGCACGTCACATTCCATGGTAATCCCAGGGGGATTGGGATGGGTCGTGTCACTTATAGCAACAGGTACCAGTTTCTCTATAGCTTTGTGCAGTTTCATTCATTCCTTTTATGTTAGTGTTGTAAGCATTACTATCCATTGCCTCACCTTTATTTTGAGCGGATATAGATCTCAAAATCTTGTATGATTGAGAAAATAAAATTAAGGGAGTTAGGTTTGAGGTGTACAGGGTCTCCTTTGGTCTCTTTATATGCCCTTACCCTTGAATCGAACCTAACAATTCTTACTCACAATTTGAGAGGAATACTACTAAGCTGTAATGACAGATTGCCACTCTTTGGTCATTAGTTTTGTTTTACTGATGAACTCTTCTATATGAAATGCAGTTTGTTGGTTAGGCTTGAATAACTGTTTATTGACTTGGGTTTTTGAAATGTTTTGTTCAAAATTGTAAGATTTTTTGGTGTGTTGAACTTGTTAGGATGATGGTGCAGGGTTGCAAACTTGCAATTACTTGTTTGAAAATGCATTCGGGATGTTCGATGTTGGACTCAAGAAACCATGCAAATTTTATTTTTATTCAAAAATCCGAAATTAAATGCAAGGGATTTTGCTTTTTTTTTATTGGCTAATTGTTTGGTGATGTTTTTCCAAGTAATCACATACGAAATGTGTTTCATAATTTTGTATCGTTGCCCCTTCTTTTTATCATAGACAGGCTTCCACATTCCATAAAGGTACTTTTGGAATCTGCAATTCGAAATTGTGACAACTTCAAAGTTACCAAGGATGATGCTGAGAATATAATTGATTGGAAGAAAACATCACCAAAGCAAATCAAAATTCCATTTCTGCCTGCCCGGTTAGTTATAGACTTTTTTATATGTTGGTATTCTTCTTTTGTGAGTTTGTGAAGCTTGCTTTGAATCTTATGTTTTTTACACGACGACAGGGAGAGTTTCCGGGGAGAGCTTTAATATGTGTGTGTGGGGGTTCCCTTGGCTTTTGAGTCTTAGTGGGAATATTTCCGCTACTCGTTTCCTTTCACATGTCAAATACGGCTTTTTTAATCAAGAGAAACCAACATGAGGTTTCAAACTAATTGCAAGCTTACCATCTACAAGCTTTCCATTCACTTGGATTTTCTGTAATCATTGTGCTTGTGGTTAGCTCAAGTCATGTGGATGGGGATAAATGGGTTAGGATTAGAATAGACGTAGGGTTCAAATCCCTCTAATGTAACAAAAACAAGTTAAAGAAAATATTTTAGTGGTTTGAATGAACACTCTCTAGGTAGTACTACATTTGCATGAACAATGATAGAATAGTTTAGTGGTTTGAATTCTCTAGTTATTAAGTGCAATTAGTTTCTCTATTTTCTTTTCATGTACACAAGCAATTGAAATTGTCACTAAGTATTTGTTCCATCCAACTTGAGAAATTCAAATTTTAGTCTTTCTAACTGGCTGGTTTCACTTTTATTTTTGTCAACAGTGCAATATCCGAACCCAGCTGCATATTGGTGTTTAATCTATATAATGTAAGTTCACGTAACTCTTGAATTAATCTAGGCTTGACCCTTATGCGTTTTCTAATATATGATACATTAAGGAGTAGTTCGATTTCTATAGATTGTTAAGGACTTAAGTAATTTGATTGCTATAGTGTTAATAGTATTTGATATTTGATTGCAACAGAGAACATAGTTGATGTGATTTGACTCAATAAACCATTATATTTTGGTTGTAAATTTGATTGTGTTAGGGGGATTGATAAATCTTGGATGCATGCAGATAGGATGACAGGACCCATCCCAATCCCCCCGGGATTAGTGCGGGATGACCCTGCTCCCGTCTGACACGAAGTGTCAGACAAGGGATATTTCCGACCTTTGCCCTCCCGGGCTATCAGAGTACGCCAGGATCCGGAGGAGGCATGTGATATCTCGATCTCTGCTACAGTCCACATCCGCTGTCAACCTGAAGGGTATTGAAAACAGAAAGACTGTGAGTGGACAAAAATAAAGATTTTATAAAACATTTCCATAAAAGACATTTATACCCTCCACTAAAAAGCATGCATGCATAGTAAAACCATTTATCCAATAATATATGTTAAAACATCCATAAATAGGGTCTCAGCCCCAAATTCTGTAAATACAAGTCACACGGGCTCCTGCCCAAAACCAATTTACAGAAAACCAGAACATAGTAAACATGTGTGGGATCTCAGCCCAAATCCATTTATCATCATAAAACACAGTTTTCCCAAACCAATTGAAACCATGTTTATCCAATATATTCATATCCAGAACCTGTCACGGTAAAATAAAGCTACACGTGTGCTAACCGGGGTCTCAAACCCAAGTCTCTCCAGGGTCCACCCAAGTCAATGTTCGTAGATCAATGACCCTCCCTGGAGGTAACGAACCATGCCCATCCTGAGAGTAAGGAACCCAACTGGGGGCGACTCCACTCAGTCAGTGCTCCGTGACTACTCCGGGGTCCACCCAGGCCAACGACCCTCCCCGGAGGAGACAATCATATATATAGGATGGAATATGAAAAACCTTTTGAAATCATTCTTTAAACTTTTCCAGGATTCATGTCCGGCCCCCATAAGCCGTCATGAATCATATCCAAAACCATAAGTACGGAAAATCAGTATAAAATCGGAAAACCTCGATTTACGTGCAAGCACGTAAATCGCCTCGAAATACGTGAAACCATATAATTCACAAGCATCCAAATCAACATCATAAAATCATATTCATAACGGTCTTTGGCCCTCGGCCATCGGACCTCCCGGTCAAAAGTCAACTTTTGACCCCTTTTATCCAAAATTACCAAAATGCCCCTAAACTTCCGAACGTCATAACGTCCTCCTCGAACGTCGGAATTGAACGTGCCACCTGTCTATGAACTCGTGACGTCACGAACTACGTCACGGTCATCGGTCAAAGTCCATTTGACCGCCCGATTGAAAAGTCAACGTTTTGCCACCACCAGGGGCAAAACGGTCATTTCGCATCGTTCGTCCGATTTCGCATCGTTCGTCCGATTTCGCTCTACTAATCACGGATTAGCCTCACTAATCGTGATTAGTTACTAATCTAATCATGAAATTCGGGACGGGTCGTTACATAGGAGAAGTAAAAAGTATGAAGATGGTGTTGAAAAATTCCTTAGGACAGCATTAGGGGTTGCTACTCATCAGAGGCGTATTCGCTGTCCTTGTAAAAAATGTGGAAATACTAGAAAATTAACAATTCGCTTAATAAGGGAGCATTTATATTTTATTGGCATAGACAAGACCTATGTTAATTGGATTTGGCATGGAGAGCCCCCTTTATCAACTGATAGTAAGAACCGAGAGGAGAGCGTACCTGTGAATGAAGAAGTGCATGAACCTCGTGGAGTTTATGATGAAACTGTGGAAATGTGCGAAGTTGCACATGAGGATTTCACTAAAAATTCAGAGGCATTTAAGGAGTTTTTGGAGGATTCAGAGACTCCTCTATATCCTGGATGTTGTAAATACACCAAGTTATCAGGATTGGTTAAGTTATACAATATGAAGGCAAGGCATGGTATGACCGACGTATGTTTCTTAGATATGCTAAATCAGATCGAAGACTTGTTTCCGAAGGGGCACCAGCTTCCCCAATATTTACATGAGGCAAAGCAAACAGTGTGTGCCTTAGGGTTAAAGTATGAGAAAATACATGCATGTGAAAATCATTTTATATTGTATACGAAGCAGTTTCAGAAAGCTATAAGTTGCCTTAAATGTGGCCTTTCACGATGGAAGGTGACAAAGGATGGTGTTGAGAAGGAAGGCATCTCAGCGAAGGTTTTATGGTATTTTCCTCCTATCCCTTTGTTTAAACGATTGTTTATATCTTTAGAGACATCAAAAAATTTGACTTGGCATGACGAAGGACGAATAAAGGATGGACACTTGCGTCATCCAGCAGATTCTCCTTCCTGGAAGATGATTGACCATAAATGGCCGGAATTTGAAAGTGAGCCAAGGAACCTTAGGCTAGCTCTTTCGGCTGATGGGATAAATCCACATAGTTCCCTTAGTAGTAAATATAGTTGATGGCCTGTCATTTTGGTAACATATAACCGTCCTCCAGAGTTGTGCATGAAGAGGAAGTTCATGATGTTAACCTTATTAATTTCTGGGCCTAAACATGCTAGGAATGATATAGATGTCTATTTGGAACCCTTAATTGAAGATTTAGGAACATTTTGGAATGGAGTGGATGGAGTGTATGATGCGTATCGTCAACAAACCTTCACTTTAAGAGCTGTCCTTTCATGGTCGATTAATGATTTCCCAGCTTATGGGTGTTTGGATGGTTTTCTGACGAAAGGGTATTGTGGATGCCCAATTTGCGGCGAAAAAACATTTACAGAAAGATTGGTACATGGCAGTAAAATGGCATACATTGGCCACCAGAGATTCTTGCCACGCTTTCATACTTATAGAAAACTAACTGAAGAGTTTAATGGTAAGGAAAAACTTGAGGCGGCCCCAGTACCTCTAACCGGGGAGCAAGTGTGAGAACTAGTCAAAAATATCAAAAATGAGTATGGAAAGTTCCCTAAAAAAATAAAGATGATGGATGTATTAATTTTTGGAAGAAAAGGTCGATTTTCTTTGACCTTCCCTATTAGAAGTCACATTATGTTCGTAATTGTTTGGATGTGATGCATATTGAGAAAAATGTGTGCGAGAGTTTGTTATCTACTTTGTTGAATATTCTAGGAAGATCAAAAATAGTGTGGCATCTCATTTGGATCTCATTAGGAACATTTTGGAATGGAGTGGATGGAGTGTATGATGCGTATCGTCAACAAACCTTCACTTTAAGAGCTGTCCTTTCATGGTCGATTAATGATTTCCCAGCTTATGGGTGTTTGGATGGTTTTCTGACGAAAGGGTATTGTGGATGCCCAATTTGCGGCGAAAAAACATTTACGGAAAGATTGGTACATGGCAGTAAAATGGCATACATTGGCCACCAGAGATTCTTGCCACGCTTTCATACTTATAGAAAACTAACTGAAGAGTTTAATGGTAAGGAAAAACTTGAGGCGGCCCCAGTACCTCTAACCGGGGAGCAAGTGTGAGAACTAGTCAAAAATATCAAAAATGAGTATGGAAAGTTCCCTAAAAAAATAAAGATGATGGATGTACTAATTTTTGGAAGAAAAGGTCGATTTTCTTTGACCTTCCCTATTAGAAGTCACATTATGTTCGTAATTGTTTGGATGTGATGCATATTGAGAAAAATGTGTGCGAGAGTTTGTTATCTACTTTGTTGAATATTCTAGGAAGATCAAAAATAGTGTGGCATCTCATTTGGATCTTGTTGAAATGGGGATAAGAATGGATTTGGCACCCAGGTCTGGGAAAAAAAGGACTTATTTGCCTCCTTCAATGTGTACATTAGAAAAGAAGGAGAAAGTGTCAATGTGCAAAGCCTTGATGAGTATAAAAGTGTCTGAAGGCTACTCTTAAAATATAAGAAGCCTAGTTTCAAAATCAACGATTCAACTCGTCGGTCAACGAGTCAACTCACCGGAGACCGAGTCAACTCGGCGGCGACTCGCCGGAATTTCTCGCCAGAAAAATCCATTGATGCCCCAAACATCAAACTTCGATATCTCACTTGTTTCTCAACCAAATTCGACGTTCTACCTATGTAAATCCATCTACTTAAGCCAAGGATTCTAAAAATCAACCCAAAAATTTCAGAAAGTACCTGGTCTGAAAGTTACGGCCGTTCAAAGTTTCGGCCAGAATTCCGATCATCATTCCGGCCACCTCCGACGTCCAAATTCGTCCTAAATTGAACCTACAAAGTCAAGGGAGCTCAAGGAACATAACCCTAGGCTTAGAATCGATCAACAACCATTAAAACCAAGTCCACCATTTTTGAACTAAAGCCATACCTCATGGGTTTTTGGTTCCCAGCCACCTCCGCCGTCCACCACGGTCATCACCTTTTGACACTATCATCATCTCTAGTCCTCACCCTCCAACTTTACTTTATACTGTAATAGCATTCAATAAGGTTTTGTGGTTTTAGAGGGAGGTTGGGTGTTCGGGTTCCTTGAAGAACAATGGGAAAATGATGATGATCGAGGATGAAAACCAGATGATAGTCTGCTTAAAGAAATGGACGGTGAGGATGATATGAGAGATAGAGATTAATGGTTAGGATGAGAGATGCGAGTTTAATTAATAAAATAGTTGATGACTAATGGACATAGATCCACATTTTGGGGGATTCCAAGCCATGGGACGAGTGACACTTGTCACTCATCCAAGGGTCCACCAAAAATATCTACCCAATCAAAATTAATTAATATTTTATTCGAATCCCAAGACGCAAATCTCCAATTTCGCTCACGTGGCCATAACTTCTACGTTCGACGTCCGATTTTGGTGTGCCGCATGTCTATGGATTCGTATCGACTCGATCTACGTAACGGTCCTCGGCTTTCGGCCATCGGACCTCCAGGTTAAAAGTCAACATTTGCCCACTTTTCAACCAAATGACCAAAGTACCCATCGACTTCCGAACGTCATAACTTCTTCCTCAAATTTCAGAATCGAACGTGCCACCTGTCTATGAACTCGTGACGTCCCGAGCTACGTCATAGTCGTTGGTCAACATCTATTTGACTGTACGAACTAAAAGTCAATATTTTACCCACGCTTAGGGGCAAAACGGCCATTTTGCACATTTCGTCTGATTTCCCTCGACTAATCCTATATACTAGCAGAAAGAGTTGATGCCTTATTGGAATTCAATGAATTGATGCCTTATTGGAATTCAATGAAATTGGATAGCAAGTAATAGTGATTTACATTAGATAATATCAAATAACTTGGCATTAAAAATCATGTTACCTATGCATTTTCTAACTTATTATTGTTGATTATTGCAGCTATCTATATGAGAAGTTTTTGGAGAATGGAAGAAATGAAATGATTGGGTTTGTGGACCCTGGTCGTATGTATAAAGTTCTGGACCAACCAGAACAAAGATCGAAAGACATTGCCAGTGCATTGAAACGAATAAGTTCTGACAGTATTCTTTTGATACCGTACAACCCTAAGTAAGTTATGCTGCTAGTATTCTTTTACCATAAAGTAAATTTATCCTAATATATATTTAACTATGTAGAAACCACTGGATCCTAACTATTATCGACGACAATAAAGATAATGTATACATCATGGATCCGCTTTACAATCGGTTCAATGATGAGATCTGGAGAGGTGTTGTAAACTCGTAAGTTGGTTGTTCTCACTATCTTCAAATTTGATTATATATTCTTTTGAATTTGGCTGCGTTTGAGGTAATAAGAAATTATTTTTCTATATTAAAGTGGGATTAAACAGTATAAGGCCGAAACAGGTAGAATATCTCGTAAAGGAGTGACTTAGACTTTCCTTGGGGTATGATTCTTCTTCAAAATATATATAAACTATGACAGTGTTTCTCTTATATTGTCTTTATAGCTAGCATAAGGTATTGTGTAATGCATTTTTATCACATTACCTACAAGCTTGTAAGTTTAGACAGAATTAACTCATATATTAATTTCCTACGTGCATATTTAGGGTGGTCCACAACAACCAGATTATAAAACATGTGGTTTTTGTGTAATGAAATACATGCAAGAGATTTTTGGAGACCAAATCTTTCATACATCACTAAGGTACGTATGTATTTAGCTTTTTAAACATTAATGTTATTTTTTTCAATTGGTGTTTCATAGAATGAAAACTTCAAGTCTTTAATTACCAAATTTAATATCAGTTTATATTTCTTACATAGTATTCGAAGTCTGCAAATAAGCCAAAGGTTCATTACACCTTTAATGACCTTGATGAGGTGCGAGAGGAATTGGAAGATCATCTAATATCAAAGTGGGTGTAACGGTGGTGAAAGAACAACTATGTTAGCATTGATCCTCATATGGTGTGTTTGTTTCCTGGTGGCTAGATTTTAGAATTGTTGCAACACTTGCTTATTTATTTAGAACATACACACATTTGTGATTTCGATTGGTTTTGATCGACTTAGGTTGCAAAATGTACTATGAGTACTCTTCAAATATTCGTTGTGATTTTATGCATTTATATGAAGTTCTTTTTTATTTGGATTGGTGGAGAATTGTAATATGAATTAATTTTATGTAATGATACAGGATTTTAATATGATTTTTTGTTGTGTAAAAAAACTTTAGATAACGGTATATTTTTTATTAATTGTTGTGTAAAGCACCTTGTGACAAGTGTCACCCATCCATTGCTCACCTAACATAGATACATGCATCATCCATCTTCTTCGTTCATTCGAACCCGAAACCCACAAACCTATACCCCCACCCCTCCCCCCCCCCCCCCCCCCCTCCCCTCCCCCACATTCCATTCGATTGAAACCAGCAGCTGGACAGCCTGAGAGAGTGGTAGAGGTTGGCTGAGGAACCAGGACACGGCAAAGAGGCGGCTGAGCCGTCGTGGACGGCGGAGCAAGGTAAAACCCAAAACCCCCTCGTTTTAAATTCAAATTCGAATTTTGGGTATGGACGTTGGGGGCTATTTCTGGTGATTGGGAAGTGTTTATGGGGCTTGTATGAGCGTTTAGAAATGGTTTTGGACAGTGGAAGGTGGCTGAGCAGCCCAAGCAAGGAGCTGGAAGTTTGGACCGTGAGGGGAAAAATCGAACCGGTGGTTCTAGAGGGTTTTTCTTAGTTTTAATCACATAGGTAGGTTGCTGAGGATGAGATAAAGGGATTAGAATCGAAAAGAGATGAAAATGGGTTGAAAAAGGAGGAGAAAATGGCTTGGACCGGTCACACCGGTTCAGCTATACCGGCTGACCAGTGGACCGGTCTGAACCAACCGAATCGCGAGGTTGAAGACAACTATTCCCGGCGCATGAGCTTCATGTGTAGGGCCTTTGGGCTGCGCGTGGGGTGGAGTTTGGGGACATGATCAACATATGAAATCATCCTTTCGATGTAACAAACATTTTGGGACATGTTTCGAGTCGATCGTACATCGTTTCGATATAGTTCAAGATGTCCGAAAGTTTAGGATTGAGTTTTAAATACGTTTAAAAATCCCAAAAAATTAGGGGGCTTTAATGAGAGATTATTTGAGGAAGTTAGTAACCCTCGAGTATGGTTTGACAGGTTCGGAGGTTCCAGTGATGATGAATTGGTCGGGAAGGCTTATGGCATGCATATCGAGGCGGCAGCTTGGACGGCCCGTGAGTGGACTTTACTTTCTAAATTGTGACACATGCATAACTATTTTATATGTTTTAAATACATGATTTGAGATGCCTTGAGTGCATATGGTTGTGGTGTTTTGGTATGTCCGTATTTGCACGTATTTCGAGATTTATAGTTTTATACTGTTCTTATACATGCTGGTATTCCATGATAGTTTGATGGAAAGGTTTTGGATTTAGAAATATGGAATCGGACATGAGACCCATTTGATTTGGAAACTATCGGACTTGGAATCCATTTGACTTAATGAGATATCGAGTTAGAGGCCAATTTGGTTTACATAATCGGGCTTGAGGCCCAGTTGGTTATGATATCGAGCTTGAGGCCTAGTTGGTTTATGAAATGGAATTTCGGGCTAAGACTCGTAAGTTTGGAAATTGGATTTGTGGAATTATGATGGTTTTATGGAAAATCCGAGTGTAGCCCTTTGAACAGTTTTGAGATGAATTATGAAATGGTTTTCCATATACCATCCTCATGAATGGATGCCCTCTAGACGTCCCGTAGTATCTTGGAGTGGCAGGTTGTTTCCTCTAGACGTCTCGTAGTATCCTGGAGTAATCATATGGCATTTCTTGCGAGAGGTCATTGCACGGAACGACCAGTCCGTATAGTGACTCAGGTGCAGGATTGCCAGAGATTAAAACCTCCCCCCAGGGGAGGGTCATTGATTTATGGGTCATTGATCTGGGTGGACCCTAGGGAGACTTGGGATTGAGACCCTGAGTAGCACGCGTAGCTTGGAACTGTGATGGTATTGATTGTGACATATGGGATGTCAGACATCAGGGATGCCGAGGATTGGTTTTGGGCTGAGACCCACATGTTACATACATGTGGTCGTGGGTCGTGACAACGTTGGTCGTGGGTCGAGTAATCTTTGAGGGAATTGTTAACATTCAACTAGGGATGACAAAATGATCTTTGAGTCACAAAGGTCATTCTGAGACATAGAGGATGAAGGACTGAGGGAGAGGAACAACATGGGAGGTGTTGGAAATTTGACCTAGAGATCAAGGAATCAGAACGTGTTATAGAGGCTACCAAGGTTACAAAACTTACAAAAATACGTGTAAGTCAGTATCGAACTGCGTGGATCGTGTGTGAGTGGACTTTTTATTCCCTAAACTCTTATGCATGCATATTTACGTGTTTTATATAATTCATTGTGTGATTTGCTTAACAGTGATTCAAGTATGATTTTATATGATTTTTGGTGATTTTACGGAAGTTATTTTCTTGCATGGTTTACAAGGAATTTACATATATCGTGTTTTAGGTTTATACTAAATTTTGGAATTGGTTTTAGACTCTATATGAATTTCCTACATGATTTTGGTGATATTAGATTGATGGGGATTTGTATATAAGTTTTTTTTTTTTATGGATTACTCAGATGACACATTTTTCGAGGTTCTAGCATAAATTGTGTTTTAGACGTAGGCCTGAATTTTGAGATAAGGTTTTGGCTAAAGAATTGGTATGATTTATAAATATGTGTATGCTCAATATCTGTGATGTGATTCTGGATATATGGGTGGATTGTGTGATATTGACAACCCCTTTTGGATTGCTAGGTTACGCCCAGATGTTGTATCGTTGAGCGGCCACGCGGATGCTGTATCTCGAAGTGGTTGAGTTATGTGATTGACACTCAAATGTCCAGAACCAAAGTCTGTTTTCTTGAGCAGTTGTTTAGCCTCATACGTCCAGAGCAGGGCTCTGTTTTCCTGTTTTCCTAAGGATGTTTATTTGGGCTAAGACCCAGACGTCTAGAGCTGAGCTCTATTTTCCTGGGTCGATCCACACTCAGACGTCTAGGGCTAGGCTCTATTTTCCCCAGTGGTATAGCCTACGGGTAGTGCAGAGATGATATGATGATTTGACTTGTAGGCATCAATGATGGGTTGGTTCAGTGTGATTGGTTATTGTTATTGTGATATGTTGGCATTTCGAATGTGAGCTGGTTTTGACTTGACCCACCCCGATTATCACCTCGATAACCGGGACGAACCCTGCTCCCGTCTGAAAATCAACCTTTAAAAGACAAAATAACCTCAATAACGATAAAACATACATTGTCAAACCAGGGAGAAGTTATAATACAACTAGACCACAGTAATACAGAGCATAGTAACAATACAAGATAAGGACAATATCCTACTGTGAGCTGACTAAATGCGCAACGAGAAAATTTTATGCCTCTGCCTCTGCCTCTGCCTCAACGTTAGCCCCAACGTTAGCCCCAACGCTCGCACCACGACCTGGAGGGTATTTAAAACATAAAGTGTGAGTGGACTAAAAATAAAAAGTTTACAAAAACAAACCAGGATTTTACCCTCCGTTTTAAAACATGCATGCATAACTAAGTATCTGAAAAATAATCGTGTAATCCATATAGCAATCATTATGGAAACCATCATCATCAAAACATGAAATACGAAATATCATCAACCAATCGAACCTGTTGGATCTATCCGAGTCTTTAAACTCCCGAGTCTTTAAACTCAATCCAGGCCTCAATATAATCCGAGTCTTTAAACTCAATAGGCCTACGAGGGAAAATCATAATATCCGAGTCTTTAAACTCCCGAGTCTTTTAACTCAATCAGGGTCTTTAAACCCAATCCGGGCCCGCCCCCGTCATGTATCATATCCGGGTCTTTAAACCCAATAATCAGATCCAGCAAATCCAATCCAAAACCATTTGAAAACTTTTTCCATATCCATGTCAAATCCGAATTCGAAATCACCATTTCGAAGCCATGCTGGCGTCCAGAATCATCATTCCAAATCCAAATCCGGAAATCCCTTTTCCAACTTCAAAATCAAATCTCTATTCCGAAATCCGATTCTAAAACCCAAAATCTTGGTTCTTGAAATCACTTTTCAAATCCCATTTGTAATCATTGAAAATCAGTCATATGTTTAAATCTCAAAACTATAGCATCGGAATCATAATCAAATCATAACATAAATCCATGTCTCGTAAAACGTGTCAAAATATCCATAACTAAGAAACATCTCGAAAACCGTGCAATTATATAAAACAGATATATTGTAATCCAAAACATAAAACCATATTTAAAAGTATGGAATAAGTAGATAAAAACAGTTATGCATGTCCGGTTAGAAAATAAAAGTCCACTCACAAAGTCCGAATGCGTCAATCGCGTCCCGTACGCTCCTCGGATGCCTAGGAATATTCTTACCTGTCAAATATCACAATTTCGGGTCACAAACACTTCATTTAAGCTCACACTAATTTCCCCAATTTTTCGGGATTTTTAAACGTAATTAAATAATCCCCTAAATCTTCGGACACTCAAAACTACCCTGAGAATGTGTCCGATCGACTCGAACCTTGTCCCAAAATGTTCGTTACATCGATTAGAGTGAAAATCATGTTGAACATTTCCCCAAAAGAGGCCCCACGCGCCCTCACGCGCCGCCCAAAGGGGCTGCGTGTGGGAGCCACATGCTGGCACTGTTCATCATCGTCAACCTCCAGCTAACTCGGTTCAGACCGGTCCAGACTGGCCCAATCCAATCGAGCCGGCGAGGCCGATTTTCACCCGTTTTCAACCCTTTTTCGATCCTTTGATCATCCTTAGCTTCGTCCTTCAATTTAAAACTGATTCCATTATCAAAAACACGAAATGAAATTGTAAATCATACCTCCCAAGTTTAAAATAGAAAACCATAGTTTTTTATTCTCTGATTCCGGCCACCAGTCGCCTCTCCGGTCACGATTTCAAGTCCCTAGGTTCCTTAGTAATCTCCTAAGACGATAAACATCAACATAATGGTTCAACAATACGCCAAAACCATCGATTTTCATTCAATCCATTTCTGGAAAAACCAGGGCAGTCGAGAGTACATACCTGCTCTCTGTTCCTCCACCGTGACCTCCACTGTATCCTCATGTTGTCCTGAGTTCACCTCCTACTTACTGAACACACGAGCACCTCTGGTTCCACTCACCTCACTCCCAAACTCACAGAAACCCGCTCGATTCCCCTGTTTCAATTTCTCAGTATTCCTCACCTCACTCTCACCCGATCTCCTTCTTTGTGCACTCTCACACACAAATACAAACACACACACACACATACACACACACACACACACACACACACACACACACACACACACACACACACACACACACACACACACACACACACACACACACACACACACACACACACACACACACACACACACACACACACACACACACACACACACACACACACACACACACACACTCTCTCTCTCTCTCTCTCTCTCTCCCTCTCTCTCTCTCTCTCTCTCTCTCTTTCTAATCATAGACACCAATATCACTTGAACTCAGGCACCTCACACACACAATTGCTCCTTCACTTTGTCTCTGTTTCTATATGTAAATGGAGAAATGGTTTAATCGATCCAACATAAAACAAAACAATTGGAAGAAGTGGCTGGAACCAACCAGACCACGTCCACGTGTCCACATCTCTCCAATCTCTGGTGAAAATAAAAGGACAGATGGCATCATCTGATTAATCTCACATTTCAAAAAGTGCCAAAGACCATTTTGCCCCTTTAATGTCCAAATTACCATTTTACCCCCTCACTTATCTAGACCCGTAACTAAGCCGTTCGACGTCTGATGACGGCGTGCCGCCTGTCGTTGTACTCAGGGAATCGAGACCTATCTAACGGTCTTCGAATTGCATGAAAAAGGCTTGTCACATAAAAAGTCAACAAATTCCCTCTTTTTAACCTAATTACGAAAATACCCTCGAACTTCCGAACATCATAACTTCTTCCTCGATTGTCAGAATCTGACGTGCCACTGGTCTACGGACTCGTGACGTCCCGACCTACGTCCCAGTCATCGGCCAACATCCGTTCGACCTGCCAAACAAAAAGTCAACATTTGACCATATTATTCACATGGGTAAATTCGTCATTTTTATACAAATCTTTTTCCAAATTTATATTTTTGTCCTTTTTGAAGTTCCGGGCTGTTACAGGTTTTATGAATAATGATTGGTTTTCTATTATTGGCTCGTATTTCAAGGTTCATGACTTGTGTTCTGGTTTTAACATAGAACTGGTGGTTTTTCTTATCTATGCATAGTTTTGTAAAACGGAGGGTATGTTACCTATGTTTTCGAAATTATGTTGTTAAAATGTTTCTTTTATGTCAACTCACACGTTTTTTTGGTTTTGAAACCCTCTAGGGTCGTTGCATGGAAATCAAGGCTACTTAAACGGCGGAGGCATGAACTAGCGAAGAGTACACGTATCCCTTGTCTGACGAGTGTTAGGAGCAGTTTCGGTTGTTTGGGTTATTTTTCAGATGGGAGCAGGGCCCGAGTATGACTGCCGATGTGTTTTAGGGTCGGGTCCTATCATTCTGTGTATTATTTCTTTTAGATATTTTCAACTGATGACTCTAATTACTTGATGTATTTTCAAATGTTTTTTTGAGATCCAAACAGTAAACTTTATTAAAATTTATATAGAAAAACCAGAGAGTTCGTTTTTTCAACGTTATTAAGAATATGTTTTGTGTTAAACCAACAAGCGATTGAGTAAATTAATTATTTAATCGCATATATATTTGGATGAACAGTAATGTTTCTAAAATACAAACACCACTAAAGGATGATACTTATACATACCGTCACAAATAGGGGTGGGCACGAATCCGTTAAAATCGCTAACCAATTCGATTCAAAGCGTTATTTATCCAATGGTTTATGTTTGACCGGATAAAAGTCAAACGGTTTGAGAATCCAAACCGTTCCGTTATTAACGGTTTGGATTTGGATTTTCATTTTGGAAATCCGTTAAATCCAAACCGAAATATATTAATTTTTATTAATGTGCAAATCTATTATTAATACAAAGTAAAAATAATAAAAATAAAAGGATACCTAGATATACTCATATAAGTATATATATATATATACTTATATGGGTATATAATAAAATAGTTTGTGTGTTTGATAAATTTTAGTATAATGATAATGTTTGCAATTCTTCACTTAGCAAGCTTAATATGTAAAATTTTGAATATTGAGTATTAATTTTTTTTTGTATCATTATTTTTTCTATATCCTTATTTTTTTTATTCCTTAACGGTTTTAAACCGTTTCGATCCAAACTGAACCATTAGTAACGGTTTGGATTGAAACAGTTTTATTTCTAATTTTAGAAAATTCAAACCGTATCGAACCGTTAAGATTTTAACAGTTTGAATTTGGATATTAGCAATATCCGTATTGAACCGAACCGTGCTCACCCCTAGTCACAAATAGAAATAAAATAAGCAGATATTTGAGCCAAGTTGATCAATCCAATTTGAAAAGTGGCATTTAATTAATAATGGAACAACAGAGATGAAACAGCAAATGTATCCATTCGGTTGTGATTCTTGATATAATGATGCCTTTTGACAAAAATAAAAAAATAAATAAATAATGAAACAACACAGAAGACCCTTCAGACCTCTATAAATTAAAACCAAATCAAAATCACACCAATTGTATGACTATGAAAGTATGAAGGACACACAAGGGCTAATTATATAAGATTAGTGAACACCATCTTGCTCAGTATTCTCCGCCAGCAATTTCATCTCTTCCACCTTCCTCAGAAGCTGCTTCGTGTATTAATCAATTTCATCTCCAACAATTGATGCCCTATCAGCTTTTGCTCCATTTCTTCCCCAAACACAAACATTAACCAAAATTTGATTATAAGTAAACCCACAAAACAAAAAACAAAAAACAAGAAAAAAAAATTGGAATATCAAAATTACATATAAGAAATGTGATTCGTGCCTGTAGTGGTGGTAGAGGTGGCGGAAGAGGAAGAGGGTTGAGGTTGAGTACACTTTGTGCTGATTCTGGCATTATTGAGGTTGGGTCAAAGTTGCAACCTACAGAGTACAGATTCTTCATACATTTTTGCACCACCGATCTTGTATTTGTCTCCCGGAATTTGCCTCTCCTTTCATGGTTCTCCTTTGTCTCTCTGCAGCATTTTCAAATAAGGCCATAAATTATGAAGAACGAAGAAAACGAAACATGGAAATTAATTAATACGTGCAACAAAAATAATATCATAACTCTCTCTCCCTGTCTACGCTTTTGTTTGAGATTGGTAGCTGGATCCCCAAAATCAGAGCAGCTTTGGTCACCAAATACAACCGGGTGGAGACGGAGAGGGATTTACATAACAGAAAAGAAGAGAAGCGACTGAAACTGCAAAAAGTGAGGGAAGAGAAAATAAGTCTGTCATTTCCCTTCCCTCGATTCTCTCGATCTCTCGACATGTCGATCTCTAGTGCGGACTGAGAAGGCGATGAGGCATTAGGGGGACTAAGGGTGACTGAGAAATTGAGGTTGGGGGAGAGACATGAGGGTGAGGAATATAAAGTGATGAAGAGGAATGGTGCGGCTAGGTCTGGGACTCTAGGTGCGGCTGATTCTTGGACTCTGGGTGCGGCTTGGTCTGAAGAAGAAGAAGGGAAGGGATGAAGAGTTGGAGACTCTTCTCTGCTTCGTTAACAAAATGAAGAGTTGGAGACTCTTTATCTGTTAACAAAATGCACCATTTCATCCAAAATCAGGATTTTCGGTTCGGTCCAATTCTGTCTGTTTTGGACCTCTATAAACCAAAATCAAACCAATTTTAATACGATTTGGTTCAGTTTTATTTTTTTGATCCGATTTTTTCGTCGATTACAGTTGAACTTTGGTATGATTTTTCGGTCAATTTTAACAAATCAATTAACAATCATACTTCAAATCCCTTACACTCTTCCTTAATTACTTATTTCACCTTTCATATATTTCTTATTTTGTTTCTTATAATAATATTTTGATGAAATGGATTACTCAAATAATTTAGATACGGAGATACAATTTCGAATAAACCATATGGATTATCTTTTTAGATATGACTCAGATACATATGGGTTACATTTAGGGTACGTTTGAGATACGAACAACAAATTGTCAACTGATAAATTTTTTTTTAAAAAAATTTATTCAAATTTTCAAAATTTTGGGAGTCAATTTTTAATTTATCTCATAACCCATTAAGACTCATAAATCCAAAATCTAAGCATTAAGGCCTATAACTTTTTAAATTTGTGTATTCATTTTTGTTGTATAAAATTATTTAATGTATTTTAATATTTAATATAAGAACTTATTTTGTACTTTAATTTATATTATTAGTAGACTCCTAGCACCGCTAACATGAGTGCTAATTTATTTATTTTTAACTTTTTTGAAAAAGTTAAAATAAAACATTTTTTTAATTTTTTAAATAAAAATAAGAGCATTAACTACCTGAACCATTATCATTTTCTTTTTCCCCATTCTTAATATGAACTAATTAATATTTTTTAATTATAAATTTAATATTTGATTTTACTTAGTAATTTAAAGTGTATTTTCTTCAAAATTTTGGTGAAGCCTTTTAAGCCTCTTGACGTCGGCCTCTTCACTATTTTATTTAAAATATGGTACTACAAGGTTGCTATATTTACTGATGTACTTTAAATTCTTGATTTGTTTTTGGAAAATTATCACTGATGTCCCGTTACCAAACCCATTATCCATCGATACCCTATTTCAGATTTTCTCACGCACAAAGAAAAATATTTTTAGACATTTGCATTTTTGGACCAAATATAAATAGAAAAATGGAGAAGCCAAAAACACACTTAGCTATTGTCTTCTCCCTCGAATGGAGCCGAGAGGCACCATGGACAATCATCTCTCTCAAACCCATAGCCTTCCCTGAAAACCCTTTTAATCCATCTCTATGAGACTATGATGGACGTCAGCTAGAGGAAGAGTGATTTCTTGTGGCATTAATCCTTGACTATCATATCACATATAATCTGGCATGTCCCTCAGTGAGTATATCATCATAAGCCGGCATAATCCTCGACTATTATTTTTAAAGCTTATTACGTTAAGTGCACCAGGAACAATAATTATAAGCCTCAAATCCAACCCCCTAAATTTGGAAGTAAATACACACTCTAAACTCATTTAACATAACTTTGGACATCTGAAACAAGACCCCATACAAACTTAGATTGACCTAAAACTTGCGTCAAAAAATCCAAAACATTTAAATAATTTTAACATAAGTCACATGGACCTAGCTAGGGAAGGGCCTCATGTGCCCTTACACGTCCCACGCTCCCCTGGCTCACCTAAGGGGTGCAACTGCATCCTTTAGTCGCCCCTACCTCCAGCTTTGCCGTCGCCGATCAGACTACCTCCAGCTTTTCCAAAATCTTCATTTCTTAACCAAATTTAACCTTTTTTATAGTCTAGACTCATCTACTCCATCTTAATAATCCAAATCTCGAGTCCAAATCAAGAACCATTACATGTAGTGGCCAGAAATCAGCGGAAGGTCAAAAACTCGTTGAGTTTCTGGTCACTGTAGTATCTCATTTTCCTGACACTAACTACCTAAGTGGTTAATATGGTTGAGCTTGGAATGAGGTGAGGAAGATGATGGTAGTAGTGGTTTGTCTTGATTTGGCCGTAAATAGAGATCACAAGGGGGAAAGGGTTTCAGTTTTTGCTGGAAAATGAGAGTCGTGGAGAGAGAGATGGAGAGTCCAAATATTTCTGAAAAAAAAAATATAGAAAAATAGGGAATTAAACATCATGTTTCCACAATTACGAAACTATCCAGAAAAGGTTCAGTCTTTGTTTGAGAGAAAATTTAGAATTCGTAAAGAATTTGGAAATTTCGGTTTTCAACTGTCTTTGAAGCTCAATAATTTTAGAGGAAAGTGAGAGTTTTTTTTTTTTTTTTTTTTTTTTTGCAAGGCATGAGGCCTTCTCAATTTATCTTCCAAAAGCTTCATGTATCTTCTTATGACACTATACATTTTGCTATTTCATTCTGCTTCATTAATTCTTCAAATGCTTTGAATGCACTACTCTAATTATCATACCTTTTCCACAATGCATGCTCTGGATAACCATCAATCCATGCAACTACATCTTCCCAAAGAGTATACACTCTTGAGTTACGACTGATGATGTGTGACCTGATTTCAGTGATTCTAAATGCTTCTTCCTAACTGAGGCTGCAAGCTATTGTGGGTGACATGAAATATTCATAGTCTATATAAATATTCCTAGTCTATTAATATGCCATGCTATTATTTTTTTTCTATATAATCTTGCTGCCCAGCCTTTAACTGAAGCATCTATTTCTACTATCATATAGCTATTATCTAAGGTAAAACCTCTACTATTTCTTAATGTCAAACACTTGCAATTTAAAGTTTAAACCATAAATAATTAAACCATGAAATCATATTTCTGTATGAATCCCGGAAATAACCCCTATAGAATCATGCCCTTTGTCATGTCATACCAAGTTTATTGTCTAATGTTAGTAAAACCAACATGTTAAAACCAAAGGAACATCATCTCATGCCTCCCTAAAACTATTGGCAGAAGGAACTGCTGCATATTGTCTGTCCAGAACCTCAATCAGCTTGTCAGCTATAGCTTTGGCATACAAAGAAGAGCCTTCAAGCATCTACAAATTAATACCAAGTCGTAATTATTAATCAAAATCACACCAAATGCATGAAGGAAACAAAAGCGCTAATTAATTAAGATTAATTAAGACACCAACCTTTGTGTTGAATAAGAAACTGTAAGAATTACCAATGTGGCCACCAGCAGCATAATGAAGATCAAGCTGCATTTCATCAAGGAGCTTGGACACAAAAAGCAACAGGTTGATATTCTTCCTCTGAACCAGCTTGATGGTAACTTCATCATCGATGATTCGGATATCTACCTCGGTTTCTTTGGATTTCCTTTGCAGCCATGAGCTCCTCAGAGATCCATTGTTGTAGGACTGTTCATGAGGGTCACCAAGAGGCTTCATATTGCAGCTCTCATCATCTCCGGTACCACCGCCATCTTGCTCAGTCTTCTGCCTCTTGCCCCTCTCTCTCCCACATCTTTTCTTCTCCACCATTAATTTCAGCTCTTCCACTGTCCTCAGAAGCTCCTTTATGTAATCAATTGCATCTCCCACAATGGATGCCCTATCATCCTTTACTCCAATTGTTCCCCGAACACAAACACAAACATCAACCAAAATATGATTAATTATTAACCCAAAACACAAAACCAAATTGGCATTTCAAAATGACACACATACAGAATTGTGATTCATGAGTAACCCATTTAAAACTGAATTAAATCAAATTATGCATCTTTTTCTTGAAATAAATCAAACTTAGAAATTGTGCAGGTTTTAATTATCTGCATACCTTTGTTGGGTTTGGAACCAAATTCCTCAAGACAGCATATTTGCCTTTCAATTGGACTCTCCTTTGGCGCTCAGTGGCAAAATGTTTGGTCCCTTTGACATGGCTTCCTCTTCCAACAGAAGTCATATCTCTCGAGAACTCCAAGACTCCATTATCAAATTGCCTCCCAATAGGCCCATCTGGGTAAGCCCCTCCTCCTCCCCCACTCCCCTCTCTCGCATCCCCACCACTACTAAACAAAGACCCATTTGTTGAGCCAGGCAAACTGTATGTATGTGGCAAAGATTGAAGAAGCTCCCTAAAAAATGGAGGCTGTGGAGGCAGATGCAGATGAAAAAGTGGGTCATAAAGAACCGAAGACGCTGTTACTGGGGTGTCAACACCGTCGGGAAGATCACCCATCGGAAAATTGGAGGTTTTTTGATGCGGGTTTGTGAAGGTAATGGATGATTTTTGAAGAACAGAGGAAGGTGAGCATCTGGGCATGCTGAAAAGGTTGAGAAGGTCAGCTGTTGGAGGGAATAGAGTAGAACCATCTGGGAGTTGTTGCATCTGATCATGGATGCCCTGAATATTGTTGTCCCAATTGGGTTGTTGCTCAAAAGAAACCAAATGGGTATTGTTGCTATGGTCACTACTGATGTTATATGGGTTATCCATATTGAACCCAAGTTCATTCTGAAGCTCAATTTCCATGGCGGCATGATGATCTTGTTTATGAGGGTGGTTCTGGCTGTTGATTTGGTCATGGTGGTAAGACAGCTCTTCCATGGAGAGCCTCAAGTTTTCTTCCATAGAAAAGTTGGTGCATGTGTCGTTATTGTGGGTCTCTGAAGCTGAAACACAACCCATTTTGAGAATCTCTGGTGGTTGCGGCGGTGGTGGAGGTGGAGGTGGAGGAGAAAGAAGGTTGAGGTTGAGCACACTTTCTGCTGATTCTGGCAGGGAGGCTGTGTCAAAGTTGTAGCCTAGAGAGTCTTCATACATTTTTGCACCCACAATCTTATATTTGTCTCCTGGCTTTTGCCTCTCCTTTTATGAATCTCTATTGTCTCTCTGCAGCATTACCACATGCACCAGGTGATCAAACTTAACAACCATAACATAAGCCCAAAAATATGAAGAAAGAAAGAAGAAGCATGAAAACTAATTATTGCAAAATATATATATATATATATATGTATATATATTACCAAATCTCTAACCTTTTGTAGGAAGATTGGTAGATGGAGCCCCAAAATCAGAGCTGCTTTGTTCACCAAATCAACAACTGGTAGAGACAGAGAGAGAATTTATATGAGAGAGATCAGAGATAAAGAGAGAAGGGATTGAAACTGCAAAAAGTGAGGGAAGAGAGAAGAAGTCTCTCTGTTCTTTATGAACGAGGTTTTATTACAAAATTGCCACAGCGAGCAAAAGAGCAGCGCCACAGCTGGGAGTCTGTTACTGAGATTCCCATACGCGGGGCCCGCTCACAATCTCCGTATTCTGAAATTCTCGATTCCGCTCGCCTGATTTTGCAGTCACAGATCCTCACATTCTTCCTTAATTACTTCTTTAAACACTTTCAAGTTTCAAACATATTTCATTACTCAAAGAAATAGTTTGGCGGTAAAACGACGTCGCCACTCTCTCCACCAACGAATATGATTGGGATTTGAGCGTGTAAACTTTTTTCATCTTTTCTTTTTTCCATGTTCACAAGGGATATGGTAATTTTTTCTTGTTACTCGTTGATAAGAACAGTTACCACGGATTTTTTATACTAGGATTGATCCTTTGTTTTTTCCTTTCCATTCACTCGATTTCTTTTGTTTCATTTGTCCGAAGGTATTTCATACTCATTTTTTAAATCTTTTTCAATCAAAAAACCGATTCAAATTATATTATTGACATGCGTATTTTATGGGGGCTTTAAATAGGCCAAACAACAATTTTAGAAAAAAAAATCTAAATTTTAAATCTTTTTTGTTTTTTACCATTCTGTAATATTGTAATTTCTTTTAGCTAATACCCTAAATGGTTTATACCGTTATTTATACCCTTGTTTCTTTATTTATATGTTATCTTACTGAAGTGGATACCTTAAGTTGCGCATATATTGCTTCATGCTAAAAATAAAAATAAAGACTATAGAATTATTCAATGATAACCTTCAATGGATTATTCTCCTATATAAGCTGCATGTCACGACCCGACCTTTTTTAACAGGATATTATCCGTTTTGGGCTCAGCCCTCACGGTTTTGTTCTCAGGAACTTACCTGCAACTTCCCAATGGGTCACCCATCTTGGGATTGCACCAGTCCCTACTCGGTTAACTTTGGAGTTCATTGGGAATCCAAAACCAGTGAGCTCCCAAAAGACCTTCTTTTGGATAGATGTGTGCCCACACTGCATCCCTTAGATCTCTCCCGGGCGACGTGGGATTGCTAACCATGCCCCCAAGGCATGGGTCCTCACACCACAGCTAAAGTTGCAAAAATAAGAACTTGAATACATCTTGTAAATCATCCAAGGAACATGACATTTAGGAACTACTAGAGGTGCTAAAGAAATAAGAACAATAACTACAAACTCATCAATTAAAATATTTCCGAAAAGTCAAAAACTAAGCTATAAAGTTTTGTGAAATCTTCTAAAATGTTAATGGATAAAAGGATTGGAGTTGGTTGAATGTATTTTCCAAAACAACCCAATTTTTTTTTTTTTTTGCCGTTCCATTAACTTAATTAAACCGTTCAAAAGATTTTGTACAATGCTTTATATATCTCTATATACCTCATTTTCACCGGCCTCCCTTGTGGAGGTAAAAAATAAAAATAAAAAAATCAAACGAGTTTTTCCGCCTATTGTGCATTATTGTAATTTTTGTTAAGGAAAAACATACGGTAATTAATTGGTGCCCAGCTAATAAAATTCCTAGGACTTAAAACCAATTTGCATTTGATTTAAAGTTATCTCGACTTCAAATAAGATAATTTGAATTTGAGTGCTTGAGAGAAAGTATATTCATTATATTGGTTTTAAGTCAGATTATAATAACTCATGCCTTAATAATCTGATCTAATTTAGTGTCGAAGACTTGGTTGACTTGAGACTCGTTAATCTCATTCTAAGCCATAGCCTCATATCTCGGTTCTTCCAACTCTTCCCGAGTCCTTCTCCAATATCTCGTCTCTTTCTGAGTCCTAATTCAATATCTTTGGCGTTTCCCACACCTTATCTAATATCTTCAGCTCTTCCCGAGCCCTAATTTGATATTTCTGACTCTTCTAAAGCCCTATTATGATATCTCTGGCTCTTCTTGAGCCAAATATTTTTAGCACTTCCCAAACCCTATTTCGATATCTCATAAATCTTATTCCCTTGACTCTTAAGCCAATACACATCCCGTAATAGACCAATACGAATTGAACTTACTCAAATGAGGCTTAAATGAACTCCAATGGCCTTGAAACCGTAAAAAAAAAAGGATCCAGAGTGATGTAAACACTTAGGTACTTGCTGCTTGGATCGGGGAAAGGTCCCACGCACTAGCAGAACACCAGGGGCCACCCTATGCTGTATCACGCACCGAGGGTAGGCCGAGAAACGCGCCACACACCAATCACATGCCTTCATGCGCCCCACGTGCCACATGCATCGTATACTGACACATTAGAATATTTTGTCACTCTCAGAAAATATTTCGTGAATATTGACGGTGTTTGGTGGTGGAGTGAATTTTCTCCCACCCAATATATGAAGCAAAGGAGGATTTTTGGTTGGATATTCTTGGTGGATTTCGGTCTGATTTTGTGTGGATGTTGGCTGGGATTTCTTGATTTATTTGCTGAATTTTTGCTTATTATTTTCAGGTGAAGAAGATGTGGGTTTTGGGTGGTTTATTTTATGAAGAGTTGGCTAGCCGTTGAAGTAAAAGTGTGACTGGGTGTTTTGGTTTTGTTTTGAAAAAAAAAAAAGCAGTTGGGATATGAACAGAGGAGATTTTTAAAAATGAGAAAAGCGGGAATGTAGTTGGCTCACTCTCTGAGAATTGTGAATTCTCAAGTCACCAGCTAATTCCCCTTGCTTTTTTAAATACGTTCACAGTTCAAAGTGGTGAATTGTCCCCAAAGCCAAAGCCACATGAAAGTGGCATTAATGGTTTCCGCTTTTACATATATACATACATATATATATGTACAACCCTTTGAATTTTCAAGTTGTGAATTGTCTCCAAAGCCAAAGCCACACGCCACTTTGTGGCAATAATGACTTTTGCTTTTCTCTCTCTATATATATATATATATATATATAACCTTTTGAATTGCCAAGATTGGAATTGTCCCCAAAGCCACGCCACTTTTGTGGCAATATGGTTTTTGTTTTTTTATACATAATATAAGTATATAAAAATTATATAAAAATGTATAAGAATTTTCTTTCAACCGCGTCACATGGCAAGCTTGGGTAATTGATTTCTTAGCGGGGTCGACCTGGATAAAAGTTCTTGGTTGGTTGACCTTGGTAAAATTCTTTGGTCGGGTCAACCACGTGGTTTGATTGTTGGCCAAGTCATATGGCTAAGACCAAGAAGTAAAGCGGTGGCCAAGTTGGCAAATTATGATCACATTTCAACTAAATTGGGGTTGGGTTTATATTTTTACTAAACCTAATTTTCTTCGACCCAACCCAAGGCTTGAAAAAATATGGGCGTCGGCCGGGTTCTCATCAAATCCTCATCTGGCCTCGATTGCCAATTGGTCGAAATAAGAGAATAAATCAAGTTAGATAATATCAACCTAGAATCTTCTAGAAAAGAAAAGGTTTTAATCAAATCTCAATCAAGTATTTTGATATCAATCCGACTTGGAAAGATTTGGGTGGCCTGACTTGGAAAGATTTTGGGAGGCCTGACTTGGAAAGATCTTGGTGGTCTTGATTTGGAAGGATTGCAGGAGGATCAAATTTGGAAGGATTTCAAGTGGCTCAACTTGGAAGGTTTTTAAGTCAGAAGAGTGGAGGTCAAGCATGGCCAATTCGTGGGTTGACTAAACCCTATAAATAGCTAAGGTGAAGAAGAGAAATGGACATCAACATCAACACACAAGCTTACTCTTATCTTGCACCTTTTCAATCCTTAGACTAAATTTTCATATTCGAATTCTAGTTAGTCAAGTTCTTCATTTTTCTAGAGTAAGTTTATTGTTCAGAATACTTTCAATTATTTTGTTTTAAATTCAAGTTCATTTTTATTTAATCTTTATTTTGATCCAAGTTCGTTCATTAGCGTTCGTTTAATAGCTTCACTTAATTGTTTTGTTAATTTTAGTTTATTATTCTTGTCTTTAATTTTAATTATTGTTTTTCTGTTAAGTATCAATTTATTACATTTACGTTTAAGTTTATTTTCTTCAAGTATAGTTAATTTTCTCACTCAATTTAATTAGTGCACTTGCACTTCGTTTACATAATCAAAAAATATAAATATATACAAGCTCAAAGCCTAAACACCCTCGATCCCGAGGGAGTGAAAGAACCCAGGCCGAGAGGAGGTTCCTTGCTCGGCCGCACAATCATAAGGTTAGAAGTCGGCCTTAGGGGCGCACCCAATATTTACAATTCCATTCAGGTCATTTGGTGGCCGGGTGGTGGCACGCCTGCGCATTTATTCGAAGAAGGGCCAAAATCCCTTCTAACGGTTTGATAAATCAAATTAAGGGAAACAGACGGAAATATCCTAACTACAAAGGTATATTCCGTCCAATCTAGCAATGCTAGGGTTCCTTTATAACGTTGTTACTATTTGACAAAATATGCTAGTGCTATCAGCATATTCCGTCAAATTCTTGACAACATGATTAACGACATCACTGAACCAGGTTATCAGTGCTTTGTTGGAGAGTGGGCCACCATCGTCGATGATGGCTGGAATTTGAAAATCTAACCAGAAATCGTCATTTCTAGCGAACTTCTAATTTCTTCAATTCTTGACCAATTTTAAATTTTAACGTTCCATACATGAAACTTTATCTACTCCTCATCAGGAATACAAATCTGAAGTCCAAATTTAAAAGTTTCACCTATAGTGGCCGAAAGATCGATCGAAATTTTGACCTTTCTCTCCCTTTCGGTTATGGGCTCCACGTGGTTGTTTCCTTTGATAATTGACCAGGTTTTTCTCACGGTGATGAGGGGATGATGATGATGATATGATTAGTTTCTTAGGGTTTTTGGTCTAAATCAAAATCCCACTTGCGCTTGGGTGATTGTATGTCTCTCCCATGAAGAAATGAAGACGATGTTGTTTTGATGCAACACTTTGGGCTACCCTTTGTGGATGCTTGATTTGATTATAGGGGGAGCAAATTCACGCGAAAAGTGGTTATTCTTGCAAGAGTGCGTTTAGGTAGGACTTGTATTTTTTGTATAATTGGTAGTTACAGTTTTGTGGTCCCCACCACTCACGACCCCATGCAAACCGTCGGCCCAAACTAACCTCATTGCAAACCGTTTACCTTTTTTTTTAACAAAAACATTCACATGTGAAAATCTTTTTCGACTTGAATGACCATGGAAATGAGAAACCGATCGAGATTGTTAGAATTTTTTTTTTCACGGTTGAATTTTAGAGTAAGGGTTATTTTAAAAAAAAGAGAGAGAGAATATATTATAAATAAGTTGAGATTACAATTCGTTTGTTATTCAATTTATTATTTTGGTTTATAATTTCACTTTGAAAGTACCCAATTGCATCATTTGTTGAGTTATTTATTTTATAATTTTTATTTGTACAAATAAGTCCAATAGCTCTTATATTGAGTTTGATAGCTAGTTGCAGTCTTTTTGTGAATTAGGTTTTAAAAATACGTTTGCTTAGATTGTGAATTTGATTCGAATGTGCACAAACGAACTTCTAATCGAACTTGCACCCCGAACAAAGTGGCATTTAATAATGATACAACAAAGAAGACCCTTCATATTTGTACAAATTAAAACCAAATCAAAATCACACCATTTGTATGAAAGAAACACAAACACTAATCATTTAAGATTAATTAACACCATCTTGATTCTTGCTCAGTATTCTCCACCAGCAATTTCAGCCCTATCAGTCTTTTCTCCAATTGTTCCCCTACCACAAACATGCATGATGCAAAATATGATTATTATTTAACCTACAAAAACAAATTCAAATTGGCATATCAAACATTACATATATACATAAATGTGATTCGTGAAATCAAAACGAGTAACCAATTAAAACTGAAAATTAAATACTTGTGTATTTTTCTCATAAATAAATCAAATTTAGAACCATACATCGATTGTGATAAATTTTCCCAGAAATTATTAATATATAACCATGAATTGATGGAAATAACGATAAAAATATCTATATCGAAAGATATCCAGAGTAAAGTTCACAAATATAAAATAATATTTAGTTAAATATATTTAAAATATCTCTTTAATATCAATCAACATTAAATTTTGTATTGGGCTTGGCAGTGGCCTTTTTAAGTGTGTTATCTGAATTGGGTTTTTACCACAGCTAAACAGAGTAAAGAGTCCCATTTTTGTCGATGAGAGCGAGGGAGAGGAGACTAGGAGAGAAAGGAGGAGGGGGAGAGGAGAGAATCGGACGGAGAAAGATGGTGGAGAATGGTAGCAAATTTCCTTAGGTTCTCTCAGTCAACTTTCTTCACCGACGCCGCCCTAGAAATCTTCTGCAATTTCACATGGCTTCTCCAATTTTCCCTCTCCATCTTCTGCAATTTCACCGTCATCTTCATCTGGACCCGCTCAATGACAAAATTGGAAGTTTTCTGGTGGGGGTTTGTGATGGTAATGGATGCATTTTGAAGAACAGGGAAAGCTGAAAAGGTTGAGAAGGTCAGGTGTTGGAGGGTGTGGAGTTGAACCATCTGGAAGTTGTTGTCGTTGTTGCATCTTTGCTATGAATATTATTGTCCCAGTTGAGTTATTGCCCAAAAGAAACCAAATGGGTATTGTTGTTATGGTCAGTATTAGTGCTGTAAGGGTTATCTATTCCATATTTGACCCAAGTTAATTCCGAAGCTCAATTCCGATGGCGGCATGATGTTCTTGCCGATCAGGGTGGTCTTGGTTGTTAATTTGGTGGTGATCATAAAGCAGCTCTTCATGGATAGCCTCAAGTTTTTATTTCGGGTAAGGAGAGAGCCTCAAGTTTTCTTCAAGAGCAAAGCTGCTGCTGTGGGTACTGTTGTTGTTGTTGTTATGGTTGTGGGTCTCTGGAACACACCCCATATTGAAAATGTCTGGTAGTTGTAGCGGTGGTGGTGGTGGCGGAGGAGCAAGATGGTTGAGGTTGAGCACACTTGGTGCTGATTCTGGCATAGGTTGGGTCAAGCTTGCAACCTACAGAGTCTTTACACTTTTTTGCACCAGCAATCTTTTATTTGTCTCCCGGCGTTTGCCTCTACTTTTATGGGTCTCTTTTGTCTCTCTGCAGCACTTTCACATACACGGACAGACCAGATGGTCAGAAATTCAGAATTAAGCATAGCATTAAGGCCATAAATTATGAACAAAAAAAAGAAAGAGACGCACGAAAATTAATTGGTCCAACGAAAATAATATAATTAATCTCTTTAGTCTCTTCCACTTTACTTTTGTATGAGATTGGTAGTTGGAACCCAAAATCAGAGCAGCTTTCGTCGCCAAATCAACAACGGTGGAGAAAGAGAAGGAATTTATATAACAGAAAGGAGAGAAGCGACTGAAACTGCAAAAAGTGAGGGAATAGACAATAACACTCTGTCTCCTCTCTCTCTCTCTCTCTCTCTCTCTCTCTCTCTCTCTCTCTCTCTCTCTCTCTCTCTCTTTTTGTAAAATTAAATTTTGCCGCAGCAAAACAGCAGAGCCAGAGCTCGGAGGTTGTTACTGAGTGGGGCCTGCTTACAAGCTCCATATTCTGAAATTCTCGGTTCTGCATTTCTGATTGTTCACTTCCAACCCCTCACATTCTTTCTCAATTAATGCTTTCACCCTTTCATATATTTCTTGTTCAAATTTGAATATAATTGGATAGCTTCTGATGCAAGTATAATGATTAAACATAACTTAAAAACTAATTGAGTCCATAATGAATTAGGAATGTTTGATGAATCCATGTTGATTAAACGAACCAATAAGGGTTGGACCTAACTTGTATGGTACCCTAAGTCATTTAAGTTTCCTACTTGAAACGTGATAGGTCCATTGTAGGAAATTATATACATCTATAAAACATGTTGGTCTCTGCTCTCACATATACACTTACTATTGTGCCAAGATCCTATCTAAGTGCTTAAACCTTTTGATCTGAAAGAGAGGAGAAGACTAACATATCTTGTGCCTTGCTCATCGATTTGGCTAGATCGGGTTCTATCTAAACTCATGAATTCTTGATGCTATTATGTTGATTGATAACTGTTCATATATATAACTTGATGTTTGTGATCTTTGATTCATGTTTAGATGTTGTATGTATAATATAGTTCACATGTGATATCAAAGCACTAAACATGCTCCTTGATCCAAGAACACATTTTCAATCTTGCAAAGTATCTCGAACTAAAAGTTTTAAATAATAAACCGTGTTTTAAAACTTTGTTTATAAAACAATTTTGGGCAAAAGAAATTACATGTGTTTTTTGGTTGTGTGCTGTCGAAATCTAGAGCCGCTGTCTATGGAAGCACATGTCATGTGGTTCTTATTAATTTTTTTGGCCGTTGCTTCTCAACGGACATATTGATCATCGCTTTGTCCCAAAACCTGCAAATCAAATTGATCGATGTTTTCCTCCGCTGAATCTTTGAAAAACACGCGCTTGCAAACCTTACTTGTTAGTTATTGAAAAGCCTAAAGCTAGAACACCTATTTTTGCTTTTCAAAACCTCTGGCCCTCTTCTCCAGAAATTGGGGTTTTTCGAAACTCTAATCGAGGTAAATAAGTTCTTCTTGAAATGAGCTTTTGCGGTTTATTCAGATGCCTTGCGTCCTGAGAATTTGAAGTTTATACCTTTGAATTATATCTTTAAACTTACCCAAATGTGTTGTCTAATCCTTCCAAGTTTCGGCCAAAGTTCAAGCTTGGGTTCCAAGCTTTTCCCACATCCAAAGCTTTGAGTTTCTGGCCCAACTCAATCCCAAGAACTCAACTAGGAGTTTGGATCTAGTTGCAAGCTTAAAAGCCTCAAACGGTTCACATGATTAACTTACGATTTTTTCAGTTTTTCGGTCTTCAGGTTCGTTCCACCTCCACCCTTATTCCTTTTGATTTCCTCTTTCCTTTCTCCCTTATCTTCTCTCTTGTCTCTCTCTTCTTTTTCTTCTTCTTCTTCTCTCTAGTTCTCTATTTCATCCACGGTTTTAGCTTTTTTGGGTTTTTCCTTCTCGGGTCCAACACAAAACACACACGTTACATACCCTTGTATATATATATATATATAGTGTAAGTCGATGCACACACACATAAGAGATAAAGGAGAGAAATGATAAGGACACTTGTCATCTTCTCATGCAATCCACAAAATATCTCCTCATGTGAATTACCAAATTGCCCTTAATGCCAAAATTACCAAAATGCCCTGGTCAATTTAGACTCGTAATGAACTCATTCAATCTTCAATTCTGGCATGCTGCCTATCCATGGACTCAGGATTCTAAGGCCTGCGTGGCTGTCCTCGCGAAAAATCCAAAAAATACCTATAGTAAAAAGTCAACATTTGACCCCCAAAAGGGCCAAATCGTCAATTCTCTTCTTAAATTTCTGAAATTACTTTTTTTGAATTTATGGGCCGTTACACTTCATGGTTATTTTGGGAGACATGGTTAAGCAGAGATTTGGGGATGAACTTAGAAATTCAAAAAGGGAAAATTTGTGATGTGGTCATATTGTTTGTGGTTGAGCCGTCGAGGGTTCAATGAACAAGAGAAACACAGATGGTGGGGCCATCGAAGTCACGAGTAGTGAGGCAACTTGAATCTGAAAGCCTTTCCAATCCAAAACTTTCGAATTCAGGTGGCAATGTTTACACCCAAAATAAACCACTAAGGGCTTGGGGAGGGTTTCTAAGAAATTAAAGACCCAATCCAACCTTAGACCCAAGCACAGCTCGTATCCATAGTTGGATCATTGGAAAGCGCAACCGTGATTTATGCAATCACACTGATACAATGCTGCAACCGTCAAAAGGGGCAGGAAGGATGTGAGACTAAGTCGTCGCAGAGGTGATGCACGCGTGGAAACACATGTCTACCATCCATCCTCCCATACTGCTTATAAAAATAGAATAAGCCCTCTTCTTAAAATACAACCAACAAATCAGACAAACAAACAAATTAATCAAACTCAATCAATTTCAACAACTGCAAACCCTCAAAAATTTCTTTGTTACTCGAAAGCTCTCCTTTTTGGAAAAATCTGTCTCTTCGATCCAGGATAAAATTTCAGTTCTCCTCTCAACTCTTCTCAGTTCTTACTAAGAAGATTAAGCTTCCCTCCCAATCTGACTTGCATCTCAAGTTCGTTTTTGGTGACTTACCGACCACCACACTTCATTTTGACTTGCTCAGACAGCTTTTTTTGAAGGCCACTTTCCTCATTTCGACTGCATCAAACCAGTCTTTAAGACCCTCACAATCTCACTTTCCCTCATCATGTCTTTTTACTACTATGTCAACACCTTTGGTATGATTTCTAATGATTGTTCATCCAGTTGATGGTTTCTCGGCCAAGAACGCCAATCTATGGGTTAGTCTAGAGATAGTTTATTTCACGTTCTTGTAATTCAATTCACAACGTTAATACTTAATTTATGTTCGAAGTGTTTGCATCTCTTCTTTCCCACTCAACAATCGGTTTCTTCAAATCTGACTTCGATAACTAAAATATAACAACAATTGAGTTCTATGGTTGAATAAGTTGTAGAACTATCTTCGTCCTTTGGTCCAAAATTCGACCAGCTCAACTTGAAGAGGTTGATTCTAAATAACTCCCTTAATTCCCCCCTAACCCCCCCTCCCCCCAAAACTCTACTGCTAACATGAACACGCCGACATTGTGTAACACCCCGTCCCGTAAATCGGGATTAGATTAGTTATTAATGATGGATTAGTGAAGTTAATCGGTGATTAGTTGGATGTGTTCGGACGGACGGCGTGAAATGATGATTTTGCCCTTGGAATGAGCAAAAATGTTGACTTTTAGTTTGGGCGGTCAATTGGACTTTGACCGATGACCATGACGTAGTTCGGGACGTCACAAGTTCATAGACAGGTGGCACATCTGATTCCGACATTCGAGAAAAAAATTACGACGTTCGAAAGTTCAAGGGAAATTCGGTAATTTGGAGAAAAGGGGCAATTGTTGACTTTTTAAACGATAAGTAAATTTCACGAAATTTGAGGACCGTTGAAAGGTCTCGATCCCCTGAGTACAACGACAGGCGGCATGTACCATTTGGAGTTTGGGAATTCGTGTTACGGGTTAAGAATTACTAAGGGCAAAATGGTAAATTGCGCAATAAAGGGCATTTTGGTCATTTTTGTGCCTAGGGATCTGTGCCCAGTTAATGAGGGCCACTTGGCTGCTTGGGAGAGTGTGCCCATCAGATTGAGGACACTTGGCCTCTACTAGAAGGCTGTGGAACGTTTGGCACCGCCTTACAAATTGAACAGGGGATGGGGGTTTAAAGTCTGATACGGTTTTGAGGGAAAAAGAACAGAAACAGAGGAAACAGCAAAATCGACCCACCCTACCTCCTTCAATCGCCTTTGTTTCTATTAATTATCAGGACCCACCTCTAATCCCCCGGGATTAAGGACTGAATCCTGCTCCCGTCTAACTTAGCATGACACGAAGGCTAAACTGACGTCCAACCTTCATGTGACACGTAAGTCGGACAAGGGATTCTCGATCCAACCATCCCAAAAGTAACCGAACTTCCCAAAGTGCACCGAACTACTGTGGATCGCGGGTGTGATGTCTCCGTCTCTCTTGACCAACAGCCCGTACCGCAACAACCTAGAGGGTATCAAAAACACGAAAAAAAACTGTGAGTGGACAAAATAAAGTATAAGTTTGAAAACAGTTCAATAAAACAATTACAGTTATATCCTCCATTTTAAAAACCAATGCATGCATATCAATAAATGTTATGAAACCATTCATATCAAAACCATCAATGAAACCATTGGAAAAATTGATTCACATCCGCTATCCAAATCCAGGCCTCAACCTCAAATCACAAGTCAATCTCAATGACGGGAACTCAGCCCCAAAACTCATCAAATCCACTTCAGCCGGGCCACTGCCCAAAATATCGAGAAACCAGTGAAAAACATCAATCATACAAGTTTACTGGATCTCAAGTGCGCCCGAGTCTTTAAACTCAAAACCATGCGCAAATAACCAAGCATTCTCGGGATATCAACGAGTCTTTAAACTCAAAACACAATCACAGGCCTCAGGGGGTATCATAACCGAGTCTTTAAACTCAAAACATATACCGAGTCTTTAAACTCAAAATATATCAATCTAGGGCCTTCCTCCCCCCGTCAATCAATCCGAGTCTTTAAACTCAAAACAGATCCAGTGGGTTTTTCTTCTCTTTTTCCTGGTCTTTAAACCCAAAACCATTTTTCAAACAACAGTGAAAACCATAGAAAATCCTCATCCGAATTCGCAATAATGATTCCGTAATCTAGCATCCGGGACCATCATCCCGAACCAAAATCCAGACTTCCTTTCCAAACCTCAAAACCGAAAGCTCGTTTATCGAAATCTCATAAACAAGGCTCCAAGCCCGAAATCACTTTTCCGAAATCCATTTCAAATCCTTGAAATCAAATCACATTTCAAATCCCGAAATCAAACCATTAAAACCATGAGCAAATCGCAAGATAATTCGAAATCTCGTAAAACGTGAAATTCTGTAAAATACCTCGAAAACCGCGCAAAACCGTAAACCATCAAGATCATAAATCAAATCATAGGATCACGTATAGAAAACATATAAAAACATATATGCATGCATCAAGAGTTAGAAAGAAAAGTCCACTCACAGACCATTCAGGCGTCTCCTCGATACGCGCGTATTTACACCGTTTCCGGCCATTCCGCTATCCTCGGCTTTCCCGAACATGTCTAAATTCGAAACTAAGGTCACTAACTACTTCACAAAGCTTATACTAAAGCCCCGTAATTTTCCCGAATTTTTTAACTATTTTTAACCGAACCCTAGAACCTTTGGACATCCCGAACACTATCGAGACGAAGTCTAATTGATTTGAAACCAGCACCAAAATGTTCGTTACATCGAATACTTTAAAAGTTGTGTTGGAACCATTCTCAAAAGGCATACCACGCGCCCACACGCGCCACCTGAAGTGGCTGCGCGTGGGCCTCACGCGCGGCTACTGTTCATCTTCAACCTTGGGGAAACCCAGTTCGAACCGATCTAGGCCGACCCGGTCCAGGCCCGAACCGACGTGAGCGGTTCTCGTTCAATTCTGTCATTTTTCCAGTTTATTTCCAATTCTACTTAGTCATATAGCCTTCTTACATAATTTCCTATAGATCTACCACTTTTACACGTACAAGTAAGGTCTTAAATCATACCTCCAAAGTCGAAGGAAAAACTAGCCACGATTCTTCATCGAGTTGCCATGATTCTGACCATTATCCTTCTTGGTTTTGGTCCCAAACGTCTTTTGGAATCCCTAGAAGCACATCTTAATCATCAAGACTTCACAAAACTCCTTAATTCTCAGATTACCATTTTTAACTAAAACTTACCATTTTCTTCGTTTCACGGCCGCCGTCCATGGTGAGCCTCGAACTTGGATCCAAACGACTTGCCTGACCTTCTTGAGCACCTCCTGGTAACCAGTACGATCAACTCAGCCTCCAAGTCCACTTCCCTTTTGAATGAAACAGGGTACCAAAGCCTCTATGTTTTCCCCAGTCCTTGAACCACTGTCCACGACAGCTTGTCGTGACAACACCATCACAATCCCCACCTTCTATCCGTTCTTTTTCATTTACAGAAGAAATAGAAACAAAGACGATTGAAGGAGGTAAGGTGGGTCGGTCTTGTTGTTCCCTCTGTTTCTGTTCTTTTTCCCTCAAAACCGTATCAGACTTTAAACCCCCCTCCCATGTTCAATTTGTAAGGCGGTGCCAAACGTTCCACAGCCTTCCAGTAGAGGCCAAGTGTCCTCAATCTGATGGGAATACTCTCCCAAGCAGCCAAGTGGCCCTCATTAACTTGGCACAAATCCCTCGACACAAAAATGACCAAAATGCCCTTATTGCGCAATTTACCATTTTGCCCTTAGTAATCCTTAACCCGTAACACGAATTCCCAAACTCCAAATGGTACATGCCGCCTGTCGTTGTACTCAGGGGATTGAGACCATCCCAACGGTCCTCAAATTTCATGAAATTGACTTATCGTTTAAAAAGTCAACAATTACCCCTTTTCTCCAAATTACCGAATTGCCCTTGAACTTCCGAACGTCGTAACGTTTTCCTCGAATGTCGGAATCGGACGTGCCACTTGTATATGAACTTGTGATGTCCCAAACTATGTCACGGTCATCGGTCAAAGTCTAATTGACCTCCGAACTAAAAGTCAACATTTTTTCCCATTCCAAGGACAAAATCGTCATTTCGCACCGTCTGTCCGAACGCATCCAACTAATCACCGATTAACTTCACTAATCCATCATTAACAACTAATCTAATCCCGATTTACGGGACGGGGTGTTACACATTGAACTTAGACTAGGCGGAAAAGAAAATATTTAATGTCCTCGAAGTTGGTATAAAACGAACAGCGCAAGCAATATGCCCGCTTGCTCCACTTTCACTTTATTTGAACGATAGTTCATGGACCGCAATTTAGAACCAACTTCTAACCCTATTTAGTAACCGCTTCTACTAGTGACATGCCTACTCTAAAGGCAGTTAGAAGGCCAAGTCAGCTGGACCAGCTCATCTAGAGCAGGACCACTACACCATGTGTAAGACCCGTGTCTTGTAGGGAACGGTGAACGATCCCACATTCCTACGAGGGAGGAATGGTCTTAGAGGGGAATGGTAGTGTTCCTTAAAGGTGTAGGCACACACCTATCTAGCATGAGGCCTCTTGGGAGCTCACTAGCTCTGGATTCCGAGGGAACTCCAAAGTAGGTTGGTGCAATCCCATGACGGGTGACCCCCTGTGATGTTGCACTGTGAGCTCCTAAAAATAAAACCGTGAGGGCAAGGGCAAGGAGGCCCAAAGCGGACAATATCGTGCTAGATGAGTCGGGTCCTGACCGAGGAGGGTCGGGTCCTAACAGAATGGTATCAGAGCCAGACCCCGATCGGGAAGTGTGCCAGCGAGGATGCTGGGCCCTAAGAGGGGTTGATTGTAAGACCCGTGTCTTGGAAATAACGGTGAACGATCCCACATTCCTGCGAGGGGGAAATGGTCTTGGAGGGGAATGGTGGTGTGCCTTAAAGGTGTAGGCACACACCTATCTAGCATGAGGCCTCTTGGGAGCTCACTGGATTTGGATTCCGAGAGAACTTCAAACTTAAGCTAGTGGAGACTGGTGCAATCCTAGGAAGGGTGACCCACTGGGAGGCTGCACCGTGAGCTCCCGGGAACAAAACCATGCAGGCTGAGCTGGTGTGTCCTGCGGCCTAGAAGAGATAATATCATGTTAGATAGAGTGGGCCGCTGTGCAATTTTGATCTATACGAGGCCTCCCTTGGCCGTGCTTGTTAGAGGCTTGCCCTGCCAAGCGTGAGGTCTTGGGGTCAAAACCCAGCGGGAACGCAACAATCCGGACTAGGACAATATCGTGTTATATAGGGTGAGCCGCTGTACAACTCTGATCTAAACGAGGTCTTTTGGGAACTCATTGGCTTTGGGTTCGGTTGGAACTCCAAAGTTAAGCGAGTTGAGGCTGGTGCAATCCCATGATGGGTGACCCCCTAGGAAGTTGCACTGTAAGCTCCCGAAAAAAAAAACCGTGAGGGCGAGGGCAAGGAAGCCCAAAGCGAACAATATCGTACTAGATGAGACAGGTCCTGACCGAGGAGGGTCTAGTCTTGGCACCATGTCCCAAGGCTTTCAGCGTTCATCCCACTCACACTAGTCTCTTACACCGCACACCATTGCATTAGACTACAGTGAAGAGATCCCTTTCACCCAAACAATCCGGACTGGGACAATATCATGTTAGATAGGGTGTGACATGACCGTCCCCTGAGGAACATTGATAACCGTGTCCGGTCCTACTCCCATCTGACAAGTCAACTAAAGTTCCCATAATACCCTTAGCACTTGCCAAAAAAGGGATAGCCGCATACGTGCCCACTCATGCCTCCACCTCTCGATCAGCCTCGATCGTCGCGCCACGACCTGGAGGGTCAATAAAAACATAAAAGGTGTGAGTGGACAAAAATAAATAAATTTATAAAACATGTTACAAAAAAGGCATTTATACCCTCCACGTAAAAACCAATGCATGCATTCGAAAATCATTTCATAATCTATTTCATTTCCGATATAAGAAAACCGTGTATGAAAAACAAAATCATTTTCCTTTTTCTCAAACCTCGGGCCTTAGCCCGAAACCATAAGTACGGGGCCTCAACCCAAAATCATGAATCAAAATCCAAGTACAAGAACATAGCCCAAAATCCATAAAGCTATATAAACCGGGCCACTGCCCAACACATCCGAAACATCGGAAATTAACAGTAAATCAAAAGTCAATCAATCTGCTGGATCTCAATTACCGAGTCTTTAAACTCACACATATCAGGCCTTCCCGGGATATCAACGAGTCTTTAAACTTAAAACACAATCAATAGGCCTCAGGGGATATCACAATAACCTAGTGTTTAAACTCAAAACATATCAATCAAGGGCCCTCCCATGTTACATCAATCAACCGGGTCTTTAAACCCAAAACATGATCCAACAATAGTACCGGGTCTTTAAACCCAAAACATGTGTAATCTATAGCAAATCCAGAATCCATCGTAATCCACTTTCCAAAACCAAATCCGAAATCATATTTTATCGAAATGGGTCTTGTGCCCGAATTCACATTCAAATCCCAAATCATACTCACAACTCATAATCAAAACATCATCAAAATATGATACATACAAATTATATAAAATCATCTATCAAACCATCATCAAAGCATAGGAAAAATCATAGTCTCGAAATACGTGCAATTACGTATTGCATATCGAAATACGTGTGAATACGGAAATCATAATTACCATAAGCATACGCATACAAATAATAATTATAAGGCATAGAAAACAATTATGCATGCATTGAAATTTGGAAAGCAAAGTTCACTCACACGCCGTCCAAATGGCTCGCTTCCGAACAACACGTTTTTTCGTAAATTCTGAAAATTATAATTCCTGTCCAAAATCAATATCTAGGGTCACTAACACTCCAATATACTTCATATAATTTTTCCCAATTTTTTCAGGATTTAAATACGTATTTTAAACGTATACAAAAACTTCGGATACATTGAACACTATCGAAACAATATCCGATTTCCTCGAAACTAGTGTCAAAATATTCGTTACATTAAAAGGAACAAGTTTCATGTTGAACTCACCTCGAGATTCGGTCTTACGCACCCCCACACGCCACGTTGTGTGGCTGCGTGTGAAGTCCACGCGCCATCTACAGTACGGTTACTGTTCATCGTTCTCACCCGCTTCCTCTGTCAAACGGGTCTGTTAACCCGCGTGTTCGACCCAATTCAGTCCTGTCAATTTCCAGTCGATTTCTCCAATTGATTCAGTCAAAAGCTTCATTATGAATCTAATTATGGTTCTGTAACTTCAATTTCATTATAACTTACCTCAATCCGTCAATTCGAACTCGAGTTTTCGAAGAACACCCGAACACTGTTCATTCATCAAAGTTCATCGATTCCTATCGTTTTTCTTCAATTGATCCAGCCAACAGATTGGTAGGATTATCATAAAATTGTTTTTGATCTTAATTGCATCGTCCAACTCCTCCAATTACACACCCAACCTTCGAATTTTTGAGGAGTCGAGGTACTCCGTCCACGGGTAAAACGACCTCATTTTCCTTCGTTTTTGAAGTCATTTGAGTCGTCTGGGTTCCAGAGAGCTTATGCTAAGCTCAATTGCAGTCATAAACATCCACAATTTCAAATTCGACTATTGATCACATTCAATTTCGATAATTGGATTTCAGGTTTTACAACAACTCTTCCTCTCTGGTTTTTCCTGTTTCCCTCATCTCTGTAACTCTAATCTCCTCCCAGCAATTCAATTATCCATTGATTCAAACGGTTGGGCGGTGGATGTAATGACCCGTCCCGAATATCGGGATTGAATATTAATTAATTATGGTTTAGAATGACTAATCGGGGATTAGTTGAGTGAAATCGGACGAAACGTGCAAAATGACCGTTTTGCCCTGGCGTGGGCAAAATGTTGACTTTTAGTTTGGGCGGTCAAACGGACTTTGACCGATGACTGTGACGTAGTTTGGGACGTCACGAGTTCATAGACAGGTGGCACGTTCGATTCCGACATTCGTAGAGAAAGTTATGATGTTCGGAAGTTGAGGGGCATTTTTGGTAATTTGGCATATTAGGGGCCAAATGTTGACTTTTTGATCGGGAGATCCGATGGACGAGGGCCAAGGACCGTTACGTAGGTCTCGTCGATACGAATCCAACGACAGGCGGCATGCCGAAATCGGAGATTCGACGACGAAGTTATGGTCACGGAATCGGGCTCGATTAACCGACCGAACCGGGAATAAAATAATATTTTAATATGAACAGTACCCGGTGACTGTGCACATCCGGATGAGTGACAAGTGTCACCCATCCCCTGAAATCTGGTCCATATTTCCCTCCCAACACCATCATTACTACATCATCATTCCTACACCATCATTCCTCCATCTTTTTCCCCATTTTTCTTCTTCTTTGTTTTCTTACCCGTGAGAAGGGGAATCAAAATTGGGAGAATTGAGCTCCCTTTCACAACCAGTTTTGAGGGGAAATTGTGAGTTTGAGAGAGGGGATTAAACTGGGGAAACACTGGGATCGATTAATGGCTGAAAAACTGAGAATTCGAAAATTGGGTTTTTGGGAGGAAAAATCAAATTGGATGAATTGAGCCTTGTTGATCGAAATTGGGTTCAGTTTCAGTCTTCTGGGATTACTACGATCAATTTTGTAGAAGGAACTAAGTGGAATTGAGGTCGAATTGAGGTAGAACTGAGGAAGGAAACTTTCAGAATTTTCGAGATTGAGTCGAGGAATTGGAGGCTTTGATTGTTGAAATTGAGCTGGGGATTATGTTCCTGAGGATCCCACGATGCTTCTGGATCCATCAATTGGAAGAAACTGATTGAGATTGACTGAGCTCCATGGTTGCACAGTGTACGGATGTTCGAGTGTGAGTCGCGAAGATTGAGCAATGAATTGATTCAATTGAGTTGGGTAAAATGCTTACCTGAGTCCCTTGATACTTCTGGTTGAATCAATTTGGGGAAATCGTGTGACGGTGAAGGTTTTGGAATGATGAACTATGGCCGGAGGACCTTCGAACGATCAACTGTGATCGTGGGGTTATAGGTAAGGTTGTTTGAAATTGAGTCCACAGATCTTTAATTGAACTTAATTCGAAGCTGTATGAATGTTCAATTGATGAATTCAGTATGGAATTGACAGAAAACCAAACGAGTCTGATCGCGGGTTAAACGACCCGTTTACCAGACAAACGAGTGAGAGGGACAGCACTGTAGCAGGCGCGTGGGTTTCACGCGCAGCCACTCACGGCGGCGCGTGGAGGCGCGTCCGGCCTAGTCTCAAGGTGAGGTCAACATGACTTTTGATCCTCTCAGTGTAACGAACATTTTGACGTTGATTTCGGGGAAATCGGATATTGTTTCGATAATGTTCCGCGTATCCGAAGTTTTGTATTACGTTAAAAATACGTATTTAAATCCTGGAAAAATTGGGGAAAATTATATGATGTATTTTGAGATGTTAGTAACCCTCTATAATGATTTTGGACAGGAGTTGTGATTTCCAGATTTTACGGAAAAACGTGCAGCTCGGAAACGGACCGTTTGGACGGTGTGTGTGAGTGGACTTTGTTTTCTAACCGTGATGCATGCATATTTGATTTCTAATGCCGTATTATATGATTTTATATGCTTGGGATGATTTGTGTTTCAATCCGGTAATTTCTAGGTTTTATGATTATTATATTATTATTTTTGGGCGATTTTCGAGAAATTACGAAATTTGGTAAAAATGATGTTTGGACTTGGTTTATGAGTCCGGGATTGAAATTGATTGAAAATAATGTTTGGACTCGGATTATTGAGTCATGGATTGAAAAATTATGTGGTGACTCGGGAATGAGTCGAGGGTCAATTTCGTGGATTTACGTGAAAATGGCAACGGAGGTTGCAACGCATGGATTTGCGTGATAATGTTATTTTGGGCATGAGAACAAAAGTGAATAGTGATTTTGACTCGGAATTGGAGTCATTTGTGAAATTGTGAAATTAATGATTTATTGGGAATTTATGATTATTTTAATCAGTCTTTTGGGCACGTTTTACGAGGAACGTGCAAATGATGTTTTGGGCTAGGTCCGGAGTCTAAATGATTTCTAAAATGATATTTTGACTTGGTTGGTGAGTCAATGATGATTTCCGGATTATTCTATTGATTTAAATGTGATTTTAACGGTTTATGTGTAAAAGGTATTTTGGGCTTGAGACCCAGTTGAGAATGATCTTGACTTGGTATGAAGTCAAGATTTGATTGAAATGTTTTGGGATGTAATTCCTGGGATGGTTTTCATTGTGATTGTGATATTCCCAGACGGTCGGTGCTTGGGGGGTTACCCAGACGACCGGAGCTTGGGGGATGTGATTGTAGGATCGGGAGTTGATCCTATGGTAGTCAGCTTCTCGGATGAGACTGAGCCTGGATGTACCACTCGGAGGTGTCTGAAACTGGGGATGTGTTCGCCCAGAGGTGACTGAGCCCGAGGGGGTTGAGCCCAGAGGTGTCTGTTCCCGAGAGAGTGACTGGATGTTGGCCTACGCGTAGTGCAGCACTTGTGAGTAGTGCAGTTTGATTTATGTTGCACTTGTGAGTAGTGCAGATGTGATTTGTGATATTTTATGCACTTGTGAGTAGTGCGGATTGATTGGATTGATATATTTATTGTGCACTGGTGATTAGTGCTGATTGGTATTGATTGTGTTGATGTACTGGTATTGAGTACGGGTTTTTGGTCTTTGTGGCCAGTGATTATGTTTTCACATGTTTTGGCCTGAGATCCAGGATTTGATGTTTTATAACATGAACTGATTTGGTGAACATGAGTTTATGGACCAAGGGAAAATATGTTTTGATTTTATCGGTCACTCATGTTTTACGATATGCATGCAAGTTTGTGAAAACTGGAGGGTAAGATTGTATTTTGATAAATGTTTTTATAAGAGGTCATTTTTTTCCACTCACACCTTTTCTGTTTTGTGACCCTCCAGGCCGTGGTACGACGTTCGGGACTGATCGTGAGGCAGTGACAGCAGCAGAAATCCGCGCAAACATCCCTTGTCTGGCAAGCACTGAAGGGGAGTTTCGGACCTTTAGTTGACTTGTCAGACGGGAGCAGGACCGGGCACGGTTTTTGACGTCCAGTTGGGACGGGTCCTGTCAGTGGACTCTTGATCAATCATACACACCCTGTTTTTAAGACAATACACACACGGTGCACACTCCACTTCTTGCTAATTAGTGCCACTAATTGCTTCATCAAAGTGACCGATGTCATTGTCTGGCATAACCATGGCTGAATCAGCCCAATCACCGTCCCATTTCCTATTGAATTGACGACGTACTTCCACCACAAATCTAGGCTCACCGTCTGCGTCCAAGCCCCCAAAAGCATCATAAAAAACACAGATATCGATGACCACATGGACCACCATGGCATGGTCAATGAAAGGTCTATAGATTTGCCCTTCCTCTAAGGCTTGAGTCATTAACTGATCCATTAAGGATTCGAAAACGAAGTCAGGACATGGAGGTGAGAAAGTAGAGTCTCTGTCATTTCATCCCTCGATTTGTTTTAGTCCATCAACAAATCAAGAAGTTGGAGTTGTTTGTGGGGGGTTTCTCCTTTGAAATCGGAATCGGAATCCAAATGCAGGTCCAAGTGGTTTGTGAATATGGTGTAAAATATTCAGACCCAATACCAAAATATAATCACAAAAGGCATTTGGGCTTCCATAATATTGGGCTTATCTATAACATATTTGTGGTTCTAGATTAATGTGCATGAACCCAAGAAATGTATAGAAGGTTCATGAAGAAAGTAGGTTGAAGATTCAATAAATGAAGTAGGTAGGTGGATGAAGCATTAATGAATGCATCTAGATGGTTCCTCCTTGGTTTGTATAAGGAGGAGATCTTGGCCACATTTGGAAATCAAGGAGAACACATCACAAGTGAGTGTGTGAGAGCAACTCTAAAGGTCTTCGCATATAGAAGCAATGTGAGTTGTAAGTGTTTCAAGAGTGTGCATAGCTCTTGGGGTAGATTGATCTTCTAGGTTGAGAGAAAGTGTACAATGGGTAACCTATTGCATACAAGACAAGTTATTTGGCCGAATCTCGTTAAATCTGTTGTGTTATTGGCTTTTTTATTTCCTTTTTTTTCATCTTTATTCCTAGTACTTGCGTGGTAGATGATTATTTTCCTAACAAGTGGTATCAGAGCTTCAGTTTATCGATCGTTGGCGATTTGTCATGGCAAGTTCCGCATCTCACATTTCAAGGTGGAGCAGTTTGATGGAAAAGGAAATTTCACTCTATGGCAAAGGAGGGTGAAGGACATCCTTGTTCAATAAGGCCTTGCAAGACCGTTGAAGGGAAATGATGTGAAGCCGAAGAAAATGTTAGATGCAGATTGGGATGTGTTGGAGTCCAGGTGTGTTAGCACTATTAGGCTTTATATTGTTTACAATATTATAAATAATGCTAATGATGTAAATTCTGTGCCTGAGCTTTGGGAGAAAATAAAGAAACTTTATCTTAGGAAAGGCTTGCATATGAAGCTGAATTTAAAACGAGATCTCTACAAGCTCGAGATGGGAGAAGGTGTGAATCTCATGAAGCATATGAACGTGTTCAAGGGATTGATAAATCAACTATCAAGAGTTGAGGTTAAAATTGAGGAAGAAGATCAAGTCCTTTTACTTCTTACCTCTCTTCTCGATTCTTATGAGAATATTGTTACTACAATTGTGTATGGTAAGAATACAATGAAGATGAAGGAGGTAGAATCGACTCTCTTATCATATGAGAAGAGAAGGAAAACCGATGATTCTCAAGGTTCCGTCTTTATTGCTCATGAACAGAATTGTAAAGGAAGGTCAACTGCTAGGGAATTTAGTGAGCATAGCAGGTCTAAATCTAGAGGTAGGGGAAAGGGCAAGTAATGCTACACGTGTAAGGAGTAGAGACTCATAAAGCCAGATTATCCATTCATGAAAGAGAAGGACGATAAGGGTTTAGATTGCTTCTTGGCTAGTGTAGTGGATATGTCTATAGATTTTGGAAAACTTCTCATAGTCTCCAAAGGTAATTACACTTTTTCTCAAGATGATTGCATATTAGATAGCGGTTGTTCTCATCACCTTTTCTCTAGGAGGGAATATTTGATATGTTCCAAGAAGTCAAAGGATTTGTGACTTGGGGTAATGGCACAAGACGTCGGGTCATGAGTATGGGAACTGTGAAGATCAAGATGTTCAATGGAGCAGTTCGCACATTGAGAGATGTGGTGTATGTCCCAAAGTTCTAGAAAAATCTAATATCCATGAGCCAACTAGACTATAAGGGCTGCAAGGTTTCGTCAGCAAGGGGAGTTATGAAAGTGTCAAGTGGCTGCATGGTCTTAATGAAGGGAGAAAATGTAAAAGTATGTTCCGTCTAATAGGAAAAACTCAGATTTCGAAGGTTGTTGGGAAACAACGTGCATGGAAGAACAAGTACCTGAAGCGGGTCTCATTTGCGGACACAACAGAGACGCTATACACATGTTTCCAAGTTTTAGATGATTGTGAGAAGGAAAATCCTACTAGGGAAAAGGTAAAGGCGACTGTCCCTCTTCGGAGCCAACTGGTGATTGTTGACTTGGAGCAGCTGTACATAGCATTAGCCATTTGGAATCAGGGGGAGTTAGGACTGTATGCAACTGGTTCGGGGTATGTGTAGCTAGTACAAGAATAAGACGAATTGAATGTTTGTGGGTATATCAAGCGGTATCTCAATTTGAGGTGGACTTCAGGGATTGAAGTGACAGTGCGACATTATCCACCTAAGTTGGCATGGAGGGGGAGATTATAAAATATCTATGTCTAATACTAAAGTATAATCACAAAAGGCATTTGGGCTTCCATATTATTGGGCTTATCTAGAACATATTTGTAGTTCTAGATTAAAGTGCATGAACCAAAAAAAGTGTAGAAAGTTCATGAAGAAAATATGTGGAAGATTCAATAAATGAAGTAAGTAGGTGGATGGGGTATTAATGAAGGCATCTAGATGATTCCTCCTTGACCTATATAAGAAGGAGATCTTGGCCACATTTGGAAATCAAAGAGAACACATCACAAGTGAGTGAGTGAGAGCAACAATAAGGGTCTTCAGTTATAGAAGCAAGGTGAGTTGTGAGTGTTTCAAGAATGTGCATAATTCTGGGAGTAGAGTGATCTTTTAGGTTGAGAAAGGGTGTACAAGGGGTATCTTATTAGATACAAGGGCTCGGGTTGGGTATAAATTTGAGTGGTGTATTGATAAAGCCCGAACTACGCATTAAATTAAACACGTAATTCGGATGTTATGCAATTTAAACCCTTTTTGTGTAGTTATAGTATTGGTAAATAGGGATCGTTCTTAACTGGGAAAATTACGGAACATTAATAATATATTAGTTAAAAAGAATAATGAATAATCAAAGAATAATGAATCAAAGAATTAAAATAATTAAATAATTAAGTAATTAAATAATTTAATAATAAATAATTAAAGAATAAAAGAATTAATGAATTAATGAAAGAAAGAATAAAAGAATAAAGAATTAAGTAATAAAAGAATAAAGAATTAAATGGGGGGGTTTGAAAGATTGTAATCATATAATAAAGAACACAAGTAAAAATAATTAAGAATTTAATTATACTTCTACTTTAACTTTTATGCAAGTGAACTTTCTTCAAACACATATTTTTACCAACACTCTAACATCATGCTCATATTGAACCAATCACGAAATCCTACTTTAATCATCTCAAATACATGCATACATTTTTCAATATTATAAATGCACCGAACAACGGGCATAAACACTTATAATACGATTCACCTTATGTTATTGATTTCAATGTGTGTCAAACATTTAAATCTCTTCAACCCTATTCTAAGTGCACCGAACAGCGGTCATAAGCACTTAGCGTTAAATTGAAGGTTAAGCGCTAAAACATATGAAGTAAATGAAATTCAAAAAGTAAAACACATGGAGATTGCATTCTTACTTACAAATGTTAGAAAGAAAATATCAACACATATATTGAATTATAAGTAAAACCAAAACAATAATAAGAATTTAAGTAAAGGGAATAAAGTTACACTTTCGGAACCCAAGAACAGCTTGTGATTCCGAAAGTGGATGGAAACAATGGAATGTTATTCATAAGGAACACCGAACAGCGGCTAGAACCTTATGAAGATGGAGGATAAAATATAAGAATTAGGACTTAAATTCTAGAATTATTTCGGAAATATTTGGCCTAGGTATGTCTTAAGGAAAGCAAAAAAAAAGTTTTTAAGAGATCTCAAAGAAAAATAGCAAGAACAAAGTAAATAAGAAATGAAATTAAGAAATAACATAAATTAAGAACAAGAATTAGAAGAAAGCTAATTAAATAAATAATCTACAAGAAGTTAAAATGGTCTCCAAAAATAAAGAACAAAAATGAAGAAAATGAACTAAAATAAAAGAAGAACTAGAGAGAAAATATAAGCACCTAAACTAAAAAGAGATTTTGATGCTGGAAAATGGCAGAAAAATGCAGAAAATCTGAAAAAGGGGAGCTGTTGAGGAGCTGGTGAGTTGCTGCTGAAAAGTAATCTGTGAATTCGGTAGGGTTGGGCTAACGGGTTTGGTGGAAGTTGGTGAAGAGCAGCTAAAAAGAAGACTGACATTCAGCGCACGCGCGCTGGGCAGGTGGGGAAGCCTTCGGTAAGCGCGCACCGAATGGGAGAGAGGCGGCTCGGCAGGAGCGCTCCGACGCTCTGATGGGCTGATTCTTAGGGCTAAAAGTTGGTCGTGGGCTGCGTGAGTTGCAGGCTGGGCTTGTTGAAACCTGGGCCGCTAGGCTGTTGGGAATTGGGGTTGGGCCGGTTTCATCAAATGGATTGGGCTGTAGCAATTCTTCTGGGCTTAATGTTATTAATTTGGGCCAGTGACTGGTGGGCTTGTTCTTGTGGATTTGGGCTGAGCAAAAGAAATAATAATAATAATTAACATATATAATTCAATCGAATTTCGTCCATAATTTCTTCGTTATAATTCTGATCGGGACGATTCTTTCGCCAAAACGCTCCAAATTACAAACTTTATTTATTTAAATAAAAATATCACAAATAAATTATTTTATCTAATTATTTATTATTTTAATATTAAAAATCAAATATAAGGGGTATAAAATAATATAAAATAATGCTTATTTGATGACCTATCAAATACTCCCACACTTAAACTTTGCTAGTCTCTAACAAATACTAAAATTAAACTACGAATTCAAAACAAGTAAACCCTTAACCATTTGTCTCAATATTTCATTATTATCATGGCATCAAAGATTTTCACTTAAAGTATTTAAGCATATGGAATTCAAGAGTTAATACATTGTAACAAAATGTTTTAACAAGTAAGATAATAAGTAAATATGGTGAAATGGATCTCAACATGAATAAAACAAGTATGAATCAACTCACAAGGATATGCACTCACAAATTCACTCAATTTTGTAAGGGTTTGTGTTTGCACTCAAAATATGTGAGAAAAATGCTCACATAATAGAAACGAAGTACTTTTACAAAATTTCAAACAAACACCTCAAGATAAAAACAAAAACATATTTGCACAAATGAACCAAAACCATAAGCTTACTCAAGTGATTGACTCAACTAATCAAAATTTACCATCTTAAGGATCATAAGGTCTTTACAAAGGTTGTAATGGGGCTAAGTTTAGAGGTAAGGAATATATAGGACAAGTGGTGCTCAAATTTGTTCCAAGACTCAAAAGATTCCCAAAAATAACATAACTTCTCGACCTTAGTGCAATGATATCATGAATTCATCCCTTCGAACATAGGCCAAATTTCATCATGTTGGGCCTCAAATTCATTCTTTGTGTTGGATTTACAAATATAAAGGACTTAACTCAAACATTACATAATCAAACTTTATTACCTTGATAGAAACTCAATACATTTTTTTCCCTTTTTTTTTCATTTTCATTTTTTTTTCATTCATTTTTTTTTTCTTTTCATATATCAAGGTAATAACATGTGTCAATAATACAACAATATTTGAGTAAGTAAATCCACATAATACACATAAAAGTCTTTTCAACATCATCATATTCTCTTCACACAATCTTTATGTCTTTAACCGAGTTCTTGGAACAAGGGTGAAAGATATCTATCTTAAGCTCAAGTGTTTAGATAATCATGGTGATGAAAGAAAAGCTTAATGTGGGCTCAAATGGGTTAAAACTAAGGGGGTCGCAACTTGTGGCACAAAATAGGGAACATGGATGTTTGAATTTGTGGCGTTAACCCTAATTCCTTAATCATATCCAAAATCAGAGAGTTTATTGACTTAAAAGCTTTGAAAATCACATGAAATAAGTTCTAGTACTCTAGAGTTCATTAAAATCTAATGCAAGCAGTTATGAGGCATATGTATATCAATTTAAACAAAGAACTTATTAATCACTCATCAAAGATGTATATAAGGTTCTAAAGCTCACATAAGGTTCAAATGATTCATACTTATCTTAACATGCTCGTTTTTGTACCAATTTACATACATTATCTACAAGTTATAACACTTAATCACAAAATATTAACAAACAAATTCAAGTTGTAGTGATCATCGTTATAGCCATAACATATTCATTTCCGTTCATTTATATCATTGACAAGTTAAAGGGTAACTTAATACTCGTAAAAACACTAAGTTAAAACAAAAAGACTCTAAGAAAGCAATAATTTTTTTTTATTTTTTATTTAATAATAATTATTATTATTATTATTTTCAATTTTTTTTAAACAATTTTATTGCACAATTAAAATTGTAAACCACTCCTCCACACTTACATTCTACATTGTCCTCAATGTGGGAAAATAAGAAGTAATGGAACATAGAATTGAAGGAAAATGATTTACGAAAATAAAACAAGAAAAACATTAAGTAAACAAAATAAAGAGAGTGAAGGTGGAAAGATAGCAAATCTGCGTTGATGACTCCTTCACATCCCGGGAAACAACGTGCATGGAAGAACAGGTACCTGAAGCGAGTCTCATTTGCGGGCACAACAGAGATGCTATCCACATGTTTCCAAGTTTTAGACGATTGTGAGAAGGAAAATCTTGCTAGGGAAGAGGTAAAGTCGACTGTCCTTCTTCGGAGCCAACTGGTGATTGTTGACTCGGAGCAGCTGTACATAGCATTGGCCATTTTGAATCAGGGGGAGTTAGGTGTAACGACCCATCACGTAAACCGGGATTAAATTAGTGGTTAATGACAGATGAGGGAAGATAATTGGTGATTAGCTGGATAATTTCGGACGGACGGTGTGAAATGACGATCTTGCCCCTAGATTGGGCAAAAATGTTGACTTTTCGTTCGGGTGGTCAACTGGACGTTGACCGATGGCCGTGACGTAGTTCGTGACGTCATGAGTTCATTGACAGGTGGCACGTCCGATTCCGACAATTGAGGAAAAAGTTATGACGTTCGAAAATGTGAGGGTATTTTGGTAATTTCGTTAAAAAGGGGCAATTTTTTAACGTTTCATTGGACATGGAATTTTCACGAACTTTGAGGACCGTTAGGTAGGTCTCGATCCCCTGAGTACAACGACAGGCGGCACATCATCATTGGACTTTGGACGAATTAATTGTTGGTCTAAATGTACGAGGGGTAAAATGGTAATTATGCAAGGCAGGGGTAAAATGGTCATTCGGTTGCATTGGGATTGGTGCCAATTGGATTTGGACACATGGCTGCTCTTGGGAATCTTTCCCACAGAATGGTGGACACCTGGCCCCAATCTGGAGGCCTGTAGAATCCTCTCCCCGTTTCAAAATATCCCAGGGTGTTTTAAAAGGGTTGTTCACGGGTTGGAGAGACTGAACAGAGTAAGTGTTAACCGTGAGAAATTCCCTTAGACAATTCCTTCAACCTTTTTTCGATTGCTCTAGCTTGATAACTGAAAATGAGAGTTAGGAAGGACTAGAACGAGGGGGCCACCGTGAGAGGCTACCGTGGACGGTGGTCCTCTAGGAAAACAGAGACCAGGAAAATCGTGACATTCGAACCCCTCTCAAATCCCATCCTTTGTACTTGTTGTGGGAATCAAAGTTGAACTTGATGATGTAGGGAGTTACCTGGTGGTCACGGCGAAGCTCAAAGGTGGCAGACGGCGGTGATTACCGCAACTGCTCTGTTTTTGCCCCTTTGGCAATTGGACTTTTGGGGACGAGATGGTCATTTTGGGGTTAAGGAGGAGGTTCAAAAGGGTCAAATGAGGCGAGTAGGGCCTAGCTCGAAGCTCCCCGTGGACGGTGGCCGTGGAACTTCAAAATGGTAAGTTTCCCTCCAAAAATGGTAACTAGCGATTCAACCATTGAAAATCAATTATGTTAACTGGGAGTCGTTCTTGGAGGTCCTAGGGATTGGAACTAAGCTCACGACTGGGGATGGCCAAAATGACGATGACACAGAGGAGGAACTCTCTGGTTTTCTTCTTTAATCTGGAAGGTATAGTTCATGGCCTTAATTCATGATTTTATTGGATAGATCACTTGTAGAATGTAGGACGAAGCTTTTGAGATTAAAACGAGTTAAAAACATGGGAAAATGGACGAGAACCGCCTGCGCTAGTTCGGTTGAACCAGGCCGGCTCGAACCGGCCTAAACAGGGCTTCACAGAGGTTGAAGATGAACAGTGATGAGTGCGTGCGACCCAAGCGCATCCCCTTTGGGCGGCGCATGGTACGCCTTTTGAGGAAGGTTCCAACACGGCTTTTAAATTATTTCATGTAACGAACATTTTGGCACTGGTTTCGAGTCAATCGGACATCGTCTCGATATGTTTCGGGATGTCCGAAGGTTTTAGGCCTCGGTTAAAAATAGTTAAAAATTCGAGAAAAATACGGGGCTTTAGTAGAAGCTTTATAAAGTAGTTAGTGACCTTATTATGGGATTTGGATAGGCTTGAGAAAGTCGGGGATAACGGATTAGCAGGGAATGGCAAAAGTGTGCGCGTATCGAGGCGACGGCATAATGGTCTGTGAGTGGACTTTGTTTTCTAACTCTTGATTCATGCATATATGTTTTTATATGTTTCTATACGTGATTCTATGATTTGATTTATGATCTTAATGGTTTATGGTTTTGCACGGTTTTCGAGATATTTACGGAATTGCATGTTCTATGAGATTTTGATCGATATTATGATTTGACTATGATTTCGACGATTTGATTTCAAGGTTTTAAAATGGATTTCGGAAAGTGGGTTTAAAGAACTTGATTTCCGGTTAATGAATCGGATTTTGAAATGACGATTTTGGATTCAATTTTGGGAACTTGAAAGTGGATTTCCGGGTTTGGGTTCAGAATGGTTATTCCGGATGACGGCTTACGGAATGATGGTTTCAGATTCGAATTTGGAAATGGATGATGGATATGAGTTCTGGGTTTGGATCCGGGATCCTGATGAGATTGCGGATTCAGATTCAGATATGGATAATGGTTATGGTTTGGATTTGCTGGATCTGCTTATTGGGTTTAAAGACCCGGATTGAGTTTAAAGACTCGGGAGTTTAAAGACTCGGATATTGATATTTCCCCTGTAGGGCTATTGAGTTTAAAGACTCGGGAGTTTAAAGAATCGGATTATATTGAGGCCTGGATTGAGTTTAAAGACTCAGATAGATCCAGCACGTTCGATGGATGGATATGTGGTTTCGAATGTGTTGGATTTCACTGAGTTTTGATGATGATGGTTTTCAATAAAGGTTTTCCGATGTTTTGCGCTCTGCCCGGATGAAATGGTTTTCGATGGTTTTGGGCTGAGGCCCGGGATTTGAGAAAAGGAACCAGTGTACGGTGATAGGACGTTAAATAAGCATTATTTTATATTATTTTATACCCTTTATACTTGACTTTTAATATTAAAATATTAAATAAATTGATAAAATAAATTATTTTGTGATTTTTATGTTTAGATAAATAAAGTTTGTAATTTGGAGTATTTTGGCGAAAGAATCGTCTCGATCGTAATTATAACGAATAAACTATGTACGAAATTCGGTGGAATAATTAATTTAGTTCTAAATTAATTAATTCTGTGCAGCCCAACCCAATTCTGAAAATCCAAGTAGCCCGGCCCAGGAGCAACTCGGCCCAGCGAAGTCAGCCCGCCAGCCCAGGATCCAGCCCAGGCCCGCTTGTTTTTCCTTCCTCCTGCCTCTCTCTCGTTCGGAGCGCGCCTACCAAAGGCTTCTCCACCTGCTCGGCGTGCGCCTGCTGAGTCACCTTCTTCTCCTGCAGCAGCCTGCTGCCGAAATCCTGCACTCCTTTTCAGCAGCTATCTGCCGAAATTCTGGTCCTCTTTTCCAGCAGATTCCACCCAATTTCCAGCCACATTCCAACCCATTTTTGCAATTTTGCAACTTTACAACTCAAACCACTTCTAAAAATCATCAAAAATCTTTACTACTCATCATTCCATTATTCCACATTTTTATTGTATTTTTATATTATTTTTGTTAGCTTTCTCCACCTATAAATAGGGTTTCAATTCATTTGTTGAAACACACCTTCTTTGAGGCACACATTTTAACCTTCTTTGAGAGAAACTTTGGCAAAGTATCTCCAATACAAAGTTTAGAGTTTGAGTCCATATTTCCCAAGTTTATTTCCTCCATCTTCATAAGGTTCCGTCCGTTGTCGGAGAATCGTATGAATAACAATCCATTGTTTTCATCCACCTTGAAAGTGTAACAATTACTCTTCATTTACTCAAACTCTCATTTTTGTGTTATTGGTTTTGATTATAGTTCAATATATGTGAGGTTTTTCTTACTAATATTTGTAAGTGTTAAATGCAATCTCCATGTGTCTTACTTTATGAATTTTAGTTATTTTATACATTTTAGTGCTTCATACTTCAATTCAATGTTAAGTGTTTTATCCGCTGTCAGTGCATTTAAAGTAGAATTGAAGAGACTTAATGTTGATCGCTGGCGGCGCATTCAGTCAAAAACAAAAGGTGAATCATATTGTAAGTGTTGTCCGCTGTCGGTGCATTTATAGTATTGAAAAATGTATGAAGGTAATTAAGACGATTAAGGTAAAATTTCGTGATTGATTTAATATTTTCAATTATTAGAGTGTTGGTAAGATTTGTGTTTTAAGAAGGTCACTTGTACATGAATTAGAATAGAAGTAAAATTAGTTTATCTATACTTTTACTTATTTACATAATCACAAACCTTTTCAAAACCCCCTTTTTATTCTTTATTCTTTTATTCTTTTTATTCTTTATTCTTTTATTCTTTTATTCTTTCATACTTTTAGTTTATTAGTCTTTGATTCTTTCATTTCTTTATTCTTTTATTCTTTTACTCTTTAATTTATTGATTCTTTGATTAGTTAATTCTTTAATTCTTTTATTCTTTAATTCTCTATTCTTTTATTCTTTAAGTCATTAATTCTTTAAATTGTTAATTCTTTGATTATTTAATTTTTTAATTCATTATTCTTTTATTCATCTCCCACTAACACATTATTGATGTCCCTAATTTCCCCGGTTAAGAACGATCCCTATTTATCAATACTACATCTACACAAAAAGGGTTTAAATTGCATAACACTCGAATTACATGTTTAATTTAATGCGTAGTTTGGGCGCAGTCAATTTTTGGCGTCGTTGCCGGGGAGATTGAAAATCATTTTTAATTTGTTAGTGTATGTATATAAATTGTGCATATTATACTTGTTTATAAATTCTACTTTTGTTAATATTATATTTGTTTATAACCTTCACTTACTTGTTTATATTTTATTTATCTATCTTATTTTTGTTCTTATTATTATAATGTTCATACTTTACTTATTCATAGTTTCTAATTTATACTTGTTCATAAATGTTCATAATTTTTTTTTATATTTGTTCATATATAAATTGTTTATATATAGAATGATCATAATTGTGAATAATGCTTATATATTGTAAATGTGCTTAATGTTTATTTCATTATACTTGTTTAACTAATTTTATTCTATTACATTTTTTTTATATTACTCTCTAATCCATTAATTTTATATTCACATTTTTCCTTTATTCCCTTAACTTTAATTATATTACATTAACTTTATTCCATTAACTTTCTTTTAATTTTATTCCATAACCTTTATGTTCCACTAACTTTGTGTTTACACTTATTTTATTCTTATGTAATGAATTGTTTGTTTATGTCTTGTTAAACTTTAAATTTTAAATGAAAAAAGAAAATTCGGAATAAATAAAAAAAATATAAAAAAAATAATTAAAAAAAATAATTAAAAAAAATAATTAAAAATAATAATTAAAAAAAATAATTAAAAATAATAATTAAAAAAATTAAGAAACTTTATTCATCTTTGAATTTCCTAAAGTGTAAATATTGTTTCCTATTAACTGTTTTAAAGTTGCATGAATCTCTTAGCCCCTTTTTTCTTCAAAATCTTACTTTCGGGAACAGGTAGTGCCCATCTTATTTACTTTCTCCTTAACCCTTCATGATGTGTGGATTTCATCACCACACACCATAGACTCGAATCTATGGACATGAGGTTGAGGCGGAGTTTGTAAACACTAGGGTTTGGTAATTCTCTACATCGTCATTTGGATTGATTATGGTGTCTAGGAGAGTTATGACTGGTGACAAGTTTTGGATTAAGAAAGGGAACACCAATGGAGTATATGCCAAGCTAGCCTCGGGGTGCTTTTGAAATTATCCTTACTTCTCGCGTTACATCTGTCTCAACTGGCCATAATTAATCTTGAATGGTGGAATGGTGGTTATCAGTACGCGCAAGCCGTACGCCCGGGAAAGTACTATGAGAAGCGGAAGGGGAAAGTTATTCATGACACTCTAAAACTCTACTTATTGCATTATTAGTTTGCATTTGGAACTTGTGCATTTTCTTTCCATTAACGTAACTTCTTGTTAATTCTGGTTTCCATTTATGTGATACTTTATGCAAATCTCTACTATCTTACTCTTATTATCTCTTCTTGTGTATACTTGCCTTCTAACTTAGAGTTTTGGTTTTAATAGAGGTACGAACTTATGAATACGTGCTCATCAATCTAAGCTTGATCGGTTGAGAAGACAACTTGAAATCTCACCAAGCAACGCGACATTCAGAGACGCACTTAAGCAAACCGGTTCATCCGAACCTCCATCCCCAATATTCGGTGAGTCCAAAAGCGAGAAGAGTAATTCAGAAGAAGAACAGATTTTCGGAACACCGATAACCATGGCACAAAACCTGAATATCCGGGAGTAGACATGTGCAAACACAAATGGCACTACAAACTTCTGCATCCAGTATCCCGAGCCTAGAACCAACAAGAAAGATATTGAGCTTAAGAGTGGAGTCCTTCATCAGCTACCCAAGTTCCGTGGAGTCAGAAATGAAGATCCACATAAGCACTTAACAGAGTTCCAATTCATCGTTGGTAGTATGTGTCCGGATAATGCAGACTTAGAAATCATGAAGCTGAAAGCTTTCCCGTTGTCCTTGGAAGAAAGAGCACGGGTATGGCTTTTGGGTCTCCCACCCAATCATATTGACTCTTGGGAGAAGTTGGTTCAGGAGTTTCTTACCAAGTACTTCCCTACCTCAAAGATTACGGTCTTAAGAAAAGAGATCACTGGAATCAAGCAGAAAGAACATGGTGAGAATTTCAGCCAGTACTACGAAAGGTTTAAGGAACTTTGTGCTTCATGCCCTACTCACGGGATCACAGAAGGCTATCTTTTAACCTACTTTTACGAAGGACTCAAAGGTTGGGATAGAGGACTGCTCGATGCAGCAGCTAATGGAAGTTTCTTAGCTCGGAGCCTAGTAGATGGTCGTGCACTACTTGAAAGCCGTGCACTCAATGATGCACAATACGAAGGTGCCGATCCTATTTCTAGAAAGGTACATGAGGTAAGTTCCCATGCTATAAATGATTCTAAGTTAGATAAGATCACCTCTATGCTTTCGAATATGCTTGAGCTAAAGAAACAGGTAGCTCCAGTTTGTTTCATATGCTCTCAAGGCCATCTTGAGGAACAATGTCCCTACACTGCAAGAGAGGAAGACTCCGGAACTGAAATGGCACACGCCATTGAAGGCTTTCAAGGAGGGTCAAGGACCCAAGGTTACAGTTGGAGAGATCCGAACAATGTCCTAAACCCTCAGCACATGTCGACCGGGTCAAACCGTGTCCCAGACCAGTTCCCAAGGCCCACATGGTAACCAAGGCCCCCGGTCCCATTTTCTAACTTTTCTCATAATCATGCAAATAATCATACTTCTTCATCTTCTAATCCTGATTATGATAAAATGCTGGCTGCTCTTTCCCAAGGGCAACAAACACTAATGGCGTCAACTCAGTCTCTTGTCACAGGTCAGCAAAATCAACAAAAGACATCGCTGATCTCAAGGACCAAATGGGAAAGGTCGTGGACTTCATGGGTAAGATCCAAGCTAGCGGGGTGCTTCCACCTCAACCTACACCCAACCCGAATGCAAGACCTGAAGCCAATGCAATTATCACTCGAAGTGGTAAAGTGCTCGGAGAAATAGAGCCAGATCCAGCCGTTTCTGAGGCTGAAAAGCACAAGGTGGCAACTAAGACCACCACGGCACAACCGCCAGTTCAACCTACCCACACACAAGGTAATAACCCAATCCCTTCAAGTTCGGGTGTTACTAATTCCCCGTTTGTGTCAGGACCCGTCCCAAATATCGACTCGATACTTGGGACGAACCCTGCTCCCGTCTGGCAATCACACTCAAGGTACCAAAATAACCTTAATACCACTATAAGCATAATTATCAGACGAAGGAATAAATATAATACAACTGTAAGTCAGAGCATAGTTCTACAAAATGGGCACAAAATCCTACTATGCTAGCCTCGCCACAGAAGAACGTCGTAAGCTCTATGCCTCGATTCATACCTCAACGTTCACCCCAACGCTATCACCACGACCTGGAGGGAAAATTTAAAACCAAAAGTGTGAGTGGACTAAAAGCAATAAAAGTTTCAAAAACAGTTTCTCATCAAATCCGAGTTAAGGAAAAACAATAATAATATTTGTTCCCTCCGTTTTGAAAACATGCATGCCCAACTACGTATCAGAAACCACAACATAAAACATCATAAAAAACAGAAACACTATAAAACGGGTATAAAAATCATATCATAAGCACCATAAAATCGCATCATAAATCATGAATATCAAAGTATCATTTTACGATCAAACCTACTGGGTCTATCTGAGTCTTTAAACTCAACCAGGCCTCAAATGTAATTCCGAGTCTTTAAACTCAATAGGCCTACGGGGAAAATATCAGAATATCCGAGTCTTTAAACTCCCGAGTCTTTAAACTCAATCCGAGCCCGTCCCCCGTCAATCAGAATCCGGGTCTTTAAACCCAATATCCAGATCCAGCAAATCCAATCCAACTTCAATGTAAACCCATTTCTAAATCCATAACCAAACTCGAATTCGAAATCCCCGGTTCGAAGCCCATCCGGCGTTCAGAACCGACATTCCGAACCCAAATCCGGGAATCCACTTTTAAACCAAAAACCACATTTAATCACAAATTATGTTTCATAATCCATTCATCATCATCAGAAAACAATTATAGATTGAAATCCCTAAATATGGCATCAAAATCCGAAATCCAGCTTTTCTCGAAAAACGTGCAAAATCCCAGAAATGTCTCAAAAAATGTGCAAACATATCAACCACATCTAACCATCAACAAGAAGCATAAACACATATTTAATATCATAAAACATCAATAAAACAGTTAGGCATGCTCATAAAGAAAGAAAGAGTCCACTCACGAGTCTGAACGAGTCAATCGCGCTCTGTGCGCTCCTCGACCGTCTCAGGCGTCTCCCGTCCTATCAATATGCACCAAATAGGGTCACAAATACATCAAGGATACTAACCCTAAGTTCCCCAATTTTTCGGGAATTTATTAATATTTTAATCTTAAACCCTAAACCGTCCGGATTCCCAAACTACCACATAACATCGTCCGATCGACCCGAAAATCACACCAATGGATTCCCTAGGACATTTAGAATCAAAACACTATTGGAAGTTTGGCCGGAATCCTTCCCACGCGCCGCCCAAAGTGGCTGCACGTGGGCCTCACGCGCCTGCTACAGTGCTCCTTCAACCTCGAGTCACCCGGTTCAACTGTGTTGAACCGGCGTGACCGGTTCTCCTCCGTTTCTCCACCGTTCTTCATCCTTTCAATCCCAATTTCACCGTCCAGTCCCCAGCAATCCTTTCCCCTCCTAACCTTTGAAAATCGAAGCCTAAAACCTATCGTTCACGGCCTCGAAACAGACGGCCCGTGGCCCCTGTTTTGGCCACCGGCCACCCAGGTCATCCCCCTTCACGGCGACCATCCTAGACAACTCCTAGGACCTCCCTGAACCTCAACCTAACCTCCAAATCCCTCGACTCTAGCCCTAAGTCCACGACTTTTGAAAACAAAATCACGAAAAAAACAGGGGATTCGAGTCTCACCTGCGATTCAGCCTCCGCCGTCTGCACCGCCGCGTCCCACGGTGCTCGTTAGGTCCCCTGCAAGCTCTTGAGCCTCCTACTGCTTTGGTTTGAGCCACCACACGGCACAACCACCGCCACAGGGCCACCGCCTCTCTGTTTTCCCAAAACTTCCAGCCTCCTCCGTCGTGCCTCCGTGCACGGTTGCAGCTCCAAAACACGATCAGTAGCTCAGCCTTGGCTCTCTGTTACTCTCACAATCCACCACCCACTCACTCTTGCACCGAATCGATCAAACACCCACGATTTATTCCCCTCTGTTTCTCTGTGTCGAAGACAATGGCACGGTTTGAAATTGAGCAATGTGTAACCGTGTGTATTTTAGTCTCTCCCAGAACCATCTAGCTTCCACCCACGTGTCCACTCTCCATGGTCTCAGCACAAAATATCCCAGCCCACTAATGCCACTCGTTCTGATCTAATTGGGCTGAGGGGAAAAAGACTAAAATGCCCCTAGTGTTAAAATTACTTTTTTACCCTTAAACTTTCCAGACCCGTAACTATTTCATCTGACGTCCGATGACAGCGTGCCGCCTGTTGTTGTACTCAAGACGTCGAGACCTATCCAACGGTCCTCGGTCTACGTGAAATTCACAAGTCCACTAAAAAGTCAACATTTTCCTCAAATAGTCAAAATTACGGTAACGCCCTCAATCTTCCGAACGTCATAACTTTTTCTCCGATTGTCCGAATCGGACATGCCACCTGTCTACGGACTCGTGACGTCCTAAACTACGTCACGGTCAAGGGTCAACACTCATCCAACCTGTAAATCAAAAGTCAACTTTTGATGCACTATTTACAAGGGCAAAATCGTCCTTTCATATAAATATTTACAAAAATTACATTTATACCCTTCCCGAAGGTACGGGTTGTTACAGTTTGTGCATGCACCATTTCCAAGTAGGCTTGCCAAATCTAAGAAGGATGATTCCAATGAGGAAATCTTGGAGATCTTCAAAAGAGTGCAAATCAACATGCCCTTGATCGAGTGCATCAAACAAGTGCCGAAATACGCAAAATTCCTGAAAGAATTATGCACTCCAAGGCGCCAGACGAGGGAGAAGGAGGTTGTGATGGTAAGTGAAACAGTTTCTGCTGTAATCCAGCATCGGCTACCCCCAAAGTTGAAGGACCCAGGGATTTTTTTAGTTCCCTGCGTGATTGGTAACAAGTCATTTGATAAAGTCATGCTAGACTTAGGAGCATCCATAAATGTTATGCCATATTCACTATATGTTGCCCTATGTCTAGGTAAATTACAGCATGACGATGTTATCATTCAGTTAGCCGATCGCTCTAATGTGTATCCTAAGGGATACGTCGAAGATGTTATTGTGCAGGTTAACCAGCTCATCTTCCCCGTGGATTTTTATGTCCTAGACATGGAGGATTCCCCTACGAATCAAGCTCCACTAATGTTGTTGGGAAGACCATTCATGAGAACTGCCAAGACAAAGATTGATGTGTTCAATGGAACATTAACTATGGAAGTAGACGGAGAGTAAATTGGCTTCAACATTTTTGATGCCATGAGGTACCCTAGTTCAACAACTCATACTACTTTTTCTATTGATGTGTGCACTTCTCTCGCAGAGAAACATCTTAATTCAATTCGAGAAGACACACTCAACATGATAATCCAAGAAGGAGTTGGCCTAACGCAATCAGGGGATGCCTTGGTTGTAGATACGGATTTCGAACTAGAGCCTCAAATTTGGGATGAAGTCATGACCCTAAATGAGACCCCCATAATGGTAAATCATCAGGTACCCTCGTCACTTCCAATTAGTACTAATGCCACTCCTCTTTCAGTGGTTCAGGCCCCTGTTCTCGAGCTCAAAGTTTTGCCTGACCACCTAAAGTATGCCTATCTTGGCCCGGACGACACTCTGCCCGTCATAGTGTCTTCTGCACTAACCGAGTCACAGGAAGATAGATTGGTACAGGTCTTGACGAAGTACAAGACAACCATTGGATAGACTCTATCAGATATCAAGGGAATCAGCCCTACAACCTATGTGCATCGAATCTTGCTAGAAGATGATGCAAAACCCTCTCGAGAAGCCCAACGTCGCCTCCATCCTCCGATGATGGAAGTCGTGAAACAAGAGGTCATCAAACTCTTGGATTGTGGTGTCATCTACCCAATTTCAGACAGTAAATGGGTCTCACCAGTCCAAGTAGTCCTAAAGAAAAGTGGAGTCATAGTTGTTGCGAACAGTGAATGAGAGCTAGTGCCCCAGCGAACAGTGACTGGATACAGAGTCTGCATCGACTATCGACGCCTAAACAAAGCAACTAGTAAGGATCACTTTCCTTTGCCCTTCATTGATCAAATGCTTGAAAGGTTAGCAGGTCACTCTTATTATTGCTTTCTTGATGGTTATTCTGGGTACAATCAAATCTGTATCGCTCAAAATGACCAAGACAAAACGACTTTCACTTGTCCTTTTGGCACTTTTGCCTACCGAAGAATTCCCTTCGGTTGATGTAACGCCCCAGGTACTTTCCAAAGATGCATGCTTTCTATTTTCTCTGAATACGTCGAAAAATAATTGAAGTATTTATGGACGATTTCAGTGTCTTTGGGGATAGTTTTGATGCATGCTTAGAACACTTAGCACTTATCTCAGAAAGGTGTGTCGAAACTAATCTGGTACTTAACTGGGAGAAATGTCATTTCATGGTTAGACAAGGGATAGTCTTGGGCCATATTGTCTCTGAAAGAGGAATTGAAGTCGATAAATCTAAAGTTGATACTGTGCGCCACTTACCCTCTCCCACTTCGGTGAGAAGAATCTGTTCATTTCTTGGTCACGCAGGATTTTACAGAAGATTTATCCAAGACTTCTCCCACATTGCAAGGCCCTTGTGCCGACTGCTTCAGAAGGAGACACCCTTCGTCTTTGATGCAGACTGTCAGGAAGCTTTTGAGAAGCTTAAAAATATCTTAACCACTGCCCCCATTCTTTGTGCCCCTGATTGGTCCTTACCCTTTGAACTAATGTGCGATGCCTCTGATTTTGCAGTTGGAGCCGTACTCGGATAAAGGCGGGATAAGATGCCCTACACCATCTACTATGCATCCAGAACCTTGAATGATGCCCAGATGAACTACACCACTACCGAAAAGGAGTTGCTTGCTATTGTATTTGCTTTAGATAAATTTCGCTCTTATCTACTTCGAACTAAAGTCATTATTTACACTGATCATGCAGCACTGAAGTATCTCCTAGCCAAGAAGAAAGCAAAACCAAGACTAATCCGATGGATTCTTCTTCTTCAAGAATTTGACATCGAGATTAAAGATAAGAAAGGTGTAGAGAACGTGGAGGCAGACCATTTGAGTCGCATTGCACATGAGCGAGATCCTGTGGCGATTCAAGAGATGTTTCCAGACGAACAACTCTTCAGAATCGACGGAAGTACTCCTTGGTATGCTGATATTGTCAATTATTTAGTCACCAAGCAGTTGCCCACCACCCTCTCCCGTGCACAAAAAGAAACTTAAAAAGCATGCTAGGCACTATATTTGGGATGAACCTTATTTGAGGAAACACTGTGCAGATTTATTGATTATGAGATGTGTCCCTGATATTAAACATAGGTCAGTCCTAAAGTTCTGCCATAGCCATGCTTGTGGAGGCCACTTTGGATCTAGAAAAACTGCACTCAAAATCTTAGAATCTGGACTATATTAGCCCACACTTTTTAGAGATGCACATTCATTCTATTTAGCCTGTGATAAATGTCAGAGATCATGAAACGTAGGACGAAGGGATGAAATGCCACAACATTATGTTCTTACTGTTGAAATATTTGATGTTTGGGGTATCGATTTTATGGGTCCGTTTGACAGGACCCATCCCAATCCCCCCGGGATTAGTGCGGGATGACCCTGCTCCCGTCTGACACGAAGTGTCAGACAAGGGATATTTCCGACCTTTGCCCTCCCAGGCTATCAGAGTACGCCAGGATCCGGAGGAGGTATGTGATATCTCGGTGTCTGCTACAGTCCACATCGTATCCAACCTGAAGGGTATTAAAAACAGAAAGACTGTGAGTGGACAAAAATAAAGAGTTTATAAAACATATTTCATAAAAGACCTTTATACCCTTCACTAAAAAGCATGCATGCATGGTAAAACCATTTATTCAAACACATAAGTTTAAACAACCATAATTAGGGTCTCAGCCCCAAATTCTATAAATACAAGTTCTACGGGCTCCTACCCAAAACCATTTACAGAAAACCATAACACAGTGAATATATGTGGGATCTCAGCCCAAATCCATTTATCATTATAAACACAATTTTCCAAACCAATTGAAATCATGTTTATTATCCATTATATTTCATATCCAAGAACCTGTCACGGTAAAATAAAGCTACACGTGTGCTAACCGGGGTCTCAAACCCAAGTCTCTCCAGGGTCCACCCAGGTCAATGTCCGTAGATCAATGACCTTCCCTGGAGGTAACGAACCATGCCCATCCTGAGAGTAAGGAACCCAACTGGGGGGCGACTCCACTCAGTCAGTGCTCCGTGACTACTCCAGGGTCCACCCAGGCCAACGACCCTCCCCGGAGGAGACAATCATATATAAAGGATGGAATATGAAAAACCTTTTGAAATCATTCTTGAAACCTTTCAAGGATTCATGCCCGGCCCCTCATAAGCCGTCATGAACCATAAAACCTTTCATGGGTTCATGCCGGTTCCCATAAACCGTCATGACCCGTAAATCCATTTCAAGGGTTCATGCCGGTTCCCATAAACCGTCATGAACCATAAAAACCATTTCAAGGGTTCATTCCGGTTCCCATAAACCGTCATGACCCATAAAAACCATTTGTAACACATAACTGGGCCCTAGGCCCGAATCCACATAGAAACTGGACCTCAAGTCCGAATCGTAAACCAACTGGGCCTCCGGCCCGATTCCGTAAATCAAATGGACCTCAAGTCCGATAATTACCTTTTAAATCCAAAATCATTTCATGAAATCATATCCAAAACCATAAAAATGGAAAATCAGAGTAAAACCGAAAAATCTCGATTTACGTGCAAGCACGTAAATCGCCTCGAAATACGTGCAAGCACGTAAATCGCCTCGAAATACGTGAAATCATATAAATCACAAGCATCCAAATCAACATCAAAAAATCATATTCCTAATCCATTTGGAAATCCAAAACCATTTCATTTAGACCAATAAAGACATACAACCCCGTATAGGCACCGTATAGGGCCGAAACCTCGAAATACGTGCCTATACATAACCACACATCCAAATGCACTCATGGCATCACAAACAAGTATTTAAAACATATAATAAACATTTATGCATGCACCAATTTAGAAAACAAGGTCCACTCACAGACCGTCCGAAGCCGCGCCTCGATACGCGTGCCATAATCGTCTTCCGGGTCAATCAACATCATCGGGACTCCCAAACCTGTCCAAATTAATTTAGAGGGTTACTAACTACTTATATAACCCCTCATTAAAGCCCCGTAATTTTCCAGAATTTCTAACTATTTTTAAAATTGATCCTAAACCTTCCGATGCCCCGAAACATATCGAGACGATGTCCGATCGACTCGAAACCAGTCCCAAAATGTTCGTTACATCGAATAGATGAAATTACATGTTGGAACCTTCCCCAAAATCTCCCCCACGCGCCCGCACGCGTCTCCTGAAGTGATTGCGCGTGGGAGCCACGCGCCTGTGAACAGTGCTTCTTCAACCTCTCGACGGCCGGTTCAGACCGGCCGGTCCGGTTCGTTCCTGCAACTGGACCGGTCTACAATCCTCATTTTTCATCCGTTTTCTTCCATTTTAATTCCTAAATTCCTATTTTAAAGTTTCCTATCTATTCTAATCAAGAAAACTAAGAAAAACCCTACAAACCCGTCCGTTCAATCCTCCCCTAATCGGTCTAAGTTTTCCAATTATCCCCAGGGCAGCACCGCCCTTCACAACCATCAAAAACGGTCCCCTCACCCTCCTAACATCCTAATAATCTCAACCAAACCATCCAAAACAGGTCCTAATGCACAAATCGAATTAAAATGAAAATGGGGCCTTACCGAGCTCTCGGTTTCCCGTGGCCTCCACCGCTGTTCACGGCGGCTCAGCCCGTCCCTCAGCCACCATCTTCATCACCTCACGACCCTCTCTTATCTCCCTTCACACTCCAGCCACGGATGATGAGGTTTGGGGAAAATGGGGAATTGGTTTGCACGGTTAAGGGGGGGGGGGGGTTTCGGGTTTGATCCAAATGAAAAAGCAAGGGTGAAATGCATGTATGTAAGGTGTTGTCCAGTGGATGAGTGACACTTGTCACTCATCCATTGGTTGCTGAAAAGCAACTGGACCCACTAAAGACAAACTGTCCTCGTAAAACGTGTCGTCGTGAATAGTAACTTGGAACTTCCGGGAACCGTAACTTCGCCGTCGAACGTCCAAATTCGACGTGCCGCCTGTCTATGGTTCGTATCGTCCTTTTCTACGTAATAGTCCTCGGCCCTTGGCCATCGGACATCCCGGTCAAAAGTCAACTATTTGGACCTTTTAACCAAAATTACTAAAATGCCCCTAAACTTCCGAACGTCATAACTTCCTCCTTGGATGTCGGAATTGAACGTGTCACCTGTCTATGAACTCGTGACGTCACGAACTACGTCACGATCATCGGTCAAAGTCCATTTGACCGCCCGAATAAAAAGTCAACGTTTTGCCACGATTATGGGCAAAACGGTCATTTTGCATCGTTCGTCCGATTTCGCCCAACTAATCACGGATTAGCCTCACTAATCGTGATTAGTCACTAATCTAATCTCAGAATTTGGGACGGGTTGTTACACCGTTCCCTCAATCTAATGGCTAACTCTATATATTACTTGTCGTTGATTATGTATCGAAATGGGTGGAAGCTAAGGCCACCAGGACTAATGACTCTAAAACTGTTGCAGAATTCCTCAGAACTAACATTCTTTCTAGGTTTGGGATCCCGCGGGTCCTAATAAGTGATGGAGGAAGTCATTTCTGCAACAAGACCATTGAAGCTTTAATGAAACGGTATGGTGTCACTCACAGAGTCTCTACACCTTACCATCCTCAAACGAGTGGAATGGCGGATGTCAGTAATAGAGAGATCAAGAAGATATTAGAGCGAACCGTGGGTCCTAATCGTAAGGATTGGAGCCAACGGTTGGATGATGCACTTTGGGCATACAGGACGGCATACAAAATACCTATAGTGTAACGACCCGTCCCAAATTTCAGGATTAGATTAGTGACTAATCACGATTAGTGAGGCTAATCCATGATTAGTAGAGCGAAATCGGACGAACGATGCGAAATGACCGTTTTGCCCCTAGTGGTGGCAAAACGTTGACTTTTCAATCGGGCAGTCAAATGGACTTTGACCGATGACCGTGACGTAGTTTGTGAGGTCACGAGTTCATAGACAGGTGGCACGTTCAATTCCGACGTTCGAGGAGGAAGTTATGACGTTCGGAAGTTTAGGGGCATTTTGGTAATTTTGGATAAAAGGGGGTCAAATGTTGACTTTTTGACCGGGAGGTCCGATGGCCGAGGGCCGAAGACCGTTACGTAGATAAGGACGATACAAATCCGTAGACAGACGGCACGTCGAATTCGGACGTTCGACGGCGAAGTTACGGTTCACGAAAGTTTCGGGATACTATTCCCAGCGACACGTTTTACGAGGATCATTTGTCTTTAGTGGGCCCAACTACTTTTCAGTAACCAATGGATGAGTGACACTTGTCACCCATCCACTGGCCAACCTCACCCACTCATGCACCAAACCCATCCCCGTACATTTTCATTTCTTCATCCACACACGAACCCACCCGATCTCACCCTTTTCTCTCCATCTTCGTGCAACCCAAACCCAGCCAACCCAACCCCAATTCGGACAGGACGGATACCAGACGTGAGGGAAGGACTGAGGATGATGGTGGCCGGCCAAGAGGGAGCCACCGTACACGGCGGAGACCGAACCCGAGGTATGGCTCGGTTTTGATTTTTAAACCCAAAATCATGTTTTTGTTGTTATGGTTCATTTTTAATGGTTCTAATGAGTCCATTAGGTTTCTGGGGAGTTGTTATGACGGTTTTGGTAAGGTTTAACGGCTGAGAACCCGTGGGGGACCGATCGGAAAAATGGGACCGTGAGGTCCATTTCGAACCAAGGGGTTTCGGGTAGTTTTCTTAGGTTGTAAGGATTGGGATAGATTGGAAATGAGAAAATAGGAATTTAGGAATTGGAATGGAGGAAATCGGACCGAAAATGAGGGAGAAGGAGGCCTGGACCGGTTACGCCGGTCCAGTTGCAGAGGTTGGACCGGACCGGCCGGCCCAGACCGGTTCGATCGCTGGAGCAGGTGACACTGTGCAGGGCGCGTGAGGCCCACGCGCAGTGGCTTCTTGGGGCGCGTGAGGGCGTGTGGCACACAATTTGAGGAAGGTTCCAACATACGAAATCATCTATTCGATGTAACGAACATTTTGGGACTGGTTTCGAGTCGATCGGGCACCGTCTCGATATGTTTCGGGGCATCGGAAGGTTTAGGTTCGAGATTAAAAATAGTTAAAAATACGGGAAAATTACGGGGCTTTAGTGAGGGGTTATATAAGTAGTTAGTAACCCTCTAAATTAATTTGGACAGGTTTGGAAGTCCCGGTGACAGTGATCGGCTCAGGGAGCCGTATGGCACGCGTATCGAGACGCGGCTTCGGACGGTCTGTGAGTGGACCTTGTTTTCTAAATTGGTGCATGCATAAATGTTTATTATATGTTTTAAATACTTATTTGTGATGCCATGAGTTCATTTGGATGTGTGGTTACGTATAGGCACGTATTTCGAGGTTTCGGCCCTATACGGTGCCTATACGGGGCTGTATGTCTTTATTGGTCTGAATGAAATGGTTTTAGATTTCCAAAAGGATAATGAATGAGATTTGATAATGTTGTTTTGGATATTTGTGAATTATATGGTTTCACGTATTTCGAGACGATTTACGTGCTTGCACGTAAATCGAGGTTTTCCGATTTTACTCCGATTTTTCATTCTTATGATTTGGAAATAATTTAATGAAATAATTTTGGATTTGAAAAGGTAATTCTCGGACTTGAGGTCCATTTGATTTACGAAATCGGGCTGGAGGCCCAATTGGTTTACGATTCGGACTTGAGGTCCAGTTTCTATGTGGACTCGGGCCTAGGGCCCAGTTATGTGTTACAAATGGTTTTGATGTGTCATGACGGTTTATGGGAACCGGCATGAACTTTTGAAATGGATTTACGGGTCATGACGGTTTATGGGAACCGGCATGAACCCTTGAAATGGATTTATGGTTCATGACGGCTTATGAGGGGCCGGGCATGAATCCTGGAAAGAGTTAAAGAATGATTTCAAAGGGTTTTCATATTCCATCCTTTATATATGATTGTCTCCTCCGGGGAGGGTCGTTGGCCTGGGTGGACCCCGGAGTAGTCACGGAGCACTGACTGAGTGGAGTCGCCCCCCAGTTGGGTTCCTTACTCTCAGGATGGGCATGGTTCGTTACCTCCAGGGAGGGTCATTGATCTACGGACATTGACCTGGGTGGACCCTGGAAAGACTTGGGTTTGAGACCCCGGTTAGCACACGTGTAGCTTTATTTTACCGTGACAGGTTCTGGATATGAATATATTGGATAAACATGGTTTCAATTGATTTGGGAAAACTGTGTTTTATGATGATAAATGGATTTGGGCTGAGATCCCACATATGTTTACTATGTTCTGGCTTTCTGTAAATTGATTTTGGGCAGGAGCCCGTGTGACTTGTATTTACAGAATTTGGGGCTGAGACCCTAATTGTGGATGTTTTAACATATATTATTGGATAAATGGTTTTACTATGCATGCATGCTTTTTAGTGGAGGGTATAAATGTCTTTGATGGAAATGTTTTTATAAATTCTTTATTTTTGTCCACTCACAGTCTTTCTGTTTTTAATACCCTTCAGGTTGACAGCAGATGTGGACTGTAGCAGAGATCGAGATATCACATGCCTCCTCCGGATCCTGGCGTACTCTGATAGCCCGGGAGGGCAAAGGTCGGAAATATCCCTTGTCTGACACTTCGTGTCAGACGGGAGCAAGGTCATCCCGCACTAATCCCGGGGGGATTGGGATGGGTCCTGTCATATAGGAATGTCACCATATAGGTTGGTGTACGGTAAAGCATGTCACCTTCCGGTGGAACTAGAGCATAAAGCATGGTGGGCCGGTAAAACTTTCAACATCAAGCTAGATAATGCCGGTCTGCATCGAAAGCTCCAGCTGAGTGAGCTTGAGGAAATCAGAAATGATGCATTTGAAAACACTCTGATCTACAAGGAAAAGGCTAAGGTATTTCACGATAAATAGATCAAGAGTAAAGCATTTGACATTGGCCAGAAAGTTTTGTTGTTCAATTCCAGACTTAGACTCTTTCCAAGTAAATTATTCTCCAGATGGGTGGGTCCTTTTGTTGTTACTAATGTGTTTGCCCATGGAGCCATACAGATCAAAAGCATTGAAACGGGAAAAGAGTTCAAGGTCAATGGCCACTGATTGAAGCCTTACATCGAGGCAATTGGAGGACACGATGTGGAGTCAGACAGAGTACTTCTACGCCTCATCGGATAAAGAATTTGGTCTAGGCTGGATGGACATTAAACTTCAAGCGCTTGTTGGGAGGCAACCCAATGTGTTCTCGAGTTGTGAAGGAGTCATCAACACATATTTGCTTTCTTTCAACCCTTCACTCTCTTTTACTTTGTTTATGTTTTTCTTTCTTACTTCATTTTCTTAAATCATCTTCCTTACTTTGATTCTATGTTTAATTACTTCGTATTTTCCTACATTGAGGACAATGTAGAATTTAAGTGTGGGGGAATGGTTTACAAATTTATTTTTGCATTTGAAATTGTTTTATTAAGTCTTTCTTAATTTGAAATTGTTTTATTTCTTTCTTACGGAAAAAAAAATAAGAAGAAAAAAAAATTACTGCTTTGAATCTTTTTGTTTTAACTTAGTGTTTTTACGAGTATCAAGTTGCCCTTTAACTTGTCAATGATATAAACGAACGGAAATGATTATGTTATGGCTATAAAGATGATCACTACAACTTGAATTTGTTTGTTAATATTTTGTGCTTAAGTGTTACAACTTGAAGATAATGCATGTAAATTGGCACATAAACGAGCATGATAAAATAAGTATGAATCATATGAACCTTATGTGAGCTTTAGAACTTTATATACATCTTTGATGAGTGATTCATAAGTTCTTTGTTTAAATTGATATACATATGCCTCATAACTACTTGCAATAGATTTTAATGAACTCTAGAGTACTAGAACTTATTCTATGTGATTTTCAAAGCTTTTAAGTCAATAAACTCTCTGATTTTGGAAATGATTAAGGCACTAGGGTTAACACCATAAATTCAAACATCCATGTTCCCTATTTTGTGCGCACAAGTTGCGACCCCCTTAGTTTTAACCCTTTTGAGCCCACATTAAGTGACAGGACTCATCCCAATCCCCCCGGGATTAACGTGGGATGACCCTGCTCCCGTCTGACACGGAGTGTCTGACAAGAGATATTTCCGACCTTTGCCCTCCCTAGCTATTAGAGTACGCCAGGATCCGGAGGAGGTATGAGATATCTCGGTCTCTGCTACAGTCCGCATCCAATGTCAACCTGAAGGGCAGTCAAAACATTAAAAGTTGTGAGTGGACAAAACAAGAGTTTATAAAAACATTTTAACGAGAAGACATTTGTACCCTTCACTAAAAAGCATGCATGCATTCGAAAACCATTTAACCAAAGAAATCATATGTGGGAACAAAGCCTAAATAAGAAATAAACCAAGGTCGAAAGGACCACAATGAAATCGACCAGACAGCCACTGCCCAAATCCATACGAAACCAACAAGGGCCTCAGCCCAAAACCATGATCAATCAGATATACGGGTCACTGCCCAAAACCTGTGTAACCACACATCAAATCCATATATCATATATACATATAAGTCATACAACCAATCCTGTCACGGTATCCAAAGCTACGCGCGTGCTACCCAGATCTCAATCCGAGTCTTCTCAAAGTCAAGATCAATGTCCGCAGACCACTGACCCTACCCGAGGTAATAGTAATCATAGCCTTCCTGAGAGTAAGGAACCCAACTAGGGGGTGACTCCACTCAGTCGGTGCTCCGTGACTACTCCGGGGGTCCACCCAGGCCAATGACCCTCCCCGGAGGAGATAATAGAAGTAAAGGAAGGTATATGAATACATATATATACATAACATAAACATTCATGCCCAGTTCCCTTGAACCGTCATGATCCATAACATCCAACAAGGGTTCATGCCGGTTTCCATAAACCGTCATGAACCACGATACCATAACAAGGGTTCATGCCGTTTCCCATAAACCGTCATGAACCGGGAAATCCATTTAAGGTTCTCTGACCTGAAATCAAAACCGTAAAGTAACTTGGGTCTCGTGCCCGAACATAGGACATCAGCTGGGCACCGTGCCCGATATCTGAGGTGATATGCCCGAGACAAAACCAAATGGGTCTCATACCCGAGTTTATCCTTTTGAAATCCAAAACCTTTTCATTAAAACCAAATAAGAAATACAGATCCGTATAAGCACCGTATAAGGTCGAAACCTTGAAATACGTGCTTATACGTAACCACATACAAATACACCCATGGCATCATCAAACAAGTAATAAAACATATAATAAACATTTATGCATGCACCAATTTAGAAAACAAGGTCCACTCACAGGCCGTCCGAGCTGCCGCCTCGATTTGCATGTCATACGGCTCCCCAAGCCGATCACCATCACCGGGACTCCCAAACCTTTCCAAATTTTAATAGAAGGTTACTAACTACTTAATTAACCTCCTATCAAAGCCCCGTAATTTTCCCGAACTTTTAACTATTTTTAAGCCAACCCTAAACCTTCCGATGCCCCGAAACATATCGAGACGGTGTCCGATTGACACGAAACCAGTCCCAAACTATTCGTTACATCGAATAGAAGATTTCCTATGTTGAACACTTTCCCAAATTATGGACCACGCGTCCTCACGAGCCCCTAGAAGGTCGAAAACACTGTTCATCATCACCTACCCCTGAAAACCGGTTTTTTTCTGGTTTGGACCGGTTACTGTAGCAGTACTGTTCCGAACCGGCGAGAATTTTTCAGAGGTTTTCTCCCTCTATTTTGGTCCGATTTCAACCCTAATTAATCCTATAATTCCTATTTCTTCATTCCCTATCATTTCCAATCATCAAAACAACCTAAAAACATCAAAATTCCATGGTTCAATTCTTGAACCATACGATTCAAACGTCCTAAAATTCTCCCATGGCTTCACAGCCGTCCAACCCCATTAGAAACCTTCCTATTAAGTCCCTAGCAACCTAATAATCACTTCCTAGGCACCCAAAAGCAACCATAATGCAAGAATCAAAATTAAATGGAAAAATGGACAAACCGAGCTACCTTCGGGTTTCTCCTCCTCTCGCCGTCGTGGACGGCGGTTCTGGCCAGCAACCACCTCCTCTTGTCCTCTCTTCCATCCCTGGTCTCAGTCCTGGTCCCTTAAGTGAAGGTTGGGTGGGTTTTGGGTGAATGGTTTGGATGAGAAAGTGAGATGGGGGAATGGTTTTGAAATGAAGAAAATGGAAGGAAATGCACGGTGCATGAAGGGAGAAATGGTGTCCATTGGATGGGTGACACTTGTCACTCATCCATTGGGCCTCCATTAAATATATGGGCCCCACAAAAGTCCAAAAGTTAACTCGTTTCGTAATTCGTGCAATAGTGCACTTGAACTTCCATGAACCGTAACTTCGTCGTCGAACGTCCGAATCCGACGTGCCGCCTGTCTACGGATTCGTATCGTCCTTATCTACGTAAAGGTCTTCGGCCCTAGGCCATCGGACCTCTTGGTCAAAAATTCAACTATTTGCCCATTTAACTAAAATTACCAAAATGCCCCTAAACTTCCGAACGTCATAACTTCCTCTACGAACGTCGGAATTGAACGTGCCGCCTGTCTATGAACTCGTGACGTCACGAACTACGTCACGGTCATCGGTCAAAGTCCATTTGACCGCCTGATCAAAAAGTCAACGTTTTACCCACACCTAGGGGCAAAACGGTCATTTCGCATCGTTCGTCCGATTTCGCTCTACTAATCACGAATTAACCTCACTAATCGTGATTAGTCACTAATCTAATCTAGGAATTTGGGACGGGTCGTTAAATTAAGCCTTTCTTTCATCACCATGATTATCTAAACACTTGAGCTTAGTATAGACATCTTTTACCCTTGTTCCAAGAACTCGGTTGAAGATATAAAGATTGTGTAAGGAGAAAATGATGATGTTGAAAAGACTTTTATGTGAACTATTTGGATTTACCTACTCAAGCTTTGTTATATTGTTGACACATGTTATTACCTTGAATAAAAAAAAATTAAAAAAAGAGAACAAAAAAAGAAAAAAAAAAGTTGAGTCTCGATCAAGGTAATAAGGTTTGGTTATGTAATGTTTGAGTTAAGTCCCTTACATTTGTAAATCCGACACAAAGAATGATTGTGAGGCCCAACATGATGGAATTAGGCCTATGTTCGAAGGGATAGATTACTGACATCATTGCACTAAGGTTGGGAAGTTATGATACGTTTTGGGAGTCTATTGAGTCTTGGAACGAATTGAGCACCACTTGTCCTATATTTTCCTTGCCTCTAAATTTAGCCCCATTACAACCTTTATAAAGACCTTATGATCCTTAAGATGGTAAATTTTGATTAGTTGAGTTAATCACTTGAGTAAGGTTATGGTTTTGGTTCATTTGCGCAAATATGTTTTGATCTTGAGGTGTTTGTTTGAGATTTTGCAAAAGTACTTCATTTCGATTATGTGAGTATTTCTCACATATTTTGAGTGCAAACACAAACCCTCACAAATTGAGTGAACTTATGAGTGCATATCTTTGTGAGTTGATTCATACTTGTCTTATTCATGTAGAGATCCATTTCACCATATTTACTCATTATCTTATTTGTTGAAACATTTTGTCACCATGTATTAACTCTTGAATTCCATATGCTTAAATGTTTTAAGTGAAAATCTTGTATGCCATGATTGTAATAATGAAATATTGAGACAAATGGTTAAAGGTTACTTGTTTTGAATTTGTAGTTTAATTTTAGTATTTTCTAGGGACTAACAAAGTTTAAGTGTGGGGGTATTTGATAGGACGTTAAATAAGCATTATTTTATATTATTTTATACCCTTTATACTTGAATTTTAATATCAAAATATTAAATAAATTGATAAAATAAATTATTTTGTGATTTTTATGTTTAGATAAATAAAGTTTGTAATTTGGAGTATTTTGGCGAAAGAATCGTCTCGATCGGAATTATAACGGATAAAATATGGACGAAATTCGGTGGAATAATTAATTTAGTTTTAAATTAATTAATTAATTAATTCTGTGCAGCCCAACCCAATTCTGAAAATCCAAGCAGCCTGGCCCAGGAGCAGCTCGACCCAGCGAGGCCCAGCGAAGTCAGCCCGCCAGCCCAGGATCCAGCCCAGGCCCGCTTGTTTTTCCTTCCTCCTGCCTCTCTCTCGTTCGAAGCGCGCCTACCGAAGGCTTCTCCACCTGCTCGGTGCGCGCCTGCTGAGTCACCTTCTTCTCCTGCAGCAGCCTGCTGCCGAAATCCTGCACTCCTTTTCAGCAGCTATCTGCCGAAATTCTGGTCCTTTTTTCCAGCAGATTCCACCCAATTTCCAGCCACTTTCCAACCCAATTTTGCAACTTTACAACTCAAACCACTTCAAAACATCATCACAAATCTTTATTACTCATCATTCCATTATTCCACATTTTTTATTGTATTTTTATATTATTTTTGTTAGCTTTCTCCACCTATAAATAGGGTTTCAATTCATTTGTTAAAACACATCTTCTTTGAGGCACACATTTGAACCTTCTTTGAGAGAAACTTTGGCAAAGTATCTCCAATACAAAGTTTAGAGTTTGAGTCCATATTTCCCAAGTTTATTTCCTCCATCTTCATAAGGTTCCGTCCGTTGTCGGAGAATCGTATGAATAACAATCCATTGTTTTCATCCACCTTGAAAGTGTAACAATTACTCTTCATTTACTCAAACTCTCATTTTTGTGTTATTGGTTTTAATTATATTTCAATATATGTGAGGTTTTTCTTACTAATATTTGTAAGTGTTAAATGCAATCTTCATGTGTCTTACTTTATGAATTTTAGTTATTTTATACATTTTAGTGCTTCATACTTCAATTCAATGTTAAGTGTTTTATCCGCTGTTGGTGCATTTAAAGTAGAATTGAAGAGACTTAATGTTGATCGCTGTCGGCGCATTCAGTCAAAAACAAAAGGTGAATTATATTGTAAGTGTTGTCCGCTGTCGGTGCATTTATAGTATTGAAAAATGTATGAAGGTAATTAAGACGATTAAGGTAAAATTTTGTGATTGATTTAATATTTGCAATTATTAGAGTGTTGGTAAGATTTTTGTTTTAAGAAGGTCACTTATACATGAATTAGAATAGAAGTAAAATTAGTTTATCTATGCTTTTACTTATTTACATAATCACAAACCTTTTCAAAACCCCATTTTTATTCTTTTTTCTTTTATTCTTTTACTCTTTATTCCTTTATTCTTTTTATTCTTTATTTTTTTATTTTTTTATTCTTTCATACTTTTAGTTTATTAGTCTTTGATTCTTTCATTTATTTATTCTTTTATTCCTTTACTCTTTAATTTAATGATTCTTTGATTAGTTAATTCTTTAATTCTTTAATTCTCTATTCTTTTATTCTTTAAGTCATTAATTCTTTAAATTGTTAATTCTTTGATTATTTAATTCTTTAATTCATTATTCTTTTATTCATCTCTCACTAACACATTATTAATGTCCCTAATTTCCCCTGTTAAGAACGATCCCTATTTATCAATACTACATCTACACAAAAAGGGTTTAAATTGCATAACACTCGAATTACATGTTTAATTTAATGCGTAGTTTGGGCGCAGTCATTCGGTTTTTCTTACATGGTTTGCTTAACCGGAATATTGAATGGTTTTATGACATGAATTCTATATGCATGCATTGATTTTTCATTGGAGGGTATAAATGTACTTGTTTTATGAACTGTTTTTAAACTTATACTTTATTTTTGTCCACTCACAGTCTTTTCATGTTTTTGATACCCTTCAAGTTGTTGCAGTGCGGGCTGTCAGTTGAGAGAGACGGAGACATCACACGCGCGATCCACAGTAGATTCTGCACACTCTGAGAAGTCCGGGAGCTTTTGTACAGTTGGATCGAGAATCTCTTGTCCGATTTACGTGTCACGCGAAACTTGAGCGTCGGTTTAGCCTACATGCCATGCGTAAGTTAAACGGGAGCAGGACTTAGCCTTAATCCCGGGGGATTGGAGGTGGGTCTTGACAATAAGACTGTATGCAACTGATTTGGGGTATGTGTAGCTAGTACAAGAATAAGACCAATTGAATGCTTGTGGGTATATCAAGCGGTATCTCAATTTGAGGTGAACTTCAGGGATTGAAGTGACGGTGTGACATTATCCACCTAAGTTGGCATGGAGGGGGAGATTGTAAAATATCTATGCCCAATACTAAAGTATAATCACAAAAGGCATTTGGACTTCCATATTATTGAGTTTATCTAGAACATATTTGTAGTTCTAGATTAAAGTGCATGAACCAAAAAAATGTGTAGAAAGTTCATGAAGAAAATATGTGAAAGATTCAATAAATGAAGTAAGTAGGTGGATGGGGCATTAATGAAGGCATCTAGATGATTTCTCCTTGACCTATATAAGAAGGAGATCTTGGCCACATTTGGAAATCAAACAGAACACATCACAAGTGAGTTAGTGAGAGCAACTCTAAGGGTCTTCAGGTATAGAAGTAAGGTGAGTTGTGAGTGTTTCAAGAATGTGCATAACTCTTGGGATAGAGTAATCTTCTAGGTTGAGAAAGGGTGTACAAGGGATATCTTATTGGATACAAGGACTCGGGTTGGGTATAAATTTGAGTGGTGTATTCTTATATTTTGTATTCTCTCTTGTTGAAAGTGAAAACTCTCTTAGGACGTAGACAAGTTATTTGGCCGAATTTCGTTAAATCTGTTGTGTTCTTGGCTTTTTTATTTCATTTCTTACATTTTTATTCCTAATACTTGCATGACAGAAAATTAATTTCCTAACCTATGGAGGCAGTGATGCACATCAAGAACTGGTAGTGTTGTGTCGCATTGCCGTCATCGGCTTCAGAAAAGTTTGACAACGATCCTTTGCAATGGATCCCGCCACTTGGCCAATCGGAACTTCTAATTTCCCCCATGGACCGATCACGATTAAAGAATGAGAAATTGATGAACCTCAGAAATTAAACAGAGCAGAAACGATAGCTTGGAATGTGTGCAAATGAAATGCAGAAACAAAATAAACAGAGCAGGTGAATTGATCGAACTAAGTAGGTAGGTAGTGAAGTAATTAATGCATTTGTGATTTGTGAAGAAATAGATGAGTGGGGAGCTTTATATAGATTTCTAATAACGGTAATAACGAATTCAAATTTACCGTTAACACAAAGTTAAGTTATTTCGCACGTTACAATGGTCAAACAAAATCCCGAAATGGAATACTGAACATATCGTACACAGCCCGCCCAAAAATTGCTAGACATCCAGTTTGAACAATCGAAACTTCAAAACCAAAACAAGGAAATTGACTAACTTCCCAAACAAGCACGGCCTCATTTTCGATGCTTCCATACTAAAAAAATGAGAGAGAAAATGTGTAACGATAAGTAGGACGTTTAAAAGAGGTTGAGACAAAATCAGTAATACTCTGGTCACTTGACTACTTTCTTCATTCGACTCTCTTTCTACAGTCGAGTGAGATGCCTAAAAAAGAACTTATTTAAGTAATTGAAAGGAAGGTTTAATGCACATGAATCCTATCTTTGAACCTAAGGGTAAGAATCAAAATGGAATGTAGTTTTGGAAAGGTATTTTTATACATTTGTAGAAATTTCAGGAGTCATTTTCTACAAATTCTTAAGGCCAGCTCAAATAAAATTCTATTTTAAATAACATTTACTCACTAATAGGGACATTCGGTATGGCAATGTGTAGGGAAATGTATGGCACAGAACGTATTTTTATACATTTACTCATTAAGGAAAATATATTTTACGGTTTTACAATTGTAATTCTACGTAATCTTCTTGAGCCAACCAAGTTTACACTCAATTTTTTAGAATTGTGATTTTGTTTATTTTCGTAATGAAATCTCCATCCAAGTGTACACTCAATTTTTTAGAATTAAAATATTGTTTATTTTGTAACGAAACCTCCAACTAACTTTACACTCAGTTTTTTAGAATTGTGTTTTTATTTTTAAATTACATATAGATACAGATAGATGAAATTTTTTAAATTACATCTATAGAGGTGTTACTTCAGAAAATTTCTAAATTACATACATAGAGGTGTTATTTTAGAAAATTTCATGTTTAGTAGTTTGTTATTCTTATAATACCCACATTTTTATCTTTTTAGTGTTTAATCACGTACTTAAAATTCTCGTCAATTTATTATTTAGTGTATATCTCAATAAGATAATACAAATTCCACGAAACTTTAAAATTCCCATCCAAACACACCTCCACAGAATTGTATGACCTCAAAATTCAAGAAGAATTTGATTGGAGCTTGTGCTTCTGTTACATATTCGTCATTGATCTCTAACACTAAACTAAAATGGACCAAATAGTCCAAATCTTCTTGTACTAAACACATTTATACATCCGAAATTAAGACCTAAAACTCATACATGATCTCAATTTCCAGCAAAACATCAGAAATACCAGAAAACAATGTACATCTTACTCATCAAAATTTAAATCTATTGATAAACTAAAAAGTCCCCAACACCAAATTCACAAGGGGGAGGGAGGAAAAGGAGTATAAAAAGAAATTACTATAAGCTTTACTAAGGAAAAGAAAAGAATACAGAAATTCATGAGTTGGTAAGCAACTAGCTACTATACCTCCATGGCTATACATCCCAACCATCCTTCCGGCCATCGAACTCCCACTTTCGCCCCGCCAAACTTCCATACATCTCAGAAAATTTCAGGAGACAGTTGCTCCTTATATGGTAGTGAACTTGTGTATTCCGGCTAATTGCAGCACCGGATAACTTTGATGTGTCTATTGCCCATGCTGGCCTCACATACTCCACAGTCTTAGATGAGCTAGCATTTGCATACAAGTAATTCATCAACACATCCTCGCAGTTGAAATGCTTGTCCACCAAGTCTCTCGCTTTCCTAGCTTCTTCACCCCAATACCTATCGAAAGCTACTTGACTATCAAGGAAAGCTGCTCCTGTGAGAATCATGTTGTAACCGTTATGAGTCCGGGCATATTTCTCACCTCTGTACTTCAATGGGCTTCCACCAATAAGCCGAGGATAGAAACCCACAATGCGATCTGGGTGTTGACGCCATATCTTGAATCCCCGCTCAATATCGTTGCAAGTCATCATAATGTCATCATCCAGCTCCAGAACAGCTCGGGTCTTTATCAAAGAATCCAGTTTGAACCGATTATTCAGTGAGTTTTGTTTCTCTACTCTAATCCGAACTGGCACTGTGGAGTCGAAATCGCTGACTTCAGGAGGTACTCCCTTGTTCCACACCACAACAATCTCTCGCACCGACGAACATCTGGAATAGTGTTTGACATACATTTTCAAATTCCAGAGACGAGCATCGTAGGTCATTGTTAATAAGGTGAACTGTGAGTAGTGACCTTTCAATGCATATGCTTCTTCTGCACCGCTTCCACCATAGATATATTTAACCCCGGTACACATAGCAGCAACTCCAAATGCCATGAATATAGCAAGAACCAGTCTTCCAGCACAGGTATTTGGTTTGATCCTACCCCTGAGGAAAGAAACTTCTCTGTTCAAGCGGCTGCAAAACCGTCTCACCTTGGAAGAAAGCGAATGCGACCTTTCCCAGGCCAAGAATGCATCACCTCTCTTACCTGAGTTGTGAGTGCACCAATTGATGGGAATCACGCACTTCACAGCTCCGACTAGTACACCCAGTAATATAACGAGCACAGCAACGGTGGCCACTGAAGCACTTCCAAGAATAAATCTCCGAACTGAATCTCCAGAAGGTACCCGGTCCCCATCCATCACCCCAATCCACTCACCAGTATTTAGCTGCTGCACATCGAGATGATGGTGGCGAGCACCATTCCAAGCATTGCGACCCTTACTAGGCTCTAACAAGCCTAATGAGACTTCAACTTCTTTGTATTCTTCTTTAGTAAGAACTTCCACCTTAAAGGTGCGCACTCTTCGCCCATATGTTTCAGCACAGTCTTGACCAAAACGATAAAGATTACCGTCATAGAAAAATGGCCTGCCTCCATTTCGAGCCCCAAAGCTCTTGTTGCCATTATAGATAGGGTTCTTCTTGTGTGGTTTCCAAGGACCAAGAGGTGAGCTGCTATACCAGATTTCCAACTGTCCATTTTTTTTGGTGCCAAATCCACTGTGATCTGAACCAAAAAGCCAATACACTCCATTATACTTGATTACGAAAGAATCAACAAGAGGCTTTTTCATGATCACTTTGTCCAGAGTCCATTGCATAGGAAAATTGAGTGCACGGTACAAACGCAGTTCCCCTTTCATGCTGCTCTCAGGCATCATATATATCTGTGAAAAGAAATAAGAAAGAAGTTATGCAATAGATATAAATTTCCACAAGAAAATTAGATTTCGGTGTTATTTGTGCCTGAAGTCAATAAATGCGGTTCTTTAAAGCCACAACGTGACCAAAGATGGAACAAAAATTAAACACAAATTATCTGTTTTTCTTTTCCATGTTCACTGGTGGTAAAATCAATTGGATTGGCGTGCATGTAAAGGAAACTATATCTTACTTGGCCAAGGTAGTTAAAGACATAAGGGTAAGAAAGATGCCACTCTTCGTCCAATGCAATGCCCAACTGCTCCCATGTTGCTCCCTTATCAGTACTTTTTGAAACCCCAATGTCTCCATGCATGGTGATTGAATTTTTAGTTTCATAGAACATGTAGAGAATATCTCCCTGAAACCAAGAAGCCAAAATTATTTGAATAGTGCGATCAAGTGATTCTTAGCACAAATATATACCAAACTAATAGTGAAATAATTGAAGACTGTGAAGCCCAAGACTGCTATCAAGTGATTGAATTTTTTATTTCATAGAACAAGTAAAAATAAATAAATCTCCCTGAAACAAGAAGCCAAGATAGTTGAAGAATGTGATGAAGTTCTAACCAATGCCATAATAGTTAACACTTTAAAATGCAGTATAGACATATTGGAATATACATATATACACACAAGTACACACATGGGGGCAGCCAATGCTTACTGCTACCGGTCCCCAAAATGTCCATCAGCTGGGAGAATTTCAGGAAAATGTTTTCTGGTTTTTCATGTGTATACCACATGGTAGACTACTTGGGTCAACTGAAATTTCATGGCTAAAAGGAAAAAATGTTGAAAACTCGTTAATTAGCTGTTGGATATTTGTTCTCCAGAGATGTCTTTTCCCAAAACAATTTATATGCTTCTTGATTCTGCAAGTTCCGAGGAAAAAAAATTGTATTTGAAGTCAACGACCCATAGCTACCAACTAGTCAACTACCAACCCCCCAGCACTCCCAGTAGCCACTATCACTCTCTTAGATCCCACTGGCAATCACTAATCACTATTTGACAAACGTTGACCAGCCACTATCTACCGAAAATTAACTGATGTTGACTGTTGGCCAAGCATTGACTGAATGCTATTGATCAATGGCAAAGAAATCTAGTCATGGACACCGCTGCTGCCCTCCCACCTCCTCAGCTATAATTTCTATATCTGTTTTCAATTCTAGTCCATGTACAAAATATAATAAAATCATTTTATTTTTTATCAAGCCAAACAGAGAATGAGCTTGTTTTTTTCAATATAATAGTTTTTTCTTCGAAGATATTGTACTTCAAAGAAAATAGAGCCTTGATACAATCAAGTAAAAACAGAATCCACTATTTTGATCAAGTTTGAAAACAGAAAGGAAAAACACAAACCCAGAACAATGATGAAAAGCAAGACAACAGCTTATATTGGTTGTCCCTTTCATGGGAGCTGCGTTCCAATGTAATAGAAACAGCAATAATATTTTAACTTTGGATGCTTTCAACCTATGGTGGTCCAGGTCTTAGCACTATGATGATAACACAGGGTCTTATATTAAGTCCCACAATGCATATACACCCAAGATGGTCCAGCAACTGAAAAAAGTTGTGATACCGCTATCAAAACAATGAAAATCCAGCAAACAAAAGGACCACCATGTTAACAACAGAAAGGGACTCTCCCAGTATCCTACACATCTTAATCAAAATCGTTCCATGATAGAAAGAGGAATCAACAAAAAATAACAATAGCAAAAGGTCAAATGCTATATGACTGAAGTTTGGCACCATATCAACAATGATAAACACATCCCTCATGCACTAAATATCCTACACTTGACAGTACCATAAACTGAAATACATCTCCTTACCTGCAACTTTCCAACACTATTTATCTGTATAATATATGGAAATTTAAAAAATTTAGCGAATATAATTTAAGCAAAAAAATTAATAGTCTAGACTAAGAAAATGTAATAGATTCTAAACGTTTTCATTTGCAAGTGAAGCATGATTACTGTATGCTGTGCAATTGAAGTCCTTTTGATCTTGTTCTTGACTGATTGAAGCAATAGAAAGTTGTTAGAGATCCCAGTCATGTTTATGACATTGTACACAAAAGTCATAATCTGAGAATTATGAAGAAAAGCCAATACTATATAGCCTCCTAGTGGCATATTCTGTTACAATGCAAACTGCCATTGCCAATTTTCACATGTGTATTTAAATCCAACATGGGATCCAACCATAAGGACCAAAAAACTTCAGCTCAACGATAGGTCTTCAAATCACATTGGGTAAGCCTCAAATGTAAAAACACAGCCATTTCCAGTATCGAGACCGCATATATATGGCATCCATTACCATTATGGTCAGTGTCCGGGTGAGTAATCAAAAGAATTAAATAATTATAAGATAAAACAGTCCATAAAAGAAACAAATTGAAACTTTTAAGGTGCAAGAATTATAAGTCCAGTGTTCACCCTCATCATCATGTCCAGGATCCAGGTTTACATAGACTACATATTATCAGTGTCATCCTACCAAAGCATACAAGTTGATCCTGTCTCTGTAACTAAAGGCCATCCAGGTAAATTGAATGGATCCAGACCTCTCCAATCTCTTTAGTGACATTTAAAAGATGAACCATCAACATCTATCATGGATGCTAATGCAAATAATTAAGTCAAAGCATAACAATTCAAAGTTGCATGACCATCACCAATGCCTTCCTCATTTATTATTGAGACCCAAAAACACAATTGACTAGATACCGGATCCAGCCCTCTACTCCCACCCCAAGAAAATTTGGTAAGAGCCTACCATGTCTGTTTGAGCTGTAAGCATGAAGCCATCAAGTTTCAACCAGAAACATGACAATAAAAACACTGTTATAACAATCACTCTCGTTTACAAGCATACAAATCTATGAAATTTTAAGTTGAATCTGTACTTGAATTATGCAGCAAACTTAATTGATATGTAATCAATTATATGTTAGAACAGTTCAAACTATAATAAAAAATAATAAAAACTCGAAAGACCAGAGCAATTACCTGGACATAGAGGAAAGGATCAGCAACAAAATTACTTGGGAAACCAGCATCAGAAATTGAAGCACAAGTCACAACAGGGTTGGCCACCGGCCAAGCTGCAGTTTCGTCCCTCCATACATTTACCTGCCCCAAATTCCATACCAATTTCAAAATTCAAAATCACCCAAAACCCATCATTTATAAAAATAAAGAAATTGAAGGAACTAAAACGCAAAATCAAAACTTTACCAAATAAAAAAAAAAAAAAACTGAATAAAATGATAAGAAAAACATAAGTTAACCAGCCTAGTTTTCTTGAAGAAAAACATTTCCTCGAAGAAGAATTAAATAATTTGATACTCAAGAAAAACCACACTTTCAATATGGCCAATTGCATCCCCAAGATGTCAAAATCAAAACAAATCCAAAATGAAAAATCCCAGGCAAACCCACTACAACCCCAAAAGTAAACTTAAAAAATTTCCTTTTTGTTTTTCGAAAAATAACCCCATTAAGAAAACACAGAAGACGCACCCGTACAGAAATAAAACAAAGAGATGATTTAAAAAATCTTACAGCCTCAATGTGTTTGAGGGAAAAAGGAGAGTCACCGAAGAAAACACCAACAGACCAAGAACCTTCGTTGTCTTCTTGGCAGCCAAACATGGCGGAAGAGGTCAAGGCCGTACGAGCATAATACGGTGTGAAAGCGAACCAAACGTAGAGCGTGGCGACTGATCCGAACAACACGAAGCAGCCCAAGAAGAATACAAACCCCGACGACATTAAACACCGCCATCGGCACCTACACTTGACGCTCATGTTGCAGCAGCTGCTGGTATTGCCTGCTCCATTGGCACAACCACCCGCTGCACCGCCTCCGCCGCCACAACTACCGGACCCACCGCCACCGCTTGCCGCCGGACTCGAACCCATTTTTGCCCAAAATCCCACGAAACGCTGACGTGTCAACGCCGGAGAAACGACGCCGTAACAAACACCACCAGCATTTCGGTTCAATTGAATTGATAAGTAGGCGCTTTTTTTGGTTTTGGGTGATATTTGGATTTAAGTCGTTTAGGTTTGGGAGAAAAAAAGGTGACGGAGCGAGAGGTTTGAGCTTGTGCTTTTTATACAGAAACGGTGCGGTTTTAGACCACCACCATATGCAAAATTGCAAATGATGTATGGAGACTGGAGAGTGGAGAGTGGTCCGCCCATCGCTGCTTATTATATATAGAGGATCTCACTTTACTAAATTCTCTCCATGTTATTTTAATTTCCTTTTACATTCTTATTCTTCGCATGGAAACAAAAATGTTTGTTTTTTTCTTCCTTATATGGACGTTTTTACTTTTACTGCTCCGTGAAAAAAATTAGATAACAGTGGTTATATTTTTTTTTCCAAATATAAGTGGTTATAGATTTATGTATTAATTATAAATTAGTCTAACTTTTAAGTTTAATTTATAAATTAGTCCACTTAATATATAAAATAGTCCATTTATTTTTTATTTTTTAGATTTTTACTGTGATTGTTTTATGGTTTTATTTTTTTTAAGTTTTTAAATACCGTTTATATCATTTTTTCAGATACGGATGAGAAATTTTCAAATTTCAAATATTATCATTTTGCATTTATTTTTTAAAATTAATTAAATTAAGATAATTCTAACTAAATTTCAGAAAATTAATTTTATATTTTTTTATCGGATAATACCTTATACATTTAAAGAGTCAGAGAGTTACATGTACATTATTTATCTTATTACTTTTTATAAGTAAATTAATAAGAACTTGATTATTTTATTTTCTTTTGAGAGAGGTATATTAAAAAAAATACCTATTATGATACAATTAGAATTTATATATATAGGTATCTTATTTATACGGGGGGAGTTAAATAGGTAATATTATTTAATTTACCTGTAAGTCTACAATCAAATATTGGTAGATATATAAATATATTATGTAATAGCACATATGTAATTGTTTAAAAAATAATGGACTAAAAAATGATAGAATTTGACAAACAATTAAAAGAAACGTTATTTATTTTTTACTGTATGTATCTATCACAATGGATTAACTTATAAGTTGAACTCAAAAATTGAACATATTTATAATTATCCCTAGATTTATTAAAATTTTGAGTATCAATTTTTTGATATATTTTTATTTTTTACATGTTAGATTTCAATGAAAGTTTTAACGATAATATTAATATATTTTTTGAATCGCTTAAAGTTTCAATGATAATATTAATATATTTTATGAATCGCTTATAGTTTCAATGGTATGAATTATACAAAAATAACAACGATAAGAAAGGTTAATTTATTGTATTAATTTACCGATTTCGATATAAACTTCTTACATGTGTGATATGGATTCACCCAACCCAATCGAAACTCTAAAACCCAAATCGGAATTCCCCCAACCCAAATCAAATTTTTTTTTTGTGTGAATTGGACACGTGCGTTCCTCAATGGAGGTGAGTGGTGATGGTTTCACAGCTCCATGAGCGACGGTGCTTGTTCGGCTTCTTATGATTTTTAGTGACGGAGGAGAGAAAATCACTCCTTGAGACTGCACATTCTACACCAGTGGCTCCGATGCCAGAAAGTCGATATTGGCATTTCGAGATTCAAAGAACGATGCACACGAGCTACAAGCCCTGTTCACAATCTCACCGTAGAACCCCGGGTTGATTTGAAAAAATGATGTATTGAACCTACACAAAGTCAGCAGAAACAGCTCAATCAAGAGTGTCGTTGAATTAGTTGAACTGGAATTGGAGCTCGGAACCAAGTTAATGGGTGGTGTGGGCAGTAACCCTTGGAGAGCGGCTGTTGTTGGTTTTATTTCTTGTCTAACTATTTTTGGGTTCGGAGCTAAGTTCTAGGGTACATTTGAGACTTCACTTAGGTTGTCAGATGGGAGCAGGATTGAGCACGATTTTTGAGGTATTTTTTGGGCTGGATCCTGTTAATTTGGGCTCAAGCCCGGGTTTAAATGTTTTTTACTTTATTTTGAGTCATGGATTTATGGAACCAAAGTTTTGCTTGGTTTCAGGAACAATTTTTTCCAATATAGTCTTCCTTATGCGATTGGATCGCTATCCCGGAGTTGGACTTCGAGGGTTCCCAGATTCGACGTGGACGTAGTCGGAGTTGGACTCCACACATTTCAACGAAGTTGGACTCCACATGTTTCAACGGAGTTGGACTCTGCAGGTTCCATGGAGTCTATGTGTAGTACGGGATATATGACACGGATGTAGACGGAGTTGGACTCCACACATTCCGACGAGGTTGAACTCTGAAGATTCTTAGAGATGAACTCGAACGTCGTTGGAGTTGGACTCCACACGTTCCGACGGGGTTGGACTCTGCAGGATCCGTGATTGTCTACCTGTAGTACAAGGAATTAATTAGTTGGACCAGCAGGTCTCGTGGTTTGAATATGTTAATTGTTGTGGCCAGAGGTTTTCAGAATGGTTTCATAACTGAAAATTTCAGGGAAGTGTGGCCTATGGGTATTTGTTATACATTGCATAGTTTTTAGTGGGCCTATGGCGCAAGGTTACATTGTTTTGAAATCCGGAAATTTATGATTTGTTTTATACATGCCTAGTTCTATAACTGGTTTTGTCCACTCACATTGTACCCCTAACACCATTCAAGTCGGCATATAATTTGGAATCGTGTCGGTAATGACATAGGGACACTTAAGGGATTACAGGTGGTTGACTTTTGACCTGTGTATGTAAATTTCAGGGACGAAATTTCTTGAAGGGGGTAGATTGTAAGACTCGGACCAGAAATTAGGGTTGTTTTCAGAAATTTATGTAGACAAACAACACGCAGGAATCAGAGTTTGAAAAACAGAGTTATGAGTCTAAAATGGTAGGGCATAATGGTAATTTTGGATAAATTCAAGGCTTAAGTTAGATGGGCTTTCACTCTCCTCACATGATTGGTCATAGTTGGATCTCTCTCTTTCTTTCTCTCTCTATCTTTCTCTCTTTCTCTCTCTATCTCTCTCTCTTAACGATGCGACCACCGTACTCCCTCCACCATGGTTGACCCATTTTTGGGTCGAATTGGAAGAAACCAAGGCTTAAAATGGAATCCTCACGGCCTTGGGAGAATTTTGGTGTGAAGATCGGGGCTGGAGCACCACTAGGGACGGCAGACCGTGAAGATTTTGGGTTTTGAAACCTTCCTGACAGATGTCCGGCCAAATCAGGTACGTTCTCTTAAATCTGAGGGTAGATTTGGATTCCTCTCGTTGCGTAGATGGATCAACATGCGTAGATGTATTTACATGCGTAGATGGTAAGTTTTAGTTGAGAAATAAGAAATATAGAAAACTTTGAAGTTACGACCATTAATGGTGGATTCCAGAAAACTAGACGGTGGCGCCGGTTGTCTTTTCCGGTGAGGTGGTGACATCATGATGACCTCAGTAGAGTTAACATCAATGCCACATGGCAGGACTATGACAGGACCCGTCCCAATCCCCCTGGATTATCATGGGATGTGCTCTGCTCTCGTCTGACACCACGTTTCAGACCAGGGATAAAACTGTAACCACCTAGGTGTGTCAGGTGCCACATCAGTGCCACGTGGTTGAGGATGATAGGGACACGTGGTAGGGGGTTTTAGGTGCTAAATCAGTGCCACATGGTAGGGATATGTGGTTGCCACGTCAGCACCACATGGCAGGGGTGCTAGGTTGTCAACGCCACATCAATGTTAAGTCAGCGCACGTCAACACCGCCGGTCTTCCGCTGGTGCGTGGGGTCATTCCATGGCCCATGACGACATGTACCCATAGGTTTTTGACTTTTTCGGATCCATTTTTGGTGGTTTCGAGGCTGTTTGGAGCCTTTTTGGGGTAAATTTCAAATATGTTATCTTATTTTGGGTGGTTTCGTGATTAGAGTGTTTGGACACTAGTTGGTGTAATTGACTCACGATACTTCAGAATGAGCATAAACTACCCCCAGATTCTGACTTTATGGGGTATTTTCCAAGGTATACTCTAGTCGAGATGGGACATCGAGTTAGGACTCTAGGTGAGTTAGGATTGCGAATTGGGTCTCTAGGCGAGTCGGGATACCGAAATGATACTGGTATGAGTCAGGATTTTGGTAATGGACTCGGGAGGAGGCAATGGAGCCGATGGGTTTCCGGCTAGACATGGTAGTTAGTCGAGTGAGCTATCGATTGCTGGGTTAAGTTATTGTCATGTGTTGCAACTGCGGTCGGGGTGGTCATTAAAACAAGTTTACCTTGCTTTTAGGGTTAGTGGGTGATGTGGGCGGTGACCCTTGGAGAGTGATTGTTGTTGGCTTTATTCTTTGTCTGACGGTTTTTTATTTCGGAGCTAAGTTCTAAAGTACTCTTGGGACTTCATTTAGGTTGTGAGACGAAAGCAAGACTGTGCACGATTCTCGAGGTATTTTTCCCACTTGTCAATGACTTTTCACTTTTTTATCATACAATTAGCTAAATGCTCTGTATTACTATTTAACTGAAGGATTGAGGGTTTAAAAGGTTAAGGAAAATTAGTTATCTTGTCTGACAGTTTTTATCGTTATTGTATTTTAATAGTCTAATGGTATTTTTTGGAACTTTGGTTTAGCTGTTAGATGAAAAGAGATATTTTAATTATCAAAATGTTTTCGAGAGGGGTCCTGTTAGTCCAGCTTGAATTTACGAATTTTTAAAATGGAAATCTAAAGTCAAACTGTTACTAACAGAGCAGTTTGAATTATCAAACTGTTTGAATTTATACAGTTAAAACTAAATTGTTGAATAAATAGTGATTTTGAATTTATACAGTTAAAACTAAATTGTTGAATAAATAGTGATTTTGATCGAATTGTTTAATTGTTTTAACAGATTTCCGCTCATCCCCACAAAGGAGTATACAGAAATAAAGTTGATTGTTTAATTAAGCAATGTAAATTTTGATTCTATCATCAAACTAATATAGTTTCCCTTAAATAATGGGCTAATCATTACTCTATTATTAATAAGTCAAGATATTTAAAAGACTAATATAGTTTCCCTTAAAAAATGGGCTAATCATTACTCTATTATTAATAATTCAAGATATTTAAAAGGCTTCACAAAAATTTTTTGACGAAATTATCTTGTAAATTATTTAATAGTTAAAGATATAATAGTAAATTTAAATATTTATTTATAATTAAAAAATAATAATTAATTAATGAGAAGAGTACAGAGACAAAAAGGATAAAGGCTCTAGTAGTTAATATTCTTTATTTTATTTAAAAAAATTAAAATGATTTTATTTATTTTAATTTAATTTTTTAACAAATCACCCACTTTTTCCTTCTTACTATTACTATATTTTTATTGTTATTGTTTTTTTTTTTCTGTTCTTTCCCAATTCCCCATCATATATGATATATGGATCGAGTAAAGAAAGCAATAGATTCCTATAATCACCTTCAACTTCAAGGATAGGAAGGCATGATTCAAAATATATCCTTTGTCTACCTCTCGTACATCATCTATTATTCATTTTTAGATTAACTAGAATGTCAATGAAATTTCTTTCCCTCATTTGTATATTTTATTTACTACCCGTATCTCAAAGCATCCACCGCCATAATTTCAAAGCATCATACAACACCATTCATGGGGCAATTATGGGTCAAAATCGAATTTATGGTGCATTTTGAAATAAAAATAAGAGTTTTAGAGTACTACATCTTGAATAAAAAGCCTTATAATTAATATATTGTAAGTTTTGTAATGTAAATTCACCTTTACGAAATAAAATAAGAAGGAAAGAATATAATGAAAAGAAAAAGTTGGTGATGAACAAAGGCGTTTATGACGAAAATTGTAATTTATAAATTAAAATGAAACATTTTAAAGAGTAATATATTACAAAAGTCTAATTTATCAGTACAACTAATATGCTATATATAAAATTGTGTAAGTCAAATTCACTTTTTATATAAAATAAAATAAAATAAGGGAAAAAGTTGGTGATGGACTTACCGTTCTGGACCTTGACTTTGTGAATGCTAGTTCGAATCAAATTGCAGATGGATTTCAAATTACGTACGCCACAGACAAGTTTAATCCAAACTGCACTAGCTTTCAAATTAAACAATCCATATATGTTGGTCTTTCTTGTATAAACGAAAAGCTAGTAGTTCCGGCTATATGGTCAAAATGCTCCATACATGCATGCATGTGGTGTGGGTAGTATATTAATTATTTGTTTCAAAATAGACGTGCGTTATTGTTTCTTCTCTTGTTCAAATCGGGGAGGCTAGCTAGCTGCTCTTGTTCTCTTTTACTTTTTTTTTTTTTTTTTTAATTGCATAATGGTCCATTTTCTTGGCCATCCTGTCTCATGAATTGTGTGCTAGCTGCTAATCTTATAAAGTTTTGCAATGAATATCTTTCGTTATACAAAATAAAAAATAAAACCAACTTTCTGAAAATATCCAATAAAGAGATCACATTGTACTAGCTAGCTAATTGTTTCGGTCTATCTCTAGATGATAGGAAACTATTTGGTTCCAAAAACTATTCGAGGTCATATATATATATCGATTGATGAGTTGTTTGGTGTACGTACAACACTGTTTTTCCTTCGGCTGAATTGAAAGTCTCATCATAATTATACTGAGCTCACACTCTATATATATTCTTGTAGAATTTTCCAGTTTACCTAGAAACTCTCTATATATATTTTGAGAGAGTTTTTTTTTTTTTTTTTAATGCATATTTTGAGAGAGTTTACAGCATCAAGTATATTGCAAGATATGAGAAGAAAAAATAAAGAATGTTGAAGGAGATAGATTCAACAAACAAAATTACAAGCACCGATCCCTCATCCTTATAGTTGAAATTAGATAATGAGTTCTTATAAAATAAATAATTTGAAATTAAGATGAGTATTAAATTTTTCTTTTTCTAACTCACATATTTTAATAATAACAAAAAAAAGATTGAGTTATTTATTTATCAGAAAACAAATTTGACTCTTTGTTTTTTTTTTTTTTTTTTTTTTTGTATCAGAAGACCAGGTTGGACCATTTTCCATGAGTGAGTTCTCAAAAAATAAATAATTTGAAATTAAGATGAGTATAATAATTAGGTTGTGATGATATTGTGGTGTACGTGTGACCATGGTGGAAGATTCCATATGGTCCTTGGTCTCTCATAAATTGCGAGAAAAAACCGATGTTATGTGGTCTTTTGTTTTAGGATATGCATGGGACTATTTCAAGATTCAAACAAAGTGACTGTATTTACTATTTTCATGCTTATCGTCTCACCTCACCCAACAAAGAATGTGAGGAATAATACTAAATAGTCATATATATATATTCCATAAAGATTATTATTTTAAAAGATGACCAGTGTTGAATAATAGTTAGGTACACACAAATAGAAACCCTACATTTTTCCACTGTTACCTCAAAAGGCTGTGTCCATCGAGTCATCGATTGCGGTAGGGGCTACCTCCCACTATTTTGTCGTTTTTCTTTTTTTGAGAAGTACGTACTTTTGTCGTTTGGAATTAGGTTGATATATGTATTTGTATATATATACAAATAAAGATATGTATGCTACGTACGCGGTGATGATACGAGCTGCCAAGAAAATACGAAACACGCAGAAGCTTCACATAGATCGGATAATGGACAGTTGTGGATTCCAAATTTGAGATGTCTTCTGTTTTTACGTAATGAATTTACTATATATACACATGTGAATTAAAAATGAAATTAAATTTGTATTATTGAGGCCATCATTAAAAGTCATTTCTGCCTAAACTATTAAAAATGAAATTATTTCATTATTTAAAATATTAAATATTATCAAAGAAAATTACTATATATATAAAAAATTTATCTTCAATTTAAGCATTTTTTTAAGAAAAAATTATCAATTAAATATATAGCCAGCTAAGCACATACAACTCTGGCCTCTATTTTTTTTCATCAATCCCAATGAAAACGTACACCAAGGGGAGGATCCTCCTCCCATCCTCCCTTCCGTTGTTTTCATTTTTTCTTTTGAATTAATAATAAAAGTAGCTTGGAATAAGTGTCTAGTTCGGACCATGTCTAGATTTAGCTTACCTGCCATTGTTATTTTACTATTTTTTAATCTATCTCCTTATCCAAAATATTCCTTTAAAATTTATTATTTTCTCCAAATATTGTTTTACTTTACTGTTGGAGAAGTTTGTCGTAATATTTCCCGTTGATTTTGATCATAGTAGTTAAATTACCACTTTTGGTCCTTTATTCGTATGTATACACCACTAAATCACTGGAGATCAAGTTTTCCTCACATCCGCCCCTACTCTACATGTTCTTCAAGATCACATGTGATGACTTTGACATCAATTTTTGTTTCTTTTGGTAGAGGTACTTGGTTTAGGGTTATGTGATGTTAGATTTTTGGTTGTTTTGGGTTTTATGGGTTTGGTTTGTAATTTTTCATAATATTAGTGATGTGGGTTTTTTAGTTGTTTGTGCAGCTCTTGCCCGCGTTAATTTTCCAGATTGACTTATAAATCTTATTGTCATAACTTGATTTTGATGGTACGTCATTGCAATTCATTAAAATACAATGATATTAATTTTTATTTTAAAAAAAGTCAACTAAGCACATCTTATACAATTGTATTTAATTTCCTCGAATAAAAGAAAATGTACATTTTTTTTATGTTAAATCAACATCTATATAAGAAGGGGGAAAATAACCCCCAAATAAAAAGCACAAGCTTAGAAACAAGCAAACGTAAGGAAGAAGCCTCTAGGAGGCAACATAAAGAAAATTACAATTCAATATTCCAAATCCCAGCAGCATGAGAATTGGCCGTCCACAGCTTGAATCTACTCGAACTTAGCTAACAACGAATAAGGGAGACTATGAGATTGAATACCACAAAGGATGACTTCCAAGATTTGCAATGTAACGACCAGGAAATTTCAGAAAAATAAAATGACGATTTTGCTTCTGAAGGTCAAAATGTTGACTTTTTTACCGAAATGCCTTGTGAATATTTCGTGAGAACCTTTACGAGGGTCTCAAACCCCTGAATACGTAGACAGGTGGTACGCCAAAAAAAGAGTTCTAATAAGTTCATTATGGGTCAAGAATGATTAAGAGTATTTTGGTAATTTTGGTATGAAGGGTATTTTGGTCATTTGGCAAGATAAGAAGGAAAAGACGGAGAAAAGGGCGAGAAACTAATGTGATTTAGTGAAGAAGAATGGGAAAACATAGAGGGAAATAAGAAACCCGTGAAGTTCTAGTTTTGAATTTTCAGTTGAGGGTTGGTCATCTAACAAGGCTTGTTTTGTGTGAATAATGGAAAGATTAATAGGGTAATTTAAATATGAGTTATGATGTTCATATGATAATGGTACGATGAATATGATAATTATGATATGTGATGATAAGAATGGTGGGATGACATATGATGATGAATACATGAAAATCATACGAGATGAAGATGATTATGTTGATGATGATATGATGATGACATGTAAATGATGACTTGATGTTATATATATATATATATATATATATATATATATATATACGATGATATATGTGATGATGATGGTATGACATGTTGATAATGTGATGTATGATGCTATATTATGATAAGATAACATTATGATAGGAACGAAGCCTAAAGATTCTTGTTGGTATTAACGAACCTTAAATGATAAGAGTATAATGAATAAAAGATTTTATGTGAATGTGGAAAAGGGTGTTTAGCTAGCGAATTGTATATGGTTATTAAGTATTTAAAAGTTACTACCTAATTACTAGTTGAATATGGATTGTGTTGCGCAAAATAAAGTTTGATAATATAAGGAATATGTGGACAGTAATGTATCCTAGGTACATAATAATCCTAGTATATAATTGTTGTTGTAAATTGTGATAACTATAGTAATAAAAGTAAAACTGATTATGGTTGAACTAGTAAATACTGCTATTTGTTGGGGTAATGGGATAGACGTGGGTGAAAACCCCGCAAGAGTGGATATTTGGTTAATAATTAAGAAATATACCTTGTATGACAAGAATTGGTTACTATAGGATACCACTCTCCTAATAACTTGTTCAACCAATCTCAAACTAGATGACCCTAGTTTCAGACCAATCATCGGTCACAACTCAGAAAATTCTTCATACTCAACTCTCCTCGGGGTCTGCTCGGCCCTACTACATATTGGACCTCACTAAAACACGATATCCTATGCCAAACCGAATCTATTTGGGGTATATTCCACTTACTTTCCTATTCTTACCATCACTATCAGGTTGATGACGGGATGACGACAGACCAGAGACACATCCGACACATGCGTAACACCACAAGAGCAACGTAGTGCTCTGATACCAAACTGATAGGACCCATTCCAATCCCCTTGGATTATCGTGGGATATGCCCTGCTCTCTTTTGAAACCACGTGGTAACCCAGGGTTAAAATTGTAACCCGCTCGGGGTTACCAGAGTGCGCAGTGACTTGTGGAGTCTGCAGCGGCATGTGATGTCTCGATCTCTACTACAGCTCACATCCGAGATCAACCTGAAGGGTATAAAAAACATTAAAAGTTTTGAGTGGACAAAAATAAACAGTTTTATAAAACCATTTAGCGAAAATGACATTTATACCCTTCGCGTAAAAACATGCATGCATCAATCAAAAAACAAGTATTTCAAATAATTTATGTTTGATCTGGAAATGGACCAACTTGATAAGACCCGCTGGGGGATTTGGGACCAGCTGCGTGCTGCTTTGGGCCGACTGGAGGCGTTGCCTCTCGGCAAGTACCTTGCAAAGACTTGACACCAGTGTGGTGTCCACCTAAGGGACTCCGATGCCTAAGTTAATATCTGCACGCCGAAGAGCAAGGAAATACAGTAATCTGCATAGGTCTCTGAGAGCTTACCTTTGTGAAGGGTTTCTAGGTATTTATAGTAGCCATAACTGCGGTAGGTGGGCTACTGTTTTGGGAGCAGGCTATGTTTTGTGGCTGAGAGTCGCTTGACAAGCCCTGGACATCCGGAGGAGGCGCCAGCTAGAGTTTCAACCTGCCCCCGTCAGGGAGTGGTTATGGCAGAGTTGGTTAGGTGACTGTTGTAGCCAGCTGGTGCCTGTACCCTATCCGGTGCCGAATGACGGGTCTGTAGGGCATTGCCGATCGGAGGGCCACGTTTGTGGGGATGTCGATCGGGGCATAGGTCGGCGTCCGTCCTATCCTGGCGGGCCCTGTTCCTGGAGGATGGTCGATCGATATGGTATCAACATAAGTTCCGTAAGTCTTTGACTGAGGTGGATTTCCTCGGTCGAGGACTTGTGATGATGGCCGATATCTGTCGACCGACCAGGACGGTGTGTCCCATCCCCTAGTAGCCCCCCAAGTCATGGATCGAGGAAGTGAACCGTATGGCCGATGTGAAGGGAGTCCTTGTTGCCGAGTCTCGCCGTTCAACCTCCCGGATGACCGGATGACCATGCAATGGTGGCCGAGCAGGCACAGCGGGGACTCGTCGGCCACAGTGTGTGCTTGCCGACTGAGAGAGGAAGCATGTCGTCGAGGGGGTGACGATGGATGCCGGTCGGCATGCGGTAGTGATGCAGCTTGGTGACATAGAGGTACGTATATGGTGGGCATATACGGTACAGATGTGCATACGGTACAAGGATGTATCCGTAGTTGGAAGGTGGCCGTATCGGCCTAGTGACGTTCAGATCGGAAGCGCGCATCTCGAGGAGTGCCAGGCGCCTATAAAAGGGGGTGGAAGTTTTTGACTTTTTCACTTTTTACTCAGTGCATTTATGAAGAAAATTCTCGTGCCGATCGGATTTGTAGCTGCCGATAGGAAAGGAGACGTACACGCGACCGATCTTGTCGAGACTTTTAAGTAACAGGTAAATTCTTGCCGCTCGACACCCCTTCTGAATATGTGTCCGGTAGCGTAGGTTCTTAGTCGTAGCTTCTGTTTTTGGTAATTTGTAGATGTCAGAGTCAGAGTCAACTAGTGGATCTGGGGTTAGGTCCCCTCATACTTTTGGCGGGGAAGCACCATCTTGCTCGACAAGTGATGTGTCGAGCGAGCGTAATGGTTCAACGTCCACTAATGGGTCCACATCCGAGAGTACCTCATCGTCCAGCGGAAGTGATAGCCTAGACAGGGCTCTTAGGTTGCCGAGAAAGGAGGTGCGGCAACAGGGAGAGTGCAGTACATCCTGGGCCGACCGAGCCACCAAGAGGAGGACACTACCTCAATCCCCGCCGGTCGTTGTGGTCAACTCGGACGACGAAGATAGCGGGATGCAGACAAGCTCACCGATGGAGCTAGATGCCGACGGTGTGGTGAAGACGGAGTATGTCGTGGACTATGAGGCGAACACCGTCCGGCAGTCCGACCTGGATAGGTTCCGGGAGCTGTACAACGTCCCGGCTGACATAAAGATGTCCCTGCCGCCCGGTAGCAGTAGACCGAGTGACCCTCTAGAAGGGTCGACGTTATTCTACGTCGACTGCTTTGAGTATGGAGTCAGGCTGCCTCTGCACCCATGGATCCAAGACATGATGGTGAGAGCCAACTTAGCCATGGGTCAGCTGAACGTGAACGGATGGATTATTCTGGTCAGCCTTTACACGGCTTTCCGACTAGCGGGATTGCCAGAGCCGCCGTGGGGACAGTTGTGCGCGCTGTACCAGTTTAAGAGGAAAACGTACGAACCGGAGGGGTATCAGATGGAGTGTTTGCACAAGACCGTATGTGGCGCGTTCATCAACGACATGCCAACCTCACAGAAGAGCTGGAAACACCAATTTTGTTGGGTGTCAGGGTCATGGGAGAGGGACGTGAGCTTGATCCGAGCGAGGATTCCCAACCATTTTCAGTCTGAAGGTTGTCCGCCTTCCGATCGGCCGGTGGCCATTGCTTGGTGGCAAGGTCCGCCGGGACGGGGTCTGATGAGATTTCTGTTTGTTGTGCAGGTCCGTTGAAGGAAACGGTGACAGCGGAAGACTGTGAAGCGTGTAACCTGGACCGGGAGAAGTTATCCAACTTGGAGCGCAGCCGCTGTGTCCTAAAGCTACCGGCCAACCTAGTTGATGTGGGCCTGATCTCCCCGCCTGGTAAAGATTAGTTTTCGTAAGTAATGTTATGTAGGGTGCCGAGGGACTAACACTCTGGTTGTGTAGTTCATCCCCAAGTCGAGCAAGCGGCGCAGAAGAAGATGAGCGAAGCCGTTGTGAAGCATGCCCCCAGTACCGACGGCAAGGGCAAAGAACCTGAGGTGGTACCCCAGCCCGCGTGCAGGTAGAAAATCGTGGCAGTGAAGCCAAATAAGACGTCCCGGGAGGAGCCAACCTCAGGTCCGAAACCGGACTCACTATCGAAGCCGACCAGGCCTGAAGCCAAGCAAGGAGGGGACGTGAAGAGCCCGGTGGTCGATATGAAGCGGCCAGTGATTGATGGGTTGGAGCAAGCCCGCGAACGCCGGAGGAAGCCAATAGAGGCTCGGCAGAGGCAGTCTCCCCTAGCGGCTGGTGTGTCGGAGAACGAGAGCGCCGAACGCCGGCGAAAGAGAGAGTCGGGGTTAAAGGCCCACGAGGTGCGGAGGGAGAAGGCTAAGGAGGCTAGGACGGATATTCCGCCACCGACGAAGGAGCGGGTACCAGTCAATGGCCCTGGCATTGCTTCCATCTTTGCCGAGCCACAGGAGACAGGCGAGGTCGTGCGGTCTGCCATGGCCGGGGATGGCTGTGTGCCGGTCACTCACCATGTGCACAAGTCATTGGCGCCAGTTGCTAATGCCTTTGTGCTGGGTTCGCAGGTGACGCCGGCGGAGATAGAGGAGATCGGCACTAGCTCTCACCCGGGCCGGTTCACCGCTGTGCTAGCCGAGCAAGCCCACGTAAGAACGACTGCTGATTATGAACTTCGTTCAGTTATACAAATGTCTATTTATATATATTGTGTGAATTACGCCTACCGACAGGCGAGTACTTTTTGTTGCCAATTGTTTTTTGTGTGTGTTTTTTTTTTGGCAATCATTTAGGCATGCCGACCCACAGGGTTTGGGCTAGTACGTATCGAACAAACTTAAGAACAGATCTGAACATTGACGAACAACAGAACTTGACCAAGAATAAATCGTAAGATTGACGGCTAACAGAACTTAACAACCCAAGTTGGGTCTCCGCGTCAGAAATGGGGTGTCGAACCCATGCCGATATAAATGGCCATTAGCCATGGTGTATCACGCGGACTGGTGCTGGATGCGTCGAGCTTCATGATGGTTCGAGGGGAGTTCTGTTGTGGTGAGGTATCGTATGATGGGATCCATCCAAGAGGGATCGTGGGCCATGACCAGGATTGGGCGCTCGCTAGTGCTGGGAGATGTCAGAAACTCGACTGGGACATGGCGACCTATCCTGTCATCAATGGAAGAGGCCAAATGAGCCAGAGCATCGACGTGGCTGTTCTCGGACCGCGGTATCTGGGTGATTTCGTAGCCTTGAAAATGGAGAAGTAGGAGTCGGGCCTTGGCCAAATAACGGGTCATGGAGGCGTCCTTAGCATCGTAAAGGCTATGGATCTGGCGCACGATAAGTTGTAAGTCGCTGCAAATCTGCAGCTAGTGCGCGTGTAGGTTGGTGGCCAACCGAAGGCCAGTAAGGAGGGCTTCGTATTCGACTTTATTGTTGGAAGCCTGGAAGCCAAAACGTAGTGCGTACTCTAGCGGCTCCTGGGCGGGTGTGCTAAGTACGAGGCCAACGCCAGAGCCGGTATGACTGGAGGACCCGTCCACATAAAGAGTCCAAATGGGTTTGGCACGGTCCAAGGTGGACGAGAATGATGGCTTGCAGACAGATGCGGCGGGTGACGCAGTGTTGGGATCAATGGTGTCGAGCATGTGCTGTGTTGGACTGTAAGTGAATTCTGAGAGGAAGTCGGCGACAACCTACCCCTTTTCCGCCGATCGAGGGGTGAAAGTAATCTCAAACTCACTGAGCTCAACTGCCCACTTGATGAGTCGCTCAGAAGTGTTTGGCTTTTGGAGCACCTGGCGGAGAGGTTTGTTAGTGAGGACTAACATGGGGTGTGCTTGGAAGTATGGGCGGAGGCGACGGGCCGTCACGATGAGGGCAAAGGCCAACTTCTCTAGGTCGTTATACCGGGTCTCCGCGTCATGGAAGGCTTTGCTGACATAGTAGACTGGGAACTCGGCCCCGTCCCGATTTGCAACTAGGACAGAGCTGACAGCAGATGTGGAGACGGAAAGGTAGACGGTCAGTCTTTCACCGGTCGTAGGTCTGGGGAGTAGGGATACGATGCTCATGTAAGTCTTGAGGGCTTTGAACGCGGCGTCGCAAGCATCATTCCAGTTGATGTGCCTACCTCGGGTTTCATGATCTTAAAAAATGGTAAACACTTGTCGGTTGCTCGAGAGATGAACCGGGTGAGGGCGGCGATCCTGGCAGTAAGGGTTTGGACTTCCTTGAGTATGCGTGGGGGCTTCATGTCCAGGATGGCCCTAATTTTCTCAGGGTTAGCCTCGATTCCTCGTTGGCTGATCATGTATCTGAGGAATTTTCCGGAATGGACGCCAAAAACGCACTTGGCCGGGTTGAGCCGCATTTGGTAATGTTTCAGTATTTGGAACATTTTGTAGAGATTTGGTACATGGTCGCTGGTGGTCTTGCTTTTGACAAGCATATCATCTACGTACACCTCCATGGTTTTTCCGATCTGGTCTGCGAACATAAAATTGACCAACCGTTGGTAGGTGGCGCTGGCGTTCTTTAAACCGAAGGGCATGACATTGTAGCAGTAGACCCCAAAATTGGTGCGAAGGCTAGTGTGGATTTGGTTGACGTAATGACCCGTCCCGAATACCGGGATTGAATATTAATTAATTAAGAATTAGAATTACTGATCGGGGATTAGTTGAGTGAAATCGGACGAAACGTGCAAAATGACCGTTTTGCCCCTAGCGTGGGCAAAATGTTGACTTTTAGTTCGGGCGGTCAAACGGACTCTGACCAATGACGGTGACGTAGTTCGGGACGTCACGAGTTCATAGACAGGTGGCACGTTCGATTCCGACATTCGTAGAGGAAGTTATGATGTTCGGAAGTTGAGGGGTATTTTGGTAATTTGGCATAGTAGGGGCCAAATGTTGACTTTTTGATCGGGAGGTCCGATGGACGAGGGCCAAGGACCGTTACGTTGGTCTCGTCGATACGAATCCAACGACAGGCGGCATGCCGAAATCGGAGATTCGACGACGAAGTTATGGTCACATAATCGAGCTCGATTAACCGAACGAACCGGGATTAAATAATATTTTAATATGAACAGTACCCGGTGACTGCGCACATCCGGATGAGTGACAAGTGTCACCCATCCCTTGTTTCCAGCTCCATGTTTCCCTCCCAACACCATCATCACCCCTAATCATCATGTTCTCCACCATTTTCCTTTATTTTCTTTGAATTTTCTTCAAACCGTGCACAATTTGGGGAGGGATTGAACTGGGAGAATTGGCTCCCTTTCTCTGCCGTTCTTGAGAGAAAAATGAGAGATTGAATGACTGGAATAACAAGGGAAACACGAGGAGTTGTGAGTGTGAGGAATTTTGGGTTTCGAATTTTAGAAATTTTGGGGGGAAAATTCAATTGTTGCGAATTGAGCCGTGAAGAGTGGAATTGAAGCTCGAGTTAGCTTCCTGAGATCAGTACGAGTCGATCCACATCAAAAACATGAAGAATTGGCAACGTTTTGGCTCTGAACACACTTGGTGACAGAGGATGAAATTCGAGGTTGAGTCGAGGGAATTGAGGCTTTGATTGACGAAATTGATGTGGGGATTGTGTTCCTGAGGATCCCATGATGCTTCTGGGTTCATCAATTGAAGGAAAACGTTAGATATTGACGGACTTCCATGGTTGCACAGTGACGAAGAATCGAGTTTGAGTCGTGGAGATTGAGCCACGAATTGATTCAATTGATTTGGGGAAAAGGTTTACCTGAGTCTCTTGATGCTTCTGGTTGAATCAATTGAGAGGAATCGACTGAAATTGAGGGAGTTCTGATGATGAACAGTGTGCGGGGTGTTCTTCGAATGATCATCTGTGATCGTGAGGTTAGAGGTAAGGTTTCGTGTAATTGATGTTTCAGACCTCTAATTAGACTTGTAACGAAACTAATTGAATGTTCAATTGATGAAAACAGTGTGGAATTGACAGAAAACCAAACGGCTCTGGTCGCGGGTTAAACGACCCGTTTACCAGACAAACGGGCATGAACGACGACACTGTAGCTGGCGCGTGGGTTTCACGCGCAGCCACTCATGGTGGCGCGTGAGGGCGCGTCCGGCCTAGTCTCAAGGTGAGGTCAACATGACTTTTGATCCTCTCAGTGTAACGAACATTTTGACGTTGATTTCGAGGAAATCGGATATTGTTTCGATAATGTTCCGCGTATCCGAAGTTTTGTTTTACGTTAAAAATACGTATTTAAATTCCGAAAAAATTGGGGAAAATTATATGATGTATTTTGAGATGTTAGTAACCCTCTATAATGATTTTGGGCAGGAGTTGTGATTTCCAGATTTTACGGAAAAACGTGCAGCTCGGAAATGGACCGTTTTGAACGGTGTGTGTGAGTGGACTTTGTTTTCTAACCGTGATGCATGCATATATGGTTTAAAATGCTTTATTATATGATTTGATATGCTTTGGCATGATTGGTATTTCAATTTGGTGATTTCTCGGTTTTATGATTATTATATTATTATATTCTGGCACGATTTTCGAGAAATCATGAAATTGGTTAAAAATGATATGGTGGGCGTGTGAACCCAAGTAAATAAGGATTTTGACTCAGATTTGGGAGTTACATGTGAATTTGATGAATTTGATGATTTTTGGTATTCTGTTGATTTTGTGATTATTTTAATCAGTCTTTCGGGCACGTTTTACGAGGAACGTGCAAATGATGTTTTGGGCTAGGCCCGGATTGAAAATGATATTTGGACTCGGGTTATGAGTCAGGAAATTGAAAATGATATTTGGACTCGGATTATGAGTCAGTGATTGATTTCATGGATTTACGTGATCGTGGCAACTCGGGTTTACGGTTGCACGGATTTACGTGAAATTGATATTTTGGGCTTGAGACCCAATGGAATTGTGATTTTGATCGGATTTGTGTTTCCATGTGATGACATGATGATATTGATGATTTTCGGATTTATAAAGTAAATCGGGACTTGGGGCTGAGACCCTGTATTGTAAATGATTTGGTTTTCAATGCAACTGTTTTCACTGGTTTTTGTGATAATGATATGTTGCGGATATTTAGGGCTTTCGGGAGAAAATATGTTTTTCCCCGGAGTGCACCCTGGAGATAACGCTCGCCTTCGGGATGGAAGTGTTTACCCCGAAGAGGTCACGTAGCACGGTCTTTGTCTTGCAGCCCAGGGGAGGCTTGACTCAGATCAGATGTGCTGGATTATATATGGATCGGTAAGTGATGTGTTCACGAGATCCGGATTGCCGGCTGGTGATGTGTTCACAGCGGCGGATGCTCGGATTTTGAGCGGTCCTTGAGCCTATTGATATGTACGCGTTGCAGGGATAAACGTGACTCTAAGCAACAGGATATGGAAATAAGTCCCGTGGATTATGGAAAATGATTTTGAGGAAACCGTGGTTTAGCGGTTAAAATGATTTATGGAAACATGTTGTTTGTGATTACGTACTGGTATTGAGTACGAGTTTTTGGTCTTTGTGACCAGTGATTATGTTTTCACATGTTTTGGCCTGAGAGCCGGGATTTGATGTTTTATAACATGAACTGTTTTGGTGAACATGAGTTTTGTGGACCATGGGGAAATATGTTTTGATTTTATCGTTCCACTGTTCATACTTGAATGATTTCATACTATTACTCATGTTTTACGATATGCATGCAAGTTTGTGAAAACTGGAGGGTAAGAATGTATTTTGATAAATGTTTTTATAAGAGGTCATTTTTGTCCACTCACACCTTTTCTGTTTTATTGACCCTTCAGGTCGTGGCGCGTTGATCGAGGCTATTCCAGAGGTGGAGGTATGTGTGGACACAGACGCAAAATTCCCTTGTCTGGCAGGTGCTGAAGGGTTATTTCGGACTTTCAGTTGACTTGCCAGACGGGAGCAGGACCGGGCACGGTTATCTATGTCCTTCGGGGACGGGTCCTGTCACGTCGGGGTGCATTCGGATTTGGTTGTAGCGGAGTACGCGTCCATGAAGCTGAGGAGCTCGTTGCCGACGGTGGCGTCGATCAAGAGATCGATCTTGGCCCATGAAGCTGAGACGATGAACTTCGATTACGACTTGAGTTCAATTGAGTTGGTTTTAGGCCGTTTCGATTTGATTGATTAATACAGACCTCTAATTAAGTGTATTGCGAGTCTACTTGATGGAACAATTGAGGAAATTAGGTTGTTTTTGGCAGGAATTGGAACGGGTCAAGACGCTGGTCGCAGAACCGTTTACCAGGGAAATCGGGTGAGGAAGATGAACATTACCTGGTACTGTAGCAGGCGCGTGAGTTTCACGCGCAGCCACTCACGGCGGCGCGTGGGCACGAATTCGAAGGTGAGGTCAACATGATTTTTGTCCTATACAATGTAACGAGCATTTTAGCGTTGATTTCGAATTAATCGGACACCGTTTCGATGTTGTTTCGAGGGTCCGAAGGTTTATGTTACGTTTTTAACTAACGTTTAATTCCCGGAAAATTATGGGAAATTAGTATGCTGTTATTTGAGTCCTTAGTAACACTAAAGAGTGATTTCGGACAGGATTCGAGATACCTGGAAATTGGCGGAAATTACGGAAACACTGTAGCGCGAAACAAAGCATTAAGGACGGTGTGTGAGTGGACGTTGCTTTCAAAATTTAATGCATGCATAAATGTTTCTATGAATTTAATGATTATGATTATGACTTGTGATAATTTCGATTCCGTATTTATACGTATTTTTGATATGCATACGAAATTGCACGTATTTCGAGACTATGGTTTCTCTTATGTCTTGGTGATGTTTTGATGAACAATTTTACAGGATTTGTGTGTATGATGTTTTAATGAAGTTTCGATTATGATTGTGAGTATGATTTACGGTTTTGACACGTATTTCGAGAATGACACGGATGTGCACGTTTTACGAGATTTCGAGTATGTTGTGGTTTGACCGTGATTTTGGTGATTTGATTGTGGTTTTGATGCTTTGACCTTGGGATTTGAAAAAGGTGATTTCGGGCTTGGTGCCCAGGGCATAAAAGTAATTTTGATTAACGAGATTTCAGTTTCGGAAATTGAAAATGGATTTCTGGTTTGGGTTCGGGATGATGTTTCCGGATGCCGGCTTACGGAATCATTATTGCGAATTCGAATTCGGGAATGGATGATGGTTTGATAAATTTATTTCGATATGATTATGTGTCCCGTTTTAGTGATTATGTTTGGTGAAGTAAGATTTTGAAGATTTGAATATGGAAATTTGGACATGAGTCCTGTTATAACAAAATGTGATTTCGGATTGACTTTGCAATTGGATCACGATGGATCCTGGATTGTTGTGAATTATAAATGGTTTTGGGTTTAAAGACCCGGTGCTATTGCTGGAGCACGTTTTGAGTTTAAAGACTCGTTTAATTGATGACGGGGAAGGGCCATTAATGAGTTTAAAGACTCGGTTACTGTTTTGAGTTTAAAGACTCGGTATGATACCCCCTAGGCCTATTGATTGTGTTCTGAGTTTAAAGACTCATTGATATCCCGGGAAGGCCTGATTATGCACATGGTTTTGAGTTTAAAGACTCGGGCGCACTTAATATCCAGCAAACCGATTGACTTGTGATTTATTGTTAATTTATGATGTTTCGGATGTGTTGGTCAGTGGCCCGGTTTATAAGGTTGATGGATTTGGATTATGTTGTGTGCTTGGATTTGATTAATGGTTTTGGGCTGAAGCCCTGTGTTTTTTTCTACGGGCTAAGACCCGAAGGTTAAGAAAGGAAAATGATTTTGATTTTCATACACGGTTTTCTTATGTTGGAAACAAAATGGATTGCGAAATGATTTTCGAATGCATGCATTGGTTTTACGTGGAGGGTAGAAACGTTTTCTGTGATTGTCTTATAAACTGATTTATTTTTGTCCACTCACACCTTTTATTTTTTTTACTGACCCTCCAGGTCGTGGCACGTTAATCGAGGTTGATCGAGAGACGGATGCATGAGTAAGTACGCATGTGGCTATCCCTGGTTTGGCAAGCACTGAGGGTAAGTTCGGAATTTCAGTCGACTTGCTAGATGGGAGCAGGACCGAGAACGGTTATCAATGTCCCTTCGGGGTCGGTCCTCTCATTTGCGACCCAAGTGGCGTAAATGGCCTTTCGCTCAAAATGGATGGTGCTGAGCCGGACGATTTCTTCCTGCATGGCGAGTTATCGCTCTGCGTCGTAAGTCCGCTACTTTTGCGTGACCGGTTTGAAGGATGTGTTGATGTTAAGCCTATGGCAGATGACAGCAGTGGAGATGCCGGGCATGTCGGCGTAGGACCAAGCAAAGACCTCGCTGTTGTCTTGGAGAAACTGGATGAGTTGTGCCTGGAGTTCGGGGGTGATTGCGCTTCCAATTTTTACTTGTCTCTCGCGATGATGTGGGCAAAGGGTGATTAACTCGGTGTCCTCCACGGGCTGCGGCTGTGAGATAGAGAAGAGGTCTCTCGGGTCCTCGGGGGGACACACTCGGATTTGCTCGAGGAGCTCAGAGTCGACGGGGTCGGCCTCGTAAGCAGCCTCAGCGACGATCATGGTTTCTCGTTTGTTGCATGGGTTAAGCTTCGTTAGGGCGAATTTTTGGTTGCCGCGGACCTGACCAGTGCCCATGATGGTAGGGAACTTCATGAGAAGGGACCGAGTAGAGATAACAGCGCTAAGTTGGTTGAGTAGTCACCTGCCCAAAATGACGTTATAGGCCGTGGGGCAATCCACCACAAGGAAAGTGGTGATGGCCATCGCAATTCTGGGTGCATTACCCAGAGAGATGGGCAAGGAGATGGTGCCAAGGGGCATAACAGAATCGCCTGAGAAGTTGAGTAGCGGGGAACCAGCGTGGGTGAGGCTCGTGGGGTTGATGCCCAACTGGTTAAAAGTGTCCATAAAGAGGATGTTCACGGAGCTGCAGTGTCCACCAAAATCCGCCCGACATCGAAATTGGCTATTTGAGCTCGGATGAACAATGGACCATCATGAGGAAAAATGACTCCCCGTTATTCTTCCTCGTTGAAGGTAATGGGCGTCCACCCTGCCCGTGAAACCTTGGCGGCACGTCCATTCTCGATGTTGAAGATTTGGTGGTTGGATGTCGTAGCTCGCAAGAAGCTCTTCTTTGCCCGATTGGAGGTGTAAGAGGAAGAAATGGTAGGGCCCCCACTGATTGTGTTGATCTGTGGCAGACCCTGCGCGGGGCGCGCATGATGGAGGAACTGGCTGATCTTCCTCTCCCTTACGAATGCTTCTACGATGTCACGGAAGGCCACACATTCGTCGATGATATGGCCGTTGAACTTGTGGTACTGGCAATACAGGTTGGATTGGATGCCCGGGCGGGGGCCAGGTGGTCGCGCTCGTGGCTTGGGTATTGTGCCTTCGATGTTCATTAAGAAATTCTCAAGGGAGGTGTTCAGGATGGAATAAGTTTCGTACTTCGATGTGGGTCCCGTGTGGGGTTTGCCTGACTGGTGGTGGCTCGATCCCTGCCCCTTGTTGTGGTACTTGTCTCTCCCCTTATGATCATTGATGTACGTCCCATTCCGCTTACCGGAGTGTGAGTCAGACCGGTGATCCGTACACGTGTTATTGATTGGTGGAGGCAACTGTGCCTGCCGGCTATTTGGAGGTAGGGGATGTGCGTTGGTCGGGTCGAGTCGGGGCGCCACCTGGGGAGAGTTGAAGTGTTCTTCCTTGGCGTGTATTGTCGCTTGCCTCATGAGTTCATTATAACCGTCCCAACCCTGGGTGAAGGCATGGTACTTGAAGGTGGACTCCCGCAGCCCGTTGTGGAAAGCCCGATATGCAGCCTTGTCATCTGTCTCATGGCACTTGGAGTATTCCAAGCTGAATCGAGCGGCGTATTGGCGTAGGGGCTCGCCATCTCCCTGTCGGAGGGTACCCAGGTCTTCCGTTGTGAGTAACCAATCCGTCTGGATCACGAACTAGTTTAAAAAGACTGTATGTAATCGGTCAAACGAGTCGATCGATTGCGATTCCAACTAATAGAACCAGTTGAGTGTGGCCCCCGTGAGGGTGGAGCTGAAAATCAGGCAGGCACTGCGCTTCGTCGGAGAGGTTTCTGAAGGCTAGTGTGGAGTTATAATTGTTGATATGAGTGTCTGGGTCTCCCTGTCTGTCGTATAAGGCAATCTTTAGGGGCTTAACCTCTGTCTCATGGCAGTACCGCATGATGCGGTCCGTGAAGGGACCGATGTTGGTCCGGGGTCTGGGCAGTGTCCCAGTTTTCAGTCTGGCGGCCTCCAGCTCCCGCATGCACTAGAGGAGTTCCTGGACCACCTCGTCCGATCAGTTGGGCCGATCTGACCTGGTCGGCCGGTCCTTGGTCGACCGATGATCTGTACTACCGCCGCCCCTGGGCTTCCCGGGTTATGACGGTCGTCGGCCAGACGAGGCCGTGGTCGAGCTAGCATTGTCCTCCGGCTGGTGCCTTCCGACCGGCGATGGGGGACTGCCTGGCGGCGGGGCGGAAAGCCGTGGATGCCGTGCCGGTCGATGTGCCGATCCAGACCTTGATCGGGCGTCCTAGAATAGTATTGGCAGGGGCGGTTGTGCCTGGATGCGAGGGTCATAAGTGGGGTAAGTCAGACGGTTGGCCTGGGCCTGTGTCTGTCTCTTGTCGAGCAGGTAGGGTGCGTCGCGGTAGATCTGCGTACCCGAGGGACCAGGCAGGTCGGTCTGGTGGAAAAGAAGGCGACCAGACGTCTCCAGTCTGCAAGTGTCGCCAATCTCGACTCGGCAGGCGTCAAACTCCTGCCGACGAGATGCAGCGGCCAGGGCCCGTTTGGTTGCCTCCCGCTGTTCCTCCAGTTCCTCGCTTGTGGATTGTAGGATGGCCAGGGTGCTCCCATGTTGCTCCCCCCACACGTGGTTCCTGCTCTTGATGGCAGCATTGCTTTTCCTGAGTTCAGCAACCTCTGACTGGAGGGTTCTCAGCATGTCGCGCATATCCTCGGAAGGAAGGCTAGTTCGGGCTCGGTTGCGATCTCCTTGAGGGGTGTTATTGAGCTAACCGTCATCCCGTTTGGCAGACATTGTGCGTCGGCAGAGGGTTGAGCGAAGGTATGTGAGTTAGTGGGACGGAGTCATTCCCACAGACGGCGCTAATTGTTTGATCTGGAAATGGACCAACTTGATTAGACCCACTGGGGGATCTGGGACCAGCTGCGTGGTGCTTTGGGTCCGATGGGGGCGTTACCGCTCGACAGGTACCCTGCAAAGGCTTGACACCGGTGTGGTGTCCACCAAAGGGACTCTGATGCCTAAGTTAGTATCTGCACGCCGAAGAGCAAGGAAATACAGTAATCTACATAGGTCTCTAAGAGCTTACCTTTGTGAAGGGTTTCTAGGTATTTATAGTAGCCATAACTGCGGTAGGTGGGCTACTGTTTTGGGAGTAGGTTACACTTTGTGGCTGAGAGTCGCCTGACAAGCCCTGGACATCCGGAGGATGCGCCATCTGGAGTTTCAACCTGCCCCCATCAGGGAGTGGTTATGGCAGAGTTGGTTAGGTGACTGTTGTAGCCAGTTGGTGCCTATACCCTGTCCGGTGCCGAATGAAGGGTCTGTAGGGCATTGCCGATCGGCGGGCCACGTTTGTGAGGATGCCGATTGAGGCATAGGTCGGCGTCCATCCTATCCTGGCGGGCCCTGTGCCTATAGGATGGTCGGTCGATATGGTATCAACACTTTCTTAAAAGCAAATCATATTGCTTTTCAAATCAAAACACAGTGAAAAATACTTCTCAATCAAAGCCATTTCCTCAGTAGGGTCTCAGCCCAAAATCAAATCACGTAGGGTCTCAGCCCAAAACAAAATCTCATAAGGTCTTAGCCCAAATCATAACCACGTGAGATCTCAGCCCAAAACAATCTCATAAATCATCTCAATAAGGTCTCTGCCCGAAACATAGACTCATATCCAGAGTATCATGAAAACCTGATCACCAATCCTCTTTATCCAATATTCAAATCACCTTACTAGTCATGATATCAGCGCTACACGTGCGACTCGGGATTACACATCCGAATATACAACTGACTCTAAAGCCCGTGGCTCGACGCCTAGGTGTTCTAACTCAGGCTTGGAACTCCTGGATTGATGTCTGAGCGATGGCATCTACAGGGTCGGAACCCCTGACTCGACGTCTGCAAAATGTCCATCTCTAACGCTCATGCAGGCAGTGTCATCATGACCTCTCCAGGATCTATGAGGTCTGGAGGATATCATCACATCATAAAGGATGGTAGTGTGGAAAACATTTCACAAATCATCTCAAAATATCTCAATGGGATCTATGCCCGAAATATAGTTCATCAAATTAGTTTCCACAAAACCATCATAAAATCAATGTTCAAAACATTTCCTACATCCAGGATTCCTCAAATCCTATCAACTCCAAACTCATAAATCCACAACAGGGTCACAAACCCGATATATCAAATCATAAATCAAAAACAGGGTCACAGCCCGATATATCATTTCCCTAACGTTTGACGTTTGACTATACTCTATGTCAAACCACAAATCAACTGGGACACATGCCCGAATGTTATTTCCAAATCCTAAAACCATTTCATTGTTCAAAATCACTTTGCCAAAACACAAACAGTCGAAAGGTGATTTCCAATTGGGACTCAAGCCCGATAAGCATTTCACGCCTCTCCATGAAATCATACAAAATCGATGATAAAATCCTCGATTTTATGCATCTCCGTGAAATCATTCAAAACATATAAATCATAAGCTCGTAGAATACTCAGCCTAATCCCAAGAATCATATAAAACATAAATCTTGAAATACGTGCCATATACCATTTTTCTACGAAATTTCTCAACAAACATACTCAAATAATATGCAACCAGTGCATCTAAAACCATGTTTATAAAACATATAACATTTATGCATGCATCATTTTATAAAGCAAGTGTCCACTCACAGACTGTGCGTGCTATGCGCTAACAATCTGTGCCGTAAGCCACTCCAAGGCTAATCCACGATCTTCGGGACGTCCGGACCTGTCCAAATCATACTCAAGGCTCACCATTGACCTATAAAAGTCCAAATCATAAACCCTCAAAACTCCCGAAATAGTAAACGTGTTCTAAACACACTTCCCGAGGTTAAAACCTCCAAATAACCTATCATACGACCTCTGATCGGCTTGAAACCACCACCATTGGATTCAGATCGTCAAAACCTTTTGAACAAGCTGGTTTGACCTCTAAATTCATATCTCATGTGCCCTCATGCCCCGGTTAAAGTCTGATCCACGGCGGTCAACACTAACGTCACCTGCTGACGTCAGCCTGAAAACTCTAACGCCTGTCAGCTTTGACAACCTGCCACGTGGCATACCCTGATTGGTTCCACGCGTCCTACCACGTGTCACTAACAAGTCTGGCATCCTTCTGACACACTACCACGTGGCACCACCTCATTGGTCCACGTGGTCTGACATCGCTGATATGGACCAGCCACGTCAGCTGCCACGTCACCTAACAGATCCTGACATACTACCACGTGGCACCATCTCACTAGTCTACGTGGTCTGACATAGCTAACGTGGACCTGCCATGTTAGCTGCTGACTGGACTAACACCTGGCCACGTGTCACGCTCTAGTTGGTCACGTGGCTTGACAGGTGATGACGTGGACTACCACGTCATCATCATCTTCCTTCATACGGGTTGACCCGTTTGACTGTAACGGGTCGATTTAACCCGCAACCTCGACCCAACCAGAACTCAATCGTCTGACCACCGTTCTTCTCCATTTTTCTTCCTAAGGACTCATCTACTTCCTAGAAAGGGATCTACGATCTTAAAACCATAAAACAAGATCGGAAATTACCTGTTCAAGATCGAACTTCCACGGCTGTTCTTCGAACCACCACCTAGAGCCGTCCCGTGGTTCATTTAGGTCCCTTCCAATCCCAAAACACTCAAACAACAACCAAGAACACAACCAAACTGAAAAAACACTTCCCCAAGTACCCAAACCAAAAATCTGAAATTCAAACCAAATGGGGTATTCGGGTTTACCTGGGTTCTACGACTAGAAGCTCCGTCTTGGCTCCGCCATCCTCCTTCAGCATCTCAGTCACTCTCTATCTCTCTCTCAGGTCAGAACCAGGTAAGGGGATGATTGTTTTTGGTTTTGGGGTGGGTTTCGGTTTGGTTCGAAATGGGTGAAGGGAATGGGAGATGATGCATGTATGTGTGGTTTTGGACCAAAGGATGAGTGACACTTGTCACTCATCTATTGGTCTAGGCCAGATCTTTTGGGCCCACTAAAGACAAACCAAAAGTAAACTCTTTTTCATGCAACTGCCAATCGTTCTTGACCCATAACTTTCCCGAACGATGTCCGATTTCGACGTGTCCTCTGTCTACGGACTTGTATCGTCTCGATCTACATAATGAACCTCAGCCCACGTGTCATTGACTTTCTGGATCAAAATTCAAATTTTTCATCCTTTCTAGGAGCAAAATCGTAATTTCATCTTAACTAATCTCGATTAGTCTCGATAATTCTCAATTAATTTTCGATAATATCGTAAATTCGAGACGAGTTGTTACATGTATCACTCAATCCAAATGGTATATTCTCCTCTGAATGCACATTTTTTTCACTTTTGCTCTCAATTTATCCAACTCTTGGGAGATGAATCTATACCCAAAATCTGTCTGCGAGCCATAAAAGAAAAATGCTTTCCAATACTTGTTCAAAGACTTATCCAAATCTTTCTTGACAAACATTGTCTTCTAGATTGCTCTTTGATGTTCTTATATCTTCCTTACAATAAGCCTATTGCTTCATGCTGATAGTACCATCGCCCTCGACCTTCCTATCATCCTTTCTAATACTAAAAGCTAATGTTGTGCATATTTTATATGGAACATTTCTGCTTCATCTATTCTTTCAAATATCATCCTTATAACATTTTTTGGTTCAAACCAATCCACAGTTTCAAACAACCCTACCCTGACTGCCTTGGGAGAAGTTTGACCCGTCATCTCATGTACCTAAATAAACAATTACATTAATTATAACGATATTTCTATAATATAGTTGTTTATAACATTTTCATATATGTTACAACTTCCTCACATTTATAACGTAATACAAATAAGTTACAACAATATAATGCATGTTATAATATATTTATGTTGTTATAGCACTGGAATTAATTGTTACAACATATAATATACGTTATAACAGAAGCGTGATGTTATAACAATGTAATTTCTTTTTAATAAATGTATCAACACTATAATATTTACATATGTTATTATATCCTAGTACATGTGTTACACCATATAAATAACATGATATAATGAGGTTATGTTGATAGGAAAAAAAAAAATACAAGAGAACAAACCCTAATTTCTTATTACTAAATTGATAAATCAAACGGGTTCACTTTCACCAAAATTTAAAAATAAACCCTAATATTCATATTGCTAAATTGATCAAATAAAATAATAATCAAAGTGATCATGATTATCATAGATCTTTCAAACCGACAAACCAAAACAATATTGAAATTTATAATTGTAATCAACGTGAAACGATTCAATAATTTCATTTACCCAATAGCTAAACAAATTCTTGAAATGAAAAATAAAACAAATTCATCATCATGATTACCATACTCACCTTAAAATTATGAAAATTACATATCAAACCTATAAAACCCCAAACAACCAAAACTCTAATAGTGCTTTTGACCTTAAACAAACTACTTCCAAGAAAAAATATAGCCACCGTCAAACTCATCACATCTGGTCTTAAAGAACTTGAAGAGCATGGCGGATCTAAGGAAGGCTTGATCTCCAACAATTCAATTGCGCATAAAAGCAAATAAAGGATAAAAACTCATAATCTAAATACTGGGACCAAAACCAACGGGAAATATTACGGTAAAACTCTTCTAACAACAAGGTAGAAGATTTGGGAAAATAATAAATTTTGAAAGAAGATTTTGGGGTAAGGGGATGAATTGAAAAAATAAAAAAATAATACGATGGGAAACTCAAAACTAAGCATGACTCGAAAAAAACAGTCACCACAAAGGGACACTTATTACAAATCCAAAAGAAAGAACGGTTAAGAGGAGGAGGGAAGAAGATGATCTTCCCCCTCCTCCCCCTTAGTTTATTGTTTCCTTGAGACTAGAATTAGAGGAAACGGAAGCTAGAGTTTTTTCTTTATAAATACCTTTTTTAAGTAAGGGTACCATAAAATTTTCCACATATATATATATAATATTATAATTATAAATCATATAAACAATAAATTAAATATAATGCAAATATAATCAATAATGAATCAACATAAATGTAAATTTTAGGATAGAGCTATAATATGAAGCAATTATAATAAATAAAAATGTGTTTCAAAGTGAAGTTATTAGCATTTATGATTGGATAATATATTTTTTTTGGGTCTGAATATATTGGATAATATTTAATTATCTGTTCTCGTCGCTGCAAATTAATTAAGAGCAAAGAGCCGGAATTAGCAGGATAGATGTCCCTGAGTGTGTGGGGATAGTCGGAGTGTAGGGTAGGGCCTTCATTCACTTTCATAATTAAGCTTTAAGGTCCTATTGTGTCGATCGGTAATTGAGTAGGGTCTCCGCTGGGTCGTGTCAAATTGTCAATGTGAATAAGAGAATAATTTCCAGTTGTTTCTTTCATTTTGTCATGTTTTTTGGATAAAGAATTGGACCGTACGTATATATAGTGACTCAAATTTGTGCAGGGGTTATTAAGATTTAAGAGTATGACTTGTGTAAATATAATCAATGAGCAGTAACGATCGTACGCGAACTTTTCATTTCCATCGAGCGAGTTCCTAGTGGTGCTAGTAGTGGGTGGGTGTGTTGTGGAGGCTTGAGGCCTGAGGGCTGAGGGTGACACAAACTCATGGATATACCAACGTAGTATGATTCATCTTATATTTCAAATGGATAATATTTTGAAGGGGCTTTTCACTTTTGGATATTGGCCCTTGCAATTCAATTTTCATAGACACAAACTCATGTATTTTTTTTTGGTCAGCAAATTAAATTAATTCAAAAAAAAAAAAAAAATTCTCAGCGCCAAACTTAAAGGAAAAACATACAAAACAAAGAAAGAATTCAAAACTCTCGCCATATAGGATAATTGTTGACCTTGTATCGTAAATAATTTATTTTATATCCTTTTAAATTACTAATTTTTATCAAGAATATTAATATTCCAAAAATAAATCATTTCCAAAATTGAAAACATGCTTTGACATTTGTTTTAAGCATTTAATATTCACTCAACTTCAGAAAAAGAAAGAAAAAATCTCTCAATAATATATATATATATATGTTATTTACATAAATACTTATAAGTTTTTTTTTGTGTTTTCCTAAATATCCCTATTTTGTTTTACGTTATTACAAATACCCTTTTAGATTTTAAATTTTTTATAATAAATTCATTTATTAAATTATTATCAATTAAAAATTAGCTTCAACATAAAGGTTGTCAAAATTGACCTTCTATCCTAATATTTTTAGAATTAGAATGATAATGTATACAAACAACTATAATGACAATTTAATATTTATATAACTTATATTACATTTAATTAAAGATTTTTCATATTTTATTGGTTACGTGTAATATTTTTGGAGTTTGAGGTGGTATTTGTGTAATGTCCAAAATACGAGAGAGTATTTGTAAAAACACAAAAAAAACCTCATGTGTTTTTTTTGTTAACCTTTAAACTCTTATTATTCGTTGTATTAACTAAAATTATTCTACTGCAATTCGTCTTAGTAGCCACTATTTGTTTCTGGAATGTAGATTCCCCACTATTTTGTAGCGACCACTTTGAAATTGTCCACTTGTGAATAGTCGTGATATCAAATTCTCAAAACGAATTGACCACTCAACAAAACACGAGTCTGACTAATAGCATAATTATGTCTGACCAATTATAATATATATATAAAGATAATTCGATTAATAATGATACGAGGATATACTATTAGAATGAGATGCAAGTATTTTCCAGAAATTCCAATAGGGGAAAAAAATTATTTTCAGTTTTGTTGGTTGTGGGTTTGGAAACTTGAGAATTTGCGTTCCTATTTGGCTATGAGTTGGAATAGGAAGGTTCGGAAATGGACATAGGAACCAAGCATATGATGGCGATTTGAAAACGAGGAAGAGAAAACATCGTTCATTTCACACTTCGGAAGAGTTTTCTAGCAACTCCTCCTGAACTTTCCCTTATTGTATTCTCATATTTAATAAGATGTACGTGCAAATTAAATTGTTTTAGTCGCACTATCATCTTTGGATTTGTTAAAGGGATAATTATAAATAGGTTCAATTTTTTAATTCAATTTATAAGTTAATTTATTATAGTAAATACACACAGTAAAAAATAAATCAAGTTTTTTTTATTGTTTGTCAAATTATATCATTCTTTTTAGCCCGTTATTTTTTAAACAATTACACATATGTCCTTACATATTATATTTATGTAGCTACCAACATCTGATTCTAGACTTACAGGTAAATTAAATAATATTACATACTTAACTCTCTCGTATAAATAAGATACATATATATATATATATATAAATTCTAATTGTATCATAATACGTATAGTTTTTTTTTTAATATACCTCTCTAGAAAGAAAATAAAATAAACAAGTTCTTATTAATTTACCTACGGAAAGTAATAAGATAAATAACGTATATGTAACTCTTCAAAAGTATCAGATATTATCCGATAAAAAAATATAAAATAAATATTTTGAAATTTAGTTAGAATTCTCTTAATTTAATTAATTTTGAAAAATAAATATAAAATAATTTTATTTAAAATTTGAAAGTTTTTCATCCGTATCTGAAAAAATGATATAAAGAGTATTTAAAAACTTTAAAAAAAAACCATAAAAAGAACACAATAAAAATCTTTTAAAAAATAATAAATAGGCTATTTTATATGTTAAGTGAACTATTTTATAAATTAGACTTAAGAATTCCTTTGTTAAAATTTGGCTTCTTGTTATGTTGCAAAATGAGGGCTAATTCCACCATTTGGCGAACAAAAAAGTAATAATTCAACAATTTGTAACTTTAATAGGGATTCTGGTTGATTTTTTAAAGATTAATTTCAAAGAGTTACATGTCCCAAACTTCAAGAGTCCAAAGTGTAATTATTAGCCTCCATTTTGGATATTTTTGTCTCATTGTACTACAACTACTACTCACAAATTCACAATGAGTGGGTTTGGCACTAGCAATGGTGGGGAGTTGTTCGAACATAAAACGCTTGAACACCACATATTATCAGTATACCGTCAATCATCAACTAGATGGTGGTGGATTTGTGTTCAGATCAATTTCGACTTCACATTCCAAATCAATTGCAACTAAATTTCCTATTCAAAGCCAACAACCGTGTTAGACTATGCAATTAATCTACAGAAAACATTAACATTTAAGAGCAGGATAATTTAATAAAGAAATAATGCCCATGTAAATTTTTAAAGCTTGCCTTTCAATATCATTATTTAATTTATTTAAAAGATAATACTTATCTTTCAATATATGGAATAATTTCGTAAGTATATGATAATAGAAGCCATTCATTTTCTAAACGAATCATTTCAACAAATATAGATAATTTGATTCCATAGGCATATGCGAAGAAAGTTAAGTAGAAATGATGTATGTCATGGTCATGGGATCAACACAAGTCACAAGTCTTTGGGGTTTGCCTGGACTTGATATTTGTTCAGTGTTTGCACCAATCATTAAGTTACAATCGAGCAATTGGCACTTCGCAATTCCATGGTAAAAAATGAAATGAAATTGATACATGTGTGAGTGTATTATTGGATTCATTGATTCATTGAGTGGTGTCCTAGCGCCTCCTTTGGATTATAGATATTTTTTGTTTATTCATATTTTCATACACCTTCTCACATTACTTAACTTAATATGGGACCTTAATTTCTTCATATTCTCAAACGTCATCCCCCGTTATAATTCATGAAAGAAGTTTTCAATCCATAATGAATATAGTGAGAGTAGCCCAATTCTTTATAAATCATTGCAGGGTTCTGTTGTGGAACTTTTGCTCTTTCACATTCTCGCGTAAACAACTTGTATTCATTTGCAAGTAGGGATTGTGGACAAAAGGTTTGAATTTTCCAATTACTCATACATTTGGGGCACTTAATTAATTTACCCGTTCCATAGCCAACTAAAGTAAGCAGACTTTAATTGTAATTGCTAATTAAAAAAGAGTGATTAAGGACTTGACTTTATTAAGATTAGACAAAGAAATTAAGGAATATTTGCCACTCATCATCAATATTTCTTAAAACTTGTGTGAGATTTACCAAGAAATTAATGGCAGATAATTTGTTTTCACAGACGTATACTAATAAAGTTTTGTAGAGATGAAGTATCTCATAGAATCAGCTAGGGTCTCGCATGTCACAAGTCTGTGGAGTTTTGCATGGACTTCATTATTCCAAGTCTTTGCTCCTATCAATAAGTAAAAATTGAAAAGTTGGCAATTTCCTTGTCGAAAATGAATGAAATTGATAAAAAAAAGTGTGTGTTTTATTGGATATTCATGTGAATAATTGATTTTTGTTCTACACATGCATTTGTACACTTTGAGTAGTGGCCAAGGAATATTGAATATGTGCTTTGAGTTATAGGGACTGATTAAGCGTGTTCTACTCATAGCGTAGTTTGAGTGGCCTTAGAAATAAGCATATTTATTGGATTATAGGAATATTTTGTGCTCACAATTTGAGTAACGGCCTTGAAATAAACGTGTGTGCTGGGTTATAAGATTGATTGAGAACATTGTACTAATTGTTTGAGTGGCCTTAAAATGAGCGTGTGAGTTGTATTATAGGGATTGATTGAGAGTGTCGTACTCATAGTGTGATGACCATGAAATGAATGAGTAAATATTAGATTATAGGTTATGTTTGGTACGCCAAATAAGAGAATGTATTAAATAATATAGTACGAAACTAGTATTTGGTACTAATCGTATTAATTAGCCACTGTATAAGTTAATACGGTTAAATATTTTTATATAGTTTAGATGCGCTAAAATAATACCTTCGAAATTTTCCGTATTAAATAGTCGGATGATTAACAATGTTGAAAAGTGTAATAATAATAATAATAATAATAATAATAATTTAATAAATAGTAATAAAAATAATATATCAATAATTAATTAACAATGTTCAAATGCCCGACTAAATAGTCAGTCTATCTGATGAACAAATTAATGTTTCTGATTGAAATAATCAGTACAGTACAGTGTATCAAACGAGATCATAGAGATTTTTTGTTGTACTAATAGTTTGAGTGGTGGCTTTGCAAGGAACATGTTTGTTGGGTTATAAGGATGATTGAGAGTGTTTTAAACTTGTAGTTTGATGGCACTAAAATCTTTTGTTTCTTCATATTCTCGTACAGCCTCGCATAGTGGCTAACTTAATGTGAGACCTTAATTCCTTCGCATTCTCTAATGCCCTCCCGTTGTAATATCATTAAGGTAATTGGACCCCAAAACAATAATGGGGAATGTAGCCCAATGATCATATTTATGTGATGTTTTATCTTATTTTCTTATACTTTTTGTAGCATGTTTCCTATGTTTTTTAGTACTTAACTTGTTTGTATGTTTTATAGGATTTTTTGGAAGAAAAGTTACAAAACGAGTTAATTACTTGCTATTTTGGAAATTTAAAGAAGAAAGTTTGAAAACGACTGCAGCATATATGCCATTTTCTCAAATTGTATCGGGAAGAACTAGTTGATGGGCCATAAATTTTGAAAAGATATGGAAGTCTAATTTTTAGATAAATTTAAGATTTGTGAATTGGAGTTTTCTAAAAGGAGTTATGGCCGTTTAAGTATAATAAGATCAGGTTGAGCGGAAATTTAGCATTCCTTATATTTCAAGTTTTATAATTCTTATCGGGTTTGAAACTAGAAGCCCTAGGTTATTAGGGTTACACGAGAAAGCGTTTTAATTAGAGAAAGGAACATAATAAATAAAAAAGAAAGAGGAGCAGCTACGGGAGTAAAGATTGGGCAACGAACAAGGCGCACAACAACAACAAAACGTTTGTTCTTCCTTAAGACGGCGACGGCAATAAATCAGCCAGCAAAAGAAATTGCCTCCTCTCTCTCACAAGGCAGTAACGTTTGTTCTGCCCACACGTCAAGGCATGTTACTTGACAAGTTATCCAATCCAATACATTCTGACCCACCATATTTAGGATTTCAACGCATGTGGTTAACCATATTAGGGGAATGTGGATTTGCAATGGACATCAGATGAGACATGCAGTTCGGTAATAATTTTTGGACTTTATTTTGTGCAGTTTTCGTCAAAATTCAAGACTGATGTTTGGAATACGAGAGGCCGAAAAAAAATGAGGAAGAATATGATGGATGAAGGGAGACCAAATAAAAGAGGACCGTACACAATGAAAACTAAATTTCCCTTTTTATTTGCTCCCCATGACGCACTAGTCTTCGTTCTTTCCTATGCTTTCTCCATATCTAAAAAATAAAAAGTGAAATTAAAAACAAAATGGTTATCTAAATTTTTATTCTTTCGTACCAAATACAAGGGAAAATCATAAGAGACAGAGACAACGAAAGAATGAAAAAAGAGTAAGAATGAACCATTAGGGTTATTTATGTTTTCGTATGGTGGGTGAGAATGTATTGGATTGGATAACTTGTCAAGGTTAAGATATTTAGAAAGTATGAGTGATGCTTCTACATTGTAAGTGATTAGGGTGGATTAGACAGAGAGAAAAAAACCTGAACAATCAAATTCCTATCAAATTGGGAGGATTAGAAGTAAAGTTTCCTTCCATGTCTAATTACCTAGTTATCAGAAGACATTCTTACCTACCTTCGAAATACCTTAAATTTGGTAAGTATCAAATACAATATGATATGTATAGAGTATAGAATGGTACCTAACATGGATAAGAAAACATAGGCAGTTACAATTATTTTCATTTTCATTTTGGATACAGATTCTTTGCTTGAATTTTCTCCGAATCGGATCTGCCTGACTTTTCTCCTTCTTTCATACCACTCCATTTAAAATTCATCCAAAAACGTAGAAAATTGACACATCATGCTTATACAATGGATATTCACCAACCATAGGGAAAAAAAGTTTTTGAACTTTTTCTCACCATTGGAACTTGATAAAAGAACCAAATTTTCTCCTTTGATTCAAATTTCCCTTATTTCATGCAGTACTGGATAGAGGGTAAGTGCTTTACCAAGAATATGAAACAACTCGAAAATATAGCCAATTTGCAAATGAGCATTTTCCATTATGTTTGGTGAGAAACATGACATAAAAATATTAGCCAAAGAAACAATTACCTTGTTTGCTCCTCAAGTTGAATGGCTTTCCTGCCATGCTCTATCTTTGTCAGTGTGTCACAGAGCTCAATGGATGTGGCTTCGGAAGTTAGAATCTGCACACATTCTCAATCACTACAGAGCTCTCAAGACATATGAGACTGCTTCTGAGTAGAATCTGCATGGATTCTCAATCATGATAGAGCTCTGAAAACACATGAGACTGCCTCTGAGTTCTGCTTGCATTGTTAACCTTCTTACAAATCTGCATATACTTGTCTAATCTTTGTAAAAACAAGCTACAACGAGAAGCTCAAATACGCTGCTACCATGCTTGCCAATGGAACAGATATATTGTCATCTAATACCTCTGTAATTGGAAGCGATTCCACTACTGTTGCCACCAAGGAAACCAATGCTACCTTTTTGACTGTCTGGAACCAATTCAACTCGAAATATCCAAGAAATGAGTAATAGTAAAGCATCCCAATGGACATCAAGAACCCAAAAATAAACATCGATACGCTACCAGCCCAACTCTTTTTCTGATTATAAGGGATCTTTATGGACCCAAATTTTCTGCCCATGATATCAGCAACACCTATAAAACCATCAAGCTGAAAAAGGTTACCTTCCTACAATTAGACAGAATAAAAAGAGCTTTCTACTATCCATCCCACCAGTTTTATATAATCATGCGTCCGTGACTCTATTTCTCTCATCAAGTGGCATTTCATGATGAGACTGATGGAGAGGTGACTGTATAAAACTGGTGTGGACAAAAGAATTATTCGAGTAAGGGGACATGTGAATATGGTAGGAGAATTAAGTAGGGGATTTACCATCCCCACCACACATCATTGCCAAGGAGATCACTCCAACTGGAGACTCGCGCCAAAACACAAGTGCGCATAAGATCAATATCAAAACATAATACAACGGACCTCTAAGCAACTCCCTGCAGATTTGAAAACCTGAAGCTAAATCACTACAGTTTTAGAAAACTTGACAAACCAGCTGCAGACAAATAAGGTTCAATTATTAGGAAAATTTACTTCGGGTTTCCTTCTCTCGTGACAGATTTGACGAGCCCTTCATTGGTGACCAAGGAGAAGCCATGAACAAGCAGCCTCAAAAAATTGACAAGGGGAACCACAGAGGCAAAGTAGCGAGCCCCTATTGAGGTGCTAGTCTAGGATTAAAACAATGAGTTCAACTAGTCAATGAAACTAACAGCACTGCTCACTGAAATGCCAATCTAAAAGAATGAACAACAGCTGGTGCAAGAGATATGAAGAAAAAGCGTGAAAGAGTTGCCTGAAAATTGGCCAGGAAAGCATGAAGAGCAGCCCAGACAAAATGTGCACCAATTTTCTGCTTAAACTCTGCATTGAATTATAGGGTAAGACAATAAGAAATTCTGAAAAAAAAAAAAAAAAAAAAACATCATCTGCTACTCAAGCTAATCATTCAGGTCTACTTTTAAAGTGTAATGCTATAGAGAACAAAAAACACAACTAGCAGATATACTTTTACTTTGGAATGTATGAACATGAGATAAACAACTGCTCTTTGGTATAGGATACCTGATTAAATCATCTATGAAAGACCAAAATCGGCCACTATAAACACTGGGTTTTGATCCTTCAAATAATATTCAGCCATTGTTATCAAGTTTCACTTGTTAAAACTTAAAAGGCAACTACCCTACTATTCATAAAAAATACGGTACCTAAAAGTAGATGCTACCATTACTATAGGGGAGAGCGAATAAATGGAAGCTTCAACTTTTCAATTTCAGTTAAGAAACCAATTCTGAAATTCAAGTTCTAAAGACTACGACAAAACATAGAAACAAAGAAGAGAAAAGACGAATTAAAAGTTTCGAGGACTGAAATAAATTAATGGAAGCAAAATGACCTGTTGGAGGAGGCCTCGCTGCGTGAGATTATCGAAGCAGAGGACGAGGCCATAGGCGCCGGCGAGTACGAGGGCGGTGGCGCCGGAGTCATGCAAGAAGCCATCGGAGGCGGCGCGTAGAGCACATGCCGAATTGGAGTGGCGTGGAGGAGGATGCGGCGTAGGGTAGAGGATCTGGACACGAAGGGGAAGATGCGTGCTGTATAGGGTGTTGAGAGTGGTGGGGCTGGGGCGACGATGGCGCACGATAGAGAGAGTGGAGAGGTGGAGAAGGGGTGCAGTTGGGGTGCAGGATAAGAGGCTCGTCGTCATTGGTGAAATTTGGAGAGACTAGATTGGATGGAAATGGAAATAATTGTTGAGGGATTTGATGAGAAAGGTAAAAATTCAAAAATGCGGTTGCGGACAAGCAGCGGGCAGTGTCCAGTAGAGTGAGTTTTCAAGTGTCAGATGTGACAACCGGTACTCACTTCTACCAAAGGACACTGACGCATTTAACAATGCACAAGGACAAGGTGCCTCCACACTCTCCACACTCCACAGTCACAGACGTTGATGGGTGTGGGACTACTACTCGCATTTATATCGTGTAGATATTACAACTTGGACGCACTATACCTTCATAATATAATGTTCATATCAGGACAAGAGTAGCCATCGATCGGCATGATATAATGATCATCTCGATCAGTTAATGTAAAATATGTACAGGCTGGAATTTTCTCGTTTTCCATCAGTTTATGATGTTTAAGAACAAGAAAAAACTGTTTTAAGGCTAAAATGGAAAAATTGTTGCTACAGTCCCTAAATTTTACCCCAATGTTAATAATGATCTCTGAACTTGAATTTTAGTTCCAAAGGTCCGTGAACTTTACTTCGTCTATACTAAACATCCTTCCATTACAATTTTTCTAATTTTTCCGTTAAAATTAAGGGTAAGATTGGCATTTGACTGTTTAAAAAATTTCCTCATTTGAACTCTCCAAATTTCGGCCTTTTAAACAAAGGCCAAGGTGCGAACTGATCCCCTTCCGACTTCAATAAGTTTGGAGACAAATAATCTCTGGTTGACATAAAAGAGCCGTAAAAAAAAATTCCCAAAATACAGAAGATTTATACAGAAATAATACTCCCTCCCTGGAATTAAGTATCAGACCGATCCTAAGTTCAGATCCGTATGCAACTCAATAAATGAATTTTCCTCCACTCTCTCACTTTCACCAAGCGAACACAAATTTGGCAGAAATGAGTAACATAAATGAAATTTAAATTCCAGATACGCACAAACGCACAGATACAGCAAGGAAAGTGATTCACTACAAAATCGCCCCCAATATCAAATAGAAGCAGAAAAATCTAAAGCACGGGAAGCCAAATGAGAAAGAGAAACCCTAACCATCGTATCGCTCTGCCTGCTCGGCGAGCTTGGCAAGGTAGACGAAGTTTTCACATTCTGTAGGAGAACCCATGGCGGACCTTGAACACAAAGAATCAAGAGTTGAGGGTTCTATCAGCTTTAGAGTTTGGGGTTTGGGGCTCTCGAATTCTTACAGTTTTGATCTCAGAGAGTGGACTAGTGGACTCAGACTCACAGTCAATAAACGCGCAAACTCTGCAATTTCAAGAGGTATTATATTAAAAACAAATAGAGAATCGAGCACACGCATTCAGTTCCAGAATAGAGAAACCCTTCACTTCCAGATGTAATAAAAACATTACAAGGTGCGAACTGATCCCCTTCCGACTTCAGTTGTTTTTGAACTCCTCCTCTCCAATTCGGCCTTCAGTTGAAAGAAAAAAGAAATATTTTGAGGAAAGACCCTTTCACCCTTACTATTTAAAACATGTGCCTATCACATGATTGTTTTTAACGGAAAATTGGGAAAATTGTAACAGAAAGATGTTTAGTATAGACGGAGTAAAGTTCAGGGATCTTTGGAACTAAAATTCAAGTTTATGAACCATTACTAACATTGGGGTAAAATTTAGGCACTGTAGCAATAATTTTCCAATAAAACATGCATAATTAAAACAGACAGCCTTCCACGTAGAGGCCGCTTCTAGTTTAGCTAAATGGTGAGCTGGATGGGGATCTTTTTTACTATTACCATGCTATTTACTTTTATTATACTACATAATATTAAAAGCTTGTGGTAAGAAGAAACGGTTTCGATCTAATGTTTGATAATAGTATCCCAAAATTTTCACGAATTGATTAAAACCCCTCATCCTCACGAATTCAATAGTGAATAGCCACAAGAGACCGTCAAGAAAATTCAAACACTTGACTTGAGACTTGAGAGGAAACCGTACTAGTACTTGAATTACTTAGTACCTTATATAACCCCCGCAACCATGTGAATTCGTGATCCCCAGTAGGAGTACTCCTTACACCCTCCATTGGTGATCCCCAGCATGCATTAAGGTTAATAAGCAGACCTATACCACTTCAATATATTTAAGTACGATAACAAATTCGCGGTCCCCTTGAGGTGGGGACGACTAGGCAGCCACCTCGCCTCATTGCTCTCTAAGCAGGCCCTCACTAAAGCCATAACCTAGCTAAATAGCGATAATTAGTCATGTTCTTAAAAGAAAGAATAGTTAAATAAAATCATTCGCTTCTATTTTCAAAGTACTTGATATTATGAGTTAAATCCCCAGCATCTAATTTTACATAAAATGGCGACATTTTTTTGAACGTACCCTTACCTCTAAGAACAACACACAAACGAGTATGACTACAATGCAACAGATTAAAACCGATCACAAATGAGCAAAATTATGCAGCTGCTTTCTTACGAGAAAATCGCTGCAAAGAAGGTGGCAACTCTACTTGCTCACTAACTTTCTGCTTCTTCTTAGCCACTTGTTCTTCCTCTTTCATTTGTTGCTCCACGAAAGGCCTCTTAGCATTTGCAACGATCTCCCGCTTCTTCTTTGCCAACTTACTTGGTTTACTTCTCCCTTTCGTTTTCTTCTTCGGTTGAATGCCCTTCACTGCTTCCAACGCAGCTTCCATCTCAGCCTCTTTATCCTCCTTTCTTTTCTTCTCTTTCCTCCTCTCGGGCCTCAGTGTGCCAATCTTCGCGGGATTCAACATGATAGTCTCAGCTGGGAGTTTATCAAGCAGAGAGTGCACTTCCCTCTCTCTTCTCTGTTTCTGTGTTTCAAATGGATTCGCCACCCACGAATCAAAGTTGGGTTCCCCAGAACCAGGAATCAGAATGCTAGACCACCCCATGGAGTGCCCTATGCATAGGACATCCTCATAAGGTCGGAACGACAACTTTCCTACTTGGTAACCTTTAATCATTTTATGAGTCATATAATTGCTGTAATTCTGAGTCCCCGATGAATCTCTCAGGATCTGTACAAATGACCCAGTTCCACGAGCAAGCAGACCTTTCTGACTGAAATCCAAAGTGTTGGCATTCCCCGGCAAAGTTTGGAGTGGCTCATCCTTAAGGTTTCTCAAATCCCAAAGCATGATTTTCTTCTCTTTTCCAGCTGTGGCCATGATATTGCCATTAGGGTGGAATGCCATTGCTGAGATGGGCCCCTTGTGACACAGCCAGCTGAGAACAGGAGCAGAGCTTGTAGGTTTCCACATCGAAACTTTACCGAGTGAATGACCTAAAGCAATAAGTCCATCAGAGGGGTTCAGCTGCATCACATTAGTACGGCCTAAGCCAGTCTTGTGACAACTAATCATCTGGCCATGTGATACATCCTGATAACGAAGGTGCCCAAATTTGTTTATCGTTGCCAAGTAGTAGTAGTTTTTTAAAAATTGAAGCCTTGTAACAACACCATGTTCCTACAGGATAAGAAGTATAACTTAGTGCTACAATGATACATTTATGAAACAGTCATTTATCTTAAGGGGCCTTAACAACATGATGAAAAGGAATCCCTTGACTTGTGTGAATACTGAAGCAAATGATGGATAGAGCTACAGATACATGTGGAACATGAAACCTAGAAATTGAAAGCCCAATTACGCACAAAGTAAAGGCAACTGACTTCAAAATTCTAGTCCAATTAACAGATGCTTCATTTGTATCATTCGACGTGTTTGATCCTGCCTCTGAATTTACCCAATAATCTCTTTATAATGGAAGAACAAGTTTGTTCCATCATGAGATAATCACAGTTCAGAAAATCAATTTTTAACTGCGAACCCAGGATAGTTAAGCGTTTATTTATGAAAAGACCAGGATCACAGATTATGATTTGAGAAAAGAAAGAATGCAGCACTTATAAAATCTGGAGAGCATTAAAAACAGTCATCTATGGTATAAATGCATCAGGGAAAGGAAGTGAAGAAATAATTTATTAGCAGGTTCATAAGACAATGTACATATTTAATACATAGACTGTAATGAGACAGCTCAAGCACATAGACATTGAAAAGAAAATAAAATTTTTCCATATTACAGTAACAAGTACTGTGCAATTAATATTTAGCTACTGCCTTTAGAATGCTTGCAATTGTGAGCCATGTAGTTACCCATAACCCATTAGATAGAATAAGCTGACCTTTAGGCAGTGAAGTTCAGTGCCATCCCGGTTATAAATATATGGATACCTGTTGTTAATTAAAAGGGTTAGCCACAATAAATAAGATAAACTAGCAATCATAACAAGATTGATTTCAGATAACTTAAGTAGATAATAAACTTGTGCAGAATCCCAAAGAGACTGTTGCTTATAATAGTAACACTTATTCACATAACGAGGGGAAAAAAAAAGAGAAAACCCTACATAACCAAAAGGCCATGGTAGAATGTAATGGACTGTTAACAAATATGAGTTTAAACTTATAATGGCTAAAAAGGACGAGTTCTAAGAAAAGTTGTTTGTAACCAGAAAAAGAAGGATAACTGAGATGAAAAGGCTATGTTTTTAGCAACATAATAAATGGCTAAAAAGGACCTGCAACATAGAACTACAGTAGCAAAATGTTCAACAAGAAAAACACTAAACGCGTTTAGCAACAAGGCTGCACATCATGGAGAGCATTGGACAAACAAACTAATTTTGAATCCTACAACAAGGTAAAAAGGCTGAGTCAATGTATATAGAAGGAGCAAAAGAATCATCAGCATGCAACAAGCAGGGATAAGAGAAATTTACAACTTTATGAAAAATAAGTCAGTTAAAAGTAGATTGAGCAGGTTTTAGTAATATCTGAGTTGTTATCCAATTTTCAAAAAAATAAAAACAAAAATAAAACATGGATATTAATGGTTGGCAATATCAGTCACATGGAACAGAAGACAGTTTCCATCTATAAAAGAAAATTACACAAACTACCCTGTAGCTATCAAAAGGTTACCGAACTAGATAAAATTTAAGTACAGGTATCAGTTTAATACTTTTTCTGGGCAGCAGCAAAAAACAACTCATTCTGCAAGAACGCCACATCACGCACTGTTTCTCTAACCTGAATAAACAATTAGTTAATCAGTCCAATGTTCCTGTCAGCCCTGAAGTACAAGTAAAACAAGGACCTAACATTCAGCATGTCATTTTAAAACAAAAGAGATCTTTCCTACTTATGATCCGAATGTACATTCCGAAAACCACTTAGGGATTTACTGAAGTCTCATTATATATACCTGAAGTTCTCGAATGAGGTTCAAGTTCTTCAAGTCTAAAATAGCTAGATGGCCCTTGCGTCCACCAAGTGTCATGTACCGACCACTAGGGGTAATGTCCAGTGTGTATGGACCAAGAACTGCAGATAAGAGTCAAAGGCAAGTGATAAAATTTAGCGCATATAGCAATGCAGGACCAATGGGGTGTTGTTGGAACTGGCCAGGCCTATGGTTTGCACCCATGTGGCCTGAGGTTAGAAACTCCCAAAGGTACCTATCTAGATATTTGCTAGTGATTCCTGCTTCCCAAAGATTGTAGGATTTGGTGGGGGACCTGGTTTCGAAGCTTATCCACATTGCGAATTGGGGGACTTCAGGTATCAAACAGTAAAACAAAAGAAAACTAATGATGCAGGAAAATCTACAAGGCATATCAATATTAAGTAGACTCAGAGGCCAAGTTGACTCTTAGCTTAGGATATTACTTTTTCTTATCTTTTCTTCTTTTTGTTTGATTTCTATGTTCCATTTCAACACCGCTAGATGATAGTTATGCTCCTAGTCTCTTTTTAAGCATGAACAACTTAGGCAAAGTCATCCAGACAATTCAGTGAATCATTTCAGCTCAAGCCTTTGATGGATTAGGATGCTTACAAATTAAAAATAAGCAAGGATTTAGATTACTGGAAAGAGCAATACCAATTAATGTGGTTCACGTGAGTAAATAAGTTGGTTCACAATGAAGTGCTTGAGATACCAACAATACATTAAAAGGTAGCATCTGTATAATAGGACCTAATGAATAAACATCAACAAACTATCTATGCCCATGTTCAAAAAAATTATACCAAGTTAAAACGGGGCTATATAAAGCTCCTATTACTTATTGGTACTATATCAGATGATCGTTTACGGATAAAATGGTAAAGCTTACACCAATGCATAAAAGCTTGGTAGATTTTACAAAAATTTAGCCATCAAAAGATACAGATATAAAACGATAAAAAAACTCAGGTTTTTTTTTGTTCGTTTTCTTTTTAACAACAACAGTAGCCAAGTTCCTTCTCATCTTATCCACTTCACTTCCCTATATAATTGTGAACCCAAGTAATTCTTTAAAGTCAGCAGTGCATTTACTGATTACAATCTTAGACATCAGTAGGAAAATGTTTTCCTCTTTGGAGACCACAAGTTTAAGGAAATTTCCGGACTTTTGAGAACTTAATTTCAGTGCCCCACCATCATCTTTGAAGAACCACAGGGCATAAGCCTGTTTTTAGACCTTACAAGAAATCTTTCCTTTTTTTCATATCTACTATAAATGCCACGTTATTAATCCCATAATCAACTCCCTTGAACCTTTATTTCAACTAACTCCAGCACTCAACAAAATTAGCTTTTGTTTCTATTCCAGTGCGGTTCTTTCTTCTTTTCACCAAATACTAATGGTCTTATCTGAAACCCATAGAAAGAAAAGATTGTTTCCCATCCCCTTTTCACTATTCGTTGTCGATAAATTGGGATATTTCCAGTTCTACTCTCTTGTCCTTAAAGAGAGTTCATCCAAAACCTAATTTTTCTTAAGCCAGCTGGGCCAGAACTTCCGTAACTGATATGAGAATCCACACAACCAGATTTTGGACATGCAATTATCTAAATTCTATAAGGAAAATACTTGAGTTTCAGAGAAACTCTGACTAAGTAAACAATCATTAAAAATCAAGAAAGAACTTGCGTAACTGATATGAGAATCCACACAATCAGATTTTGGACAAGCAATTACTTAAATTCAATAAGGAAAATACTAGAGTTTCAGAGAAACTCTGACTATGTAAACAATCATTAAGAATAAAAATAAAAAGATTAGGTTTTAAACCTGGTAGGTTCATATCATATTGATTCCTTGAGCTTAAGATGTCTACTTCACGAGCAATTGATTCTTGTTTGATCCTCCACGTACTCTCTATGCCTTCAGCCTCCAAATAGCCTCCTTCACTTGGAAGAAGCCACTGATAGTTTTGACCACATGTAAAGAATCATTCAAATCCATCGTTACCACATGTTGAATAGGAGAAGCAAAACCAATCTTGTATACGATCAGCCAGTATGAACTAAACCCTATAAATCGGGAGAGTTCTTATTCAACGGAAAACAAACAGTACATGACTGGAAAAAGATTTGAACGTACAACAGTAATACAAATTCCAAAGCACCACTTAGGCTTTGACCATGTAAATTTTTTTTTCCTTTCTGTTGTAACAGATCAACATACCAAATTAAACAGAAATTCACCTTCTCAGCCTTGGCAGCAGCTAGTGCCGACTTTCCATATAACTTTTCTCTAACAACAAGTTGACCTTTCAATTTTTTATCTTGCAATCCCTGAAAACATGAAAATACAAGATGCAGTAACAAATAAAGAAGTAAAATTTTCATGAAATCTCAAAGTCCCTGGGTAGTACCTCCAAATTAGCTTCTTCACCTCTAAGAAACTTCTTCACTCTCCTATCTAACTCATCAGACATCTTCTCCTGCAAATAAGATATTTTGTATTTATTTTCTGATCTGTAACTGAAAGCCAGACCATCTGTCTATCCCTTTTTTTGTTTAAGCTTATTATATCACATTAAGAGGCTAGTGTTCAGATCTCATGTTGGAGTGAGATAGTGGAGATATGTACAAAAGGTGAAAGATTACAGCTTGGAGTGGTCTACATAACGTAAATGTTCATATCTAAAATTTTTAACCAATGAAAAGATATAGATGAGTGTTTAAATTTTTTAATTTTTTTTCACAAATATTACATCTAAAAGGCCAAATGTGGATAGAGAGCAAGAAGCAACCATGTAGCACAATCAAGAAAGAAGTAGTGACCTTAAAATAAGGTTAAATAAAAGAACTACTATACCCCAATATTAACAATCAAATATCACAAACTTTAAAAGATTTGAACCAACATCTATGAGGCTGAATAGAACCACGACAGGAAGCAGATGAGAGAGTGACTGCCACAATATATATATAACAGAAGTCCATACCTGTTCAGTTTGTGGCACAATAGTGCCATCATCTTGTTTCACACCCATCTTGCTTAATCCAGGTTTGTATCCTTAGAATGAAAAATGCCCAGAGACTTGATGAATGCAGTTTACCTACATAATAGGGGTGGATCTATTAAAGGGCAAGGTGGTCAATTGACCACCCTAACTCCTGAAAACCTGCATTAAAGCTTCCATCTTCAAGCAGAAAACACCTAACATCTTGCCCTTCAATAAGTAATTGTTTACCTTTGTTTCCCTGTAATTCCCCCTTGCTTTTGCACTGAGTTCTGCTCGCCCACTGCCTCGGCGCTCCACCTTTGAAGCAATTACACCGATGAGCTAAAGAAATTAACTGTCAAAGAAATTAAAAAATGGGAGCAAGATGAAAAACCTGACAGCTGAGAAGAGAAAGCAATCAGATGAACCGGAGAAACCAAGGCCCTTCGCGGCTGTAGGTGAATTCGATGCCGGCGAAATCGCGATAACGATGATAAGAGAGGGAGAGAGGGAGGGATGATGTCATGAGGAGTAGGAGGACTACGCTAGGGTTTGCCGCTCTTAAACCTCAACAGTCGACTCAAACCTTCAAAGCTGGTTCGGGTCTAAGTTTGGGCTGTAGGCAGTAGGCACGATTTTAGCATCTAGGCCCATTTTTAACTTATAATAAATTAAAAATCAACAGTTGATATGTGATGGTATTAATTTCAACTTAAAGTATCTAATTTTTATTGCACAATATTTTATTAGGTGAATGTGGTGTAAATTATATAATTTATTTTTCAAAATATAATATTAAACTCAATACATTAATATATCACAATTAACATTTATATCATATGAGTCAAAAAATATTTCTCGAAATTACAAAGTTGATTAATAGGAATTAGTTAATTTAACGGATATTAATTATTATTTGGAATTATTGTATTTGAACACATTAATTGACCATTTTATTTATTTCACTTAATATGATATTAAAAAATTTAAAACTAAAATATAAAAAATTTAATTTAATTTATTGACATGTCATAATATATTGAATATCACATCAAATGTGGTTAGTTATTATGGTCTGAATATTGTAAGTTTGGCTATTATTTAAGGTCTTCCTTGGTGAGCTAAAAAATTTGAGTTTAAACTCATATTTGGCCGATTATGAATTAAATTAGGTTCCAAAATTGAAATTAATGCATCGCTGAATTTCAGATCTAACAAGTATATTTTTTTACTGACTACTTTATTATGTGGCACATCTACATTGACAGAGATACTCTGAAACATGCCTCAATTCAACTAGTCCTAATCGAACATAATAATGGGTGTACCAAGTTTTGTACCAAATTTTATATTACGTACTTACAAATATAGGGAAATAGGTAATCAATAAAAGAGTACATACTTACAAATAATTAGAGCAAATGTACTCGGGGAAATAGGTAATTATTTTCATTGATAAGTATGTTTAATAGCCATATAACATTGTAACGTTTACTAATTATTATAGACACGAGCAAGTGTCTCTTATTTATCACTTTTGTTAAGTGGTACATGTACACCGACGGATTGACTATGAACCTGCACATAATTCAACGCCACATCAACATACCTTAATCAAACAAAATAACATATGTACAAAAATTTTGTACCACATTTTATATTAAGAGCAACATTGCTTACATATAATGGGAAAAGTAGGTAATCAGAGAAGTTAATAATTATTTATCATGAGTTGTACGTTTACGAATTATATAGAATCAGAACATTAATAGTAGCTAATATCATTTTTAATGATGACTCTCAAAAGAAAAAAAAAACTGAAAATCCGCCATTGCCTACATTTTTCAAATTTCATTTGGTTTGGCGGCGATGTGAAAAATATCCTCAATCACCTACTATATATAACAAAGGTTGGGGGTGGATAGTATGAGTAGAGAGTTAAGGATCTTTATTCCGAAAGGTGGCTGAAAATTGGAGGTCAATATAGGTGGCTTTTGACTACAAATGGAGGCCAAATATGGCTAAAATTTGGAATCCATTATAGGTGGCTTTTGGCTGAAAATTAAAGCCAAGGGTGGCTGAAAATTGAGGCCAAATTGATGTAATTGTCATCTCAACAGTGAAGCCTAGGTGAAGTAGAAGGTGGCTAAAAATTGGAGACCACTATAGGTGGCTTTTTGGTTGAAAATGAGGCTACGGGTAGGGGTGGGTATGGTTCGGTTCGATATGGATATTGATAATATCCAAATCCAAACCGTTAAAATCTTAACGGTTCGATACAGTTTGGATTTTCTAAAATTAGAAATAAAACCGTTTCGATCCAAACCGTTACTAACGGTTCGGTTTGGATCGAAACGGTTTAAAACCGTTAAGAAAAAAAAAATAAGGATATAGAAAAAATAAGGATACCAATAAAAAAATAAATACGCAATATTCAAAATTTTATATATTTAGCTTGCTAAGTATTGAATTGCAAATATTATCACTATACTAAGATTTATCAAACACACCAACTATTTAATAATTTTTTATCATACTCTTATATGAGTATCTAGGTATCCTTTTATTTTTATTATTTATACTTTGTATTAATAATAGATTTAAACATTAATAAAAATTAATATATTTCTTAACGGTTCGGTTTGGATTTAACAGATTTCCAAAATAAAAATCCAAATCCAAACCGTTACTAACGGAACGGTTTGGATTTTCAAACCGTTTGACTTTTATCCGGTCAAACTTAAACCGTTGGATAAATAACGGTTTGAAGCGGATCAGTTAGCGGTTTTAATGAATTTATGCCCACCCCTAGCCAGGGGTGGCTGGAATTTTCGGCCAAATGGGGATTTTTCTTCCCTTGGGTCAACTGAAGGAGTCAATGAGGGAGGGAGGAATCTCCTTTTGTGGTTTGGACGAAATGTTAAAGTGAGAGAGGGAGGCTTGCTTTTTTCTATATAGGCTAGTTTATAGTCAAAAGTTAAAAGTATATATATATATATATATATATATATGGGGACAGATCGGTGATACCATAATTTTGACACATATTTTACGTCAAGGAAATGGGCACCAACCATTTTTGGTCAAAAAAGGGGGTGCCTAACTTAGGCAATTATCAATGGAGATGCATAAATAAGGGGTGCCTAACTTAGGCAACCCATGTTTTCTTTTTGAAGCCTATATAAATCCCCGCAACTCTCATTTGTATTGCATCCCCAGAATTAGAGAATTAGAGAGAGTTTGAGAGAAAAGCTTAAGAGAAAGGCTTGTGAAAGAATTTTTGTGAGAAAAATTCTTAGTATAATTTGGGGTGGGTTGTGAGTTGTGAGTTGTAAGTGTTGTAAACACTTTGTATATTTTCTCCCTTTAGTAAAATGATCTGCAGCAGGTCCGAAGACGTAGGCACAATTGGCTGAACTCCGTTATCAAATTTGGGTGTCTTATTTCCTATGTTATTTCGCATTCTCACTAATCTGGTTTATGGGAAAATCTGCGTAATTTCCTAACAACTGGTATCAAAGCATTTGGTGGTGAATTTTGTCAGTTTTCTGTGAGGAATTGTCAGAAATGATCCATAGGAAGTCAGATTCGAGTGGGAGCGATGGCTGCAGACGAAGGGAAGGTGAAAATTGAAAAGTTCGATGGTGCGGACTTCGGCTTTTGGAAGATGCAGATGGAAGATTATCTGTATCAGAAAAAGCTTTATCAACCTCTTTCAGAAAATAAGCCAGAGGGTATGAATGATGAAGACTGGACTTTTCTTGACAGACAAGCCCTCGGAGTTATCTGATTAACGCTATCCCGCAATGTTGCTTTCAACATAGCAAAGGAAAAGACCACGGCAGGTCTCATGGCGGCTCTTTCCAGTATTTATGAGAAACCATCAGCTTCTAACAAAGTTCACTTGATGAAGCGGTTATTCAATTTACGGATGACGGAAGGTGCATCGGTAGCTCAACATCTCAATGAACTCAATACAATCACAACCCAGTTGAGTTCAGTTGGAATTGAATTTGATGAAGAAATACGAGCATTGATACTTTTGTCTTCTCTACTAGAAAGTTGGAATGCTACTGCCACGACTGTGAGTAGCTCGTTGGGAAGCAATAAGTTGACATTTGATGATGTTCGTGATCTAGTTCTCAGTGAAGAGATCCGACGAAGAGATTGGGGTGAATCGTCAACCTCTTCTGTTTTGCATACAGAGTCAAGAGGAAGAAATTCAACCAGAGGGAATGGACGTGGCAGATCGAACTACCGAGGTAGATCAAAGGACAGGAGGTCCAAATCCAGGAATCCTAATAATTCCCATAGCTCAAAGACCGTCAAGTGTTGGAATTGCGGGAAGACTGGGCACTATAAGAATCAGTGCAAGAGTGCACCGAAGGACCATGAGGCGAAGGCAGAGGAAAATGTTACTTCCACCTCAGGAGGAGATGATGCGTTGATATGCTCTTTGGAGAGCAATGAAGAGTCTTGGGTGTTAGACTCTGGAGCATCATTCCATGCTACTTCGCAGAAACAATTCTTCGAGAGGTATGTCCCCGGAAACCTTGGAAAGGTATACCTTGGTGATGATCAACCTTGTACTATTATTGGTAAAGGTGTAGTGAAGATTAAGTTGAATGGGTCTGTTTGGGAGCTGAAGAATGTTAGGCATATTCCCGACCTGAGAAAGAACTTAATCTCAGTAGGGCAGTTAGCTAGTGAAGGCTACACTACGATCTTTCATGGTGATGATTGAAGATTTCAAAGGGCTCAATGATGGTTGCTCGAGGCAAAAAGAATGGTACTCTTTACATGACAGTAGGGGCGCGCTGTTCAATTGCAATTGCAGCAGGAAATGAAAATCCCAATATGTGGCACCAGAGACTTGGCCACATGAGTGAGAAGGGGATGAAAATTATGCACTCGAAGGGGAAACTTCCAGGTCTAGAGTCGGTTGAAATAGACATGTGCGAAGATTGCATATTTGGAAAACAGAAGAGGGTCAGCTTTTAGACAAGTGGCAGAACCCCAAAGAAGGAAAGGCTAGAGCTCGTTCACTTTGATGTTTGGGGACCAACGACCATTTTATCCATTGGTGGGAAACACTACTTCGTGACTTTCATCGATGATCACTCTCGGAAGGTATGGGTTTACTTTCTAAAGCATAAGTCTGAAGTGTTTGAGGTTTTCAGGAGATGGAAAGCTATGGTTGAAAATGAGACAGGTCTGAAGATTAAAAGGCTCAGAACCGATAATGGTGGTGAATATGAAGACACCAGATTCAAGAAGTTCTGCTATGAGCAAGGAATCAGAATGGAGAGAACCGTACCGGGTACGCCTCAACATAATGGTGTAGCTGAGCGTATGAACCGAACGTTGACAGAAAGAGCCAGAAGCATTCGTATACAGTCAGGTCTACCGAAGCAGTTATGGGTAGAAGCAGTCAACACATCAGCTTACTTGATCAACCGAGGCCCATCTGTAACAACCCGTCCTGAGAATTGGGATTAATAGAGTGATTAAGGCGTGATTAGTAAGGTTAATCAGGGGTTAGTTGGTCCCGATGGGGTCACTAGTGGAGAATGACGATTTTGCCCCTGATTCGGGCAAAAATGTTGACTTTTATTTCGGGTGGTCAATTGGGTATTGACCAGGGACCAGGACGTAATTTAGGACGTCATGAACCCGTAGACATGTGGTATGTTTGATTCCGACATCCGAGGAGAAAGTTGTGATGTTCGGAAGGTCGAGGGTATTATCGTAATTTTGGTAAAATAGGGGGAAAAGTTGACTTTTTGTATAATCGGGTTTTGGTAGGTTGACCTAGCATGGTTGGGTAGATCTCGTCGTCCTGAATTCAACGACAGGCGGCACGTGTTCATCGGACTTACGAGGCGAGAGTTACGGGTCTAGGAAGTTTCGGTAAAACCGTAAAAATATGTTAAACAGAAGGGTATTTTAGTCTTTTTGGGTTTATGGGGATTTGTGCAGAGAGAAAGGAATGGACGGCTGGGGTTTAAGCAGATGGGATAAAAATTGAAGGGATGGTGACACATGGCAAAGGGCTAGAGGGTTCTGGTGGAATCCTGTGTGTTCACAGCCCAATTATTTGGGTGGAACCGTGCATACCCGTGTTTGTTCTTCGAAAACACAGAGAAACAGAGTGTGAGAATTGAGGAGAATTGATCGATCTGGGTGCAAGGGTGAGTGATTAGCGAGTTGTGAGAGTGACAGTGAGGCAGGGCGGAGCTGGTGGTCGTGATTTGGCGGTGCAATCGTGCACGGCGGCACGGCGGAGCTGCAATCGAAGGTGAGATTCCTGTGCTCTGTTTTCCCGTGGAAATTCAAATTGAAAGTCGTGAGTCTAGGCTTAGAGTCGAAGTGATTGGAGGTCAGGGTTATGTTCAGGGAGGTCCTAGGAATGATTTGTGGTGGTCGCCGTGACGGGGGTGTCCACGGCGGAGCTCAGTCGCAGAGGGGTGCTCTGTTACTCTGTTTCGACCGTGAGCTTCGAACTCAAAGTCGACGAGTTTGGGGCTGAGTCGAAGGTAAAGGAGGTGTGGTCTAGGTTCAGTGAAGCCTTAGGGATCGTCTGGTGTTGCCACCGTGACGGGAGGTGACCGGAGTAGCCGGATCGTGAAACAGGGGTCTGAGGGCCGTCTGGTTCGAGCTTCAGTCGTGAAGCTGGGAGACGAATCGAACCAGGAGAGTGAGGGGAATGGATTCGTGGTGTCTGGACGAAGCTGCAGGAGAAGAAAGGGAGTGCAATGGTGACCGGACGGCGGAGAACGCTTCTCGCCGGTCCAAGCCACGGCGGCCGGTTCAGCACAGTGCGGGAGGATGATGATGGTACTGTAGCTAGGCGCGTGAGGGCCACGCGCAGCCACTGTGGGCGGCGCGTGGGGGCGCGTGCGGCGGCGTATGGAGAAACGGTCAACATGGTTTTTGGTCTAGGAGTTGTGGTGAGTTCAATGGAGTTGGTTTCGGGTCAATCGGAAGTCGTTTGAGTGTAGTTCCGCGAGGGTGAATGTTTAGGGTCCCGGGTTTTCGGTTTTCGATTCGGGGATGTTTTTAGGGAATTTAGGTGAGTGTTTGTAGACGTATTAGTGACGTAAGTTGACGGTGTTTGACAGGATCGGGATTTCCCGAGGAAGCCGAGGAACGGGCTGGACGTTCGGGACGCGAGTAGGGCTCAGTACTGTGAGTGGACCCTTTCTCTAAACTCGAGCATGCATAACTGTTTTCTGTATTTGTTTTATGATTTTGGTTATGATTCTATGTTTATTGAATATGTTTTGGTTGGTTTTACATTATTACATGTTTTTCAAGGAACTTGGTTTTTAGCACGTTTTACGGGAATTGGATGGTTTCTGAAATTGATGCTATGGTTTTCAAATGATAAGTGGTTTTCAATGTTTATCAAGGGATTTTGGAAAATGATTTTAATAATAAAGATTTCGGTTTTAGAACGGATTTCGGAAATGGAAGTTGGTTTCCAAGTTGGACAGTGGTTTCCGGATTTGGGTTCGGAATGACGGTTCGGGATGCTGGAAGGGCATCGAACCGGTGATTTCGGATTCGGGTTTGGATGTGAATACGGAAATGGTTTTTCACACGGTTTTGAGATTGGATTTGCTGGATCTGGATATTGGGTTTAAAGACCCGGATATATGTGACGGGGGACCGGCCGGATTGGGTTTAAAGACCCGGATTGAGTTTAAAGACTCGGGAGTTTAAAGACTCGGATATGTATTGATTTCCCCCGTAGGCCTTGAGTTTAAAGACTCGGGAGTTTAAAGACTCGGATATGATTAAGGCCTGGATTGAGTTTAAAGACTCGGGAGTTTAAAGACTCGGATAGGTCCAGCAGGTTCGATCGAGGAAATGAGGATTTGATACGGTTTCTGATACTCATGCTATGGTTTCTTATGATAATTTATAGTGTTTCTGTTTCTTAGGATGTTTTAGAATGATTATTTTATAAATGTGTTCATAACTGTTGGTTATGCATGTGGTTTCAAAACGGAGGGTTAAACTCGGTTTTCTTATAAAATGGTTTTTGAACTTTTTGTACTATCTGGTCCACTCACAATTTTGTTTTAAATTGCCCTCCAGGTTGTGGAGCTAGCGCAGGGTCTTAACGTTGAGGCAGTGTCCGAGGCATAGAAGTGACGTGAGGGATCCTGGAATAGTTCAAAGTCTTCCGCGTGCGTGTAATTTATCGATTTTTATTTTCCTTGTAATTTAGTGCTATGCTCTGTAAACGATAGGGTTGGGATATTTTGTTTAATTACTCCTGCGTCTGACTGGGTTGCGTGAGTGTTCCTTAGGTGTTGTGTCGGGGAGTCAGACGGGAGCGGGATTTACCTCGGGTTTCGGGGTGAAACCGGGGTGGGTCCTGACACCATCGGTTCCATTGGAGCATAGAATACTAGAGGAGGTATGGAGCGGAAAAGAGATAAAACTATCACATCTAAAAGTTTTCGGTTGTGTAGCATATGTGCATATTAGTGATCAAGGCAGGAATAAGCTTGATCCCAAATCTAAGAAATGCACCTTTATCGACTATGGCGTGGATGAATTGGCTACCGCATTTG